>OX401411.1:26160867-26583832 GCA_947846245.1 Cerastoderma edule
CCGCAGTCAATGGGAAAACAAACATTGCCTCATAAAAGTCAAGTAGAGGCAACATTTCGTTTTATCCGTTTTAGGGATATTAAACTAAGGACGAATGTTCCGCGTCATTCGTAGAACAAGGTAAACAAGTCTCAGTCGATGAGAAGACTACGATCACCCTAAATTGGGGGAAAGGCGTTTTCTCTTGACGATTGACTTTATATAAATGTATTTCAAGAAATTATAAAAGGGTAACATATCTTCATTGAAGACTTTAATGTTCCCATTCGGCAAATAACTTATTCAAGGAATGTCTTTATTGTTTAGTGTAACAGTGTTTGTTTATTTACTGAAAGCACTTTTCTTCGTCGATGCTGTAACAATGTGTGTATGTATGAATGTATCAATTTAATTATTCAAATTTATTATCCTAATTTAATTTTTTAGATTTATTTATTTATTTATTCATCCTCATTTTACTTGTGAAAGCAATATAACCAGTGAAAAGTGTCTCATAAGCCAAAAGTGTCTCATAAGCCAAAAGTGTCTCATATATGGGTCGGCCTGGTCTAATTTCCACCCATATCCACCATGTTAAATAGCAACCGTTTGAGCAGTCACAGAGACCAACTGCTCCCATACCGTACTTTCTCGTGACCATGTCACATTTAAACTATCTTAACACAATCCATTTGGGGGGTTAAATGTGCATCATGACCGATCCGTTTTTTTTGCTATCGGCTGATTTCCAGAGAGGGGGCGTGTCAATTCAAATAGAAGAGGTCACGCCCAGACTTATAACAGACATCTTTGGTTCTCACCGCATGGAGAAGTAGTCCTGTAAAATACAAACAAAACACTTTTAAAACATCAGGAGAAGACAAAGCAATCACACAGTACCAATATATATATACTCTAAATGTAACACTTTCATGTGAAAACACCTTGGAAGTGGGACTTTCAATATTTCAAAGAACTACTTTCTAGGCTACAACGACCCGGAAGTGGTTCAACACCGGGCCAACACCATAAGCCAAAAATGGCTTGCCCTTTCAATAGGGTTGACAATATAATAAACAAAACCTAAAGGAACTGTAGTTAAAGGTGTATTGTGTGTACAATTACAAAACATTAAAGTAATAGTAAGAGAAAATATAATATGAAAATAGGCAAAGCCTAAACCGGCCGAAAGAGATTTTTTCCTATAGTTAATGAACAGCGCTAATTCTGGATTTGTATAACATAATGTTCCCTTTGTATTGTATCAGTAGTACTAGGCCAGGAAGCAGTGTCCTGTCTGAAGGCACTCCAATTTGAAAGAAATAGCCATTGTCAAGATACAAATCAGATGTGTTTAATATATAGCCTACGACACCAACTACTTTATTCTACCACTGTGGATATATATGAGTTGCTAACCATTACGAATAGTACACATTGTCATTAGACAAAAGTATAGTTGGTATTGAGCTTGAATAATTATGCGTTTGATACTTCGGCTTGTATGATATTCTTTCGAAAGTCATTGCACCACGACTTTTTAAATGTCTAACCAAAGCGCAATGATATTCGTATGGTTAAATGGTCAGTGTCTAGGGTCACTCAGATGATCCAAGCTTTAACTGTGGCGAAGAATGCAATATCTACGTCTGGATCATTCAGACTATGTCTAGGGAGGAATATTGGAAGGTTCTGGTGGGGAAATAACAGGAGCAGAGATTAATGTCCATTGATACAACTGAAACATTCTGTTGAAAATGTTGTTAAACCATAATCAAACATAGCATCTAAGACTCATGTACGTGTGGTTGGTGGTTCTCGCTAGATACTCTCATGTTTTAGCTATCCTAATGCGACGGTAATAGGGTTTATGTATAAATACTACTTCTACAGTCTCGCTGTTGAAGCCGGCTTTTATGGGTGATTAGGTAGAGTGGTTGGCTTTCTCTCGAAGTTAAGCAACGTACTAAGTGGTTAGTACCTGGATGGGTGACCCATGTTGGCTTTACTCCGAGAGGGACCCGATACATGTTACAAAATTGGTGGCAGCGGTGGGATGTGGTTTGATATCACCATACCCTTAGTAGTTCGTCACATGTTCTCGATCCTTGTTTCTGCTTTGTAGCAGTGTTAATAGTGGCAGTAGTACCTACTTGAGCCGTAAAAGAGTCGGTAACTGCCCATGTATGTCTTTGTGAAATTAGTGACTTCGGGACGAAGTCAAAAGAAAGATGGGAGAAATGTGACGGTAATAGGGTTTATGTATAAATACTACTTCTACAGTCTCGCTGTAGAAGCCGGCTTTTATGGGTGATTCGGTAGAGTGGTTGGCTTTCTCTCGAAGTTAAGCAACGTACTAAGTGGTTAGTACCTGGATGGGTGACCCACGTCGGCTTTACTCCGACAGGGACCCGATACACGTTACACTACCCATATCAGTAATGCGATAAGAAACAGAAGACACTGTTTGTGCATTATCAAAACCACCAAACTAAATACAATGTATACTGTAATTTGAATTCCAAAATCTCTCCATGCAAAATGAGGATTCAATGCAAGACTTCAGTTAGTACTTCCAATATGTGAAGCACTTACAGTTTTGTATTGCACTGAAACCTTGATATGTAGAATTTACTCTTCACCAAATTGTATGTTGTAAGTATATGCTTTCTCTGAATCATTCTTAAAAACCTTTCACAGCATATGATTTAATGATGAAATAGAGGGGAAAATTTGTGTTAGGAAGGAAATCCATCATTGTCAAAAGTCTTTGAAATTATCTAAAGCACCAAAAGTCTTTCTATAATTAGTTGAAACAAACAAAAGATAATTCTATTGTTAAACAATTGACAAAATTTATTGAGGTTAATTAGTAGTAATAACAAACACTTTTCTCAATAGAATATGTACAGATCTATACAAAAACTTGTTCAAATGATCAGCCATAGTGTTTAGCCTTTATTTGGTTTAACCTTCTCCAAAATGCAATGCATGATTTACATTATGTTGTTTGAATAAGGAAAGTTATATAAGTTTGCATATTTTCCACATTCAAACATAACCTTAAATGCTGCAATGTTGAGTCAATAACCTGTTACTCCTTTTAACAAACTATTGATTAAAGTATTCTTTCCAAATGTTTTGTTTCATCATCTTCAGGGTGTAATATCCATACTTGTGGAATATTTCACAATTTACAAAAAGGAGTCCAAATTGAGAACAAAGCACAGAATTTTTGTAAATTCCTATAACTATTACAACTTCTATTGAAAGTAAACAGGCAAAATTTCATCATTTATCCTTAAAGCTTCATTCAAGCTTTATTTGTGACTGTTATCAATGAAAGTAATAGCAGATTACAAGAAAATTGCATAATTCAACTATGACATTTGATTTAAACTATGATGAGAAAAAGGATAACTGCTCATTTAGTCATTTGACTCATTTCATGATTTTGTCAGTGTTTTCTAAAAGACTCCTGCAACATGCAAAGCGTTTCATAAGGTAGAAATAATTTAACACATCTTTAACAGAGAATAAGAAGCTAATGTGATGCAAGGAAATCTTTCAAAACAATGAATCTGTTAATAACAATATATTTTACCCAAAAGTATTCAGAAATCATTATTGTTTATGCTTTATTTCTAGAAATGTCCAAATGATTTCAAAATGTAGAGCCATCATTGTTTGAAATAGAAATTATTTGCAACCAAAAGTGTTTGTAATTAGGAAAAAGAGAGCATTTTTGCAGAGAATGAAATCATTGTGACAAAAGGGAGTACTTGCTGTAGAAATAATGTTATTATAAATGGTTGTAATGGTGGCTAAATTACTCAAATTTGTTATGCTCCACTTGCATACAAATGTGTTTACATGAGTTAACAATTTACCAATACCAAATTTTTTACTGTCCCAAATTGAAAGCGTTTGCAGACTACATTTCAAAATGTGATGAAATTGAAAAATAATCTTTTGATAGGGCAGAAAACATTGTGGGAAAAGGAAAAAATCCCACAATGTTTTCCTGAGTCGTCTTCAACAAAGTTGTTTAATTTCAGTTTTGTTTGGCAATGGGTTAACTGGTCTACTATTGAAACTAAGCAGATATTGTTGTATTTCATTAAACAATAATTCACCCTATTGCACCTTTTGCAGTAAAAAGTTCCCTCAAATCAATGGTAGAATATGTAATAAATTGAACCAGCAATATGTATCTCAGTTTTAAATGCTATCTGCTGCCGTATATTGTACAAAATAATGAATGAAAACTCTTACTGTCCAATGATTTGACTTTTAACAGTAGTTTCTTAAATATTATGGGAAAAGTTTCTTTCATCTCACAAACTGAGACAGTTTTGCTACAACTATCTATCAGTATTGGAAATGCATGTGCATTTCTGTCAGTCTTGTTTGTCTTGTGCTACAAAACATAGATTCCACACATGTTTTAGATTTAAACGTTTACAGAAAAAAATGCAGAGACAGTTTTCATACAGGTCTTCATCTGTTTTCTTTTTTTCAGGGTAATCTTTCATGTCAGCACATCATGTACAGTTCCTCCTCTTCAGACACAGATATTTCTGTTTAAAAGAGATATGGAAGAAACATAAGTTTAAAACAAAATCCATGTTAAAATGGTTCTTTCTTTGTCACTGTACCTTGTACGTAACAGAAGTGTTTTGATGTTTATATGTACATAAAACATGAATGTTGAAAAGATATCATTTCAAAAGTACTGTAGAGTCTTTTTTGTATTACAAAACTTTGTTTTGAATCTTTTAATTGGCAACACATTTGCCAAAATCTTGTTATAGAATTACTTATGATGTCTTTGTTCATTTAGTTGTAATTATTATATGAATCGCACTTGAAAAGGTAAGTAGATTTGGTTCATGTCATAGCAAGGTCTAAATATACATGGTTTGGTCACACAGTGGCATAATGGTTAGCGGCGTGGACCTGGGTTTGATCCTCAATGGCATTCACCTAAATTGCTGTGTAGTGTTTCTTGGCAAGAAACATTTCCTAGCCTTATACTGGTAGGTTATACAGACATGTACCATTAAGCTCAAGACTGAGCCATGTGCATTAATGGAAAAACAAATCTATTCCAGCCACTTGTTTGAAATTCAATTGTCATTATGCATCCTTTTACATCATTGTTTATTAAGATTTCTCATCAAATTATGAATGGAAGGAAGATAAAGTAATCTAATTGGAAAATATTGCAGTGTAGTTTTTCTCTAGAAAAACCATGCTAAGAGGATGTATTGATATGTACACAAACTAAAAGTCATAAAATTTATGTTTGACATAGTGTTGAAAACAGTATAAAACACCTATGGTTCAGGTAAAACCTTCTTTCTAAAGTAAAAATCTCTTCAAACCAAAATTTCCTTGTTTGTCTTATCTGTATTTGCAAGGTATTATTCATATCATAATAACTTATGAAAAAGATAAATTGTACTTACATGTGCTTATAAAACAAAGAATCTTTCTTTATGCAGTACCACAACATTCATTTCTTTGGTTGCCGGTTCACATTTGACCTTCACACAGTCTGAACTATGGCTGATTCTGGAAAGCAGACAAATGAAATTAACTAAAAGTTATTACTATGTTCCCCGACTATGTCTCCATTAATAATCGGTGAAAAGACATACGTTTTGGAAGTCATCAGGATAGGTAGATTCAAGAATCAAAGAGCAAAGAACGTGTGAATAAAAAAAACCCCAGGCACATCGTCAATCCAAAAAGAAGAATCCAATAGAGTCTACGGATCAAGATTACTCAGCCTTGAAATGATCTCAATGTAAACAAACCTTTTTTCGTCTCTAAAATGTATGTCCATATTGCCCGTAGCTTTTAACACTGGAACGTGTACTAAATACTACCTCGACACATAGATAGATGCGGTGACATAAAATCAATATTCGGAGTAAGATAGTGCTCGTAGAGTCCATCTTGTTTGTAAACATAGGATGACGGTCCAGACTCTCTTCAATTTATCTATGTCGCTTTAAACAAAATATACTGTCAAAATATGCGTTCTTTATACGAAAATGAAAGTGTACAAAAAGTTATCTTACCTGACATCATCGTTTTCGATGTTCGTTCAAAAAGGCGATCATTTCATTCGATTTAAGATTTGAAGCGGTGATCGGAACGATGATGATTTGTAAAGAAAATGTTTTGTCACGTGATACACAGAAATGGAAAGTGCACGTTACAGTTCTTGGTGTAATCACCATGTCAACATGTGAAGAATTGACGGGTTTTAGGATGAGAGACGCCACCTTCACCAAATAAACAGAAAATGTTGAAATGCGGTCTAAATTTTACAAAACTGTTTATTGTTTTAGATGTTGTAAAAATTATACGGAGGAAAATCCTTCTATTTTTAGCTTGTTAACTTTGATTTTTCCACATCATTGCTAGTAAAAGAGCTGAATAAAAATAAATTTTCGGACAAGATGGCGCCATATGGGGCCAAAAAAACCGGTTGCAACCAACATGGCCGAAAAAAGTCCTATAGGGTTCTGAGTAATTCGGAAATCCTTGGTTTTGTAGGTACCTTCTTTCGTTTCGTACGTACGTGTAACATATAGGCGGTCTTCAGACCGTGCCTTCGGCACGGTCTTTCGCCCGTATCAACTCAATTCCCTCGTTACTCGGTATGTGGGGCTGAATGGACTATGCATACCGGAATTTATCACAAACATGTTAAATACAACACTTCATCTACCCACACGACAATGTAATACAGTTACCAACTCCTGGTGATTATTTTAACTCTAGTCACTATTAGAAAAATAAAAATATCGTCCGTGTTTGTAAAACAAATTCAAAAGAATAGACACTGAAACTCTGTTCATCTTAACCCTTTGAATGCTGGGTCTTTTTTTAAAATTGATTTTTGTGTCACCTGCTTTCCAAAACTAATAAATATCTGCTTAATTTTGATGAGGAAAGATACTCAGAGAAGCAAACAGGTTAGATCACAGGCCAGCCGCCAAAGTTCTTGGCGGCTGGCCTGTGATATTGCCTGTTTGCATAAGCATGAAGTCAGTTCCAGCACATTAAGGGTTAAACAGAAACAAATGTAAACGACGAACTGACGATTTCTTTGGACGCTAGGCACGATTCTATGGTCAAAGAATAGTGTTGGAGACGAAGAAAATACTTGAACAACAACTGCTTCATTAATAAAAATACAAATTAAATCAGAAATTGTATGTCAGACATCTCTGTGAGTACTAGTTATGCATCATGGAATCGGAATCGAGAGTGCTTAATCTACATGTAAGAACGCGTTTCTCACAATTCATGTTTACACAGGTTTATGTACGAAAGTATCTTACAAGTGATGTAAGATGATAAAGATTATAAATGTAAGAAAGTGCTTCAAAATTGATTAAAATAGAATCATAAGAGAAAGTATTTCAAAATATTTCTACAATATACAAATTCATGTCAGAAAGTATCTCACAATTAATGTAAAATGAAAGTTTCTCACAATTGATGTCAATTAAAACAAGTTTATGTAAGAAGGTTTATCACAATTGACGTAAAAACAAATTTAAACTTCAATGCGATGTGGAGACCCCGCTTAAAGTAAAAGAGTTGATTAATAGATACTAGTATTCTTCAACCTTATTCATTACACTGCCTATGGGTAAATGGATTATACTGTAAATAGCTAAGTATATCTATTGCTGCTTCGCTAAGCTTCTTATGTTTTAACGAAACCACTTCAAAGTGTTGTAAAGATCTTTGAAAAATAAGCGCTCGTGTAAAAGAAACGCAAAGTGGTTGTTTCTTTGATAGCATTGTCTAGTCCATGTACACTTTTAATGTGCTTAGCATTTTTGTTTAGAATTTAATTTCTAACTGGGCCTTTATAAATTGTCACCCGGGTCTACTTTTGAATGATTGATCTCAAAACCAATGTCTTGTCTGAATTGGTCCTTACTGATGCACTTTTGGCGTGACCTCAGCAGATGACTTACAAGCACTGTGAAACCTTGATAAATTACTGGAAACAAATATGGTTTACCAAATATCAAATTGAAAGTGTTATTTTTCACAATCAATTTCACACACGTATGATGTCCTCCGATGATGGTTTCAATTTTGTCCTTTCACAAACTCACAGTTCGGGTAAAGGATGAAGCATTGTCATCATAAACCAGTTTTACTTCGAGCATTCCCCCTATATCGATAGAAAAACGTTTTTATTTAAGTTGAATGCAACAACAAACATCAATTATAAGGCATGAAAACTAAAACTTTCTTGGTGATTTTAGATAAAAACAGTTTTGGTAAAAAAGGTAATTGCTTTAGCTCGCATTTTGCTTTTTTTGGTTTACCAGGGGTGTTATGGAGCAAAGAACTTATTGTTAATTGACTTCTATTGTGATTTATATGAAAAGAAGAAAAACACACATACGCCCACACTCCGAAATACCATGCAGAACTTTTCAAAGTAGCTCACTTTCTTGCTGAAATCGGAAGCGAAGGACCTTTAGATAACAGTTGGTATAATCCTTGTTGACAATGAATCTCGAGTTTGTTAGTTAGCGTATGGTTTCACCAATATAGTGTGGTATTGGTGGCTTAATGAGTTATGCTGAATTTTGATTGGCTATAACATAGGCATGTTACCATGACAAAAACAATCGTTGTGTAGGAACAACTTTTTGGTATTCATGAGTGATATCAAATGCTTGAAAAGATGGAGATAAAAAAAGACCAATCATTGTTATAAAATATACAAATACATTTATTTGCTTCTGATATATATATAATTATCTATTAGAATGATAATCATAAGGAATTCTAATGTCGAAGTTCCTATAAGAACGCTTATGTTTTAGCTTTTCGTAACAGTGTGGTTAGGTTTTTTTCCCCTCCATCCATGAATCTAGTATACTCATACATAACTCAAATAAGTACGAGCGCACATGTTAACAAACATCTTACTTTTACGACACAATATAAATATAACCATTTGGTTAGCTACGTGAAGTGTTGATCCTGGTTTGGCCATGCAATCTTCTCGGTAGTTTGTGTTTGATAAGGGGTTCACAGTTATCTATGAACTATTAGTCCGTCCACATCGTTCTCATTAAATGCAATACAATTTCACAATGATCTCCTTAAATACTCTTTAAGTCCACACTTCTCCTTCAATTAACTATAAGTCAACAATGTTCTCATTCATTGCACTATAAGCCCATAATGTTTTCATTCAATGCACTATAAGTCAATAATATTCTCATTAGATGCGCTATAAGTCCACAATGTTCTCCTTAAATGCATTATAAGCCCACATTGATCTTCTTAAATACACTCTAGGTCCAAAATATCTCCTTCGATGCACTTTAAGTCCATACTGTTCTCCTTAAATACACTATAAGTCCACAATGTTCTCCTTCAATGCATTATAAGTCCACAGTGTTCTCCTTAAATACACTTTAAGTCCACAATGTCTCCTTCAATGCACTATAAGTCCATACTATTCTGCTTAAATTCACTTAAAGTCCACAATATTTCCTTCAATGCACTTTAAGGCCATAATGGTCTCCTACAATGCACAATGAGTCCACAATGTTCTCATTCAATCCACTTGAAATCTAAACTGTTCTCATTAGATGCACTATAAGTCACGTATGTTCTCATTAAATGCACTTTTAGTCCACAATGTCTTCTTCAATACGCTATAAGTCCATAATGTTTCCTTCAGTGCAATATAACCCATAATGGTCTCCTACAATGCACTGTTAGTCCATTATGTTCTCATTAAAAATACTTGAAGTTTATAATGTTCTCATTAGCTGCACTATAAAACCATAACATTATCCTCATATGAACTATTAGTCAAGAATATTCTCATTGAATGTATTTAAATTCCACAATGCTCTCATTAAATGCACTATAAATCCATAATGTATTTATTAAATGTACTTTAATTCCACAATGCTCTCATTCAATGTACTATAAATCCATAATGTTCTTATTATATGCACTATAAGTCCATAATGTTCTCTTAAGGTGCACTATAAGTCCATAATGTTCTCATTAGATGCATTATAAATCAATAATGTTCTCATCAAATGCACTATAAGTCAATAATGTTCTCATCAACTGCACTATAAGTCAATAACGTTCTCATCAACTGCACTATAAGTCAATGTTTGTTCTCATCAAATGCACTATAAGTCCATAATGTTCTCATAAGGTGCACTATAAGTCCATAATGTTCTCATTAGATGCACTATAAGTTCGTATTGTTCTCATCAAATATACTATAAATCAATAATGTTCTCATCAACGGCACTGTAAGTCAATAATGTTCTCATCAAATGCACTATAAGTCAAAAATGTTCTCATCAACTGCACTGTAAGTCATAAATGTTCTCATCAAATGCACTATAAGTCAATAATGTTCTCATCAAATGCACTATAAGTCAATAATGTTCTCATCAACTGCACTGTAAGTCAATAATATTCTCATCAACTGCACTATAAGTCAATAACGTTCTCATCAACTGCACTATAAGTCAATATTTGTTCTCATCAACTGCACTGTAAGTCAAAAATGTTCTCATCAAATGCACTATAAGTCAATAATGTTCTCATCAACTGCACTATAAGTCAATAATGTTCTCATCAAATGCACTATTAGTTTATAATGAACTAATTAAATGCACTTAAAGTCCACAGTGTTTTCGAAGGGAGGGAGGATGTAATGTGAGGCGTTTAGGTCTGACAATTTGAAAATGTAATGCATAACGAAGACAAGTTGGCCAGATATGTGAGTTGATAGTCAGGAGTAAATAACGATAGGAATTCAAGTCGCATTTTTTTATCATTTTTTCTTTTGCTTAACTGTTGAATCTTTCACAATTTGCAATATAAGAACTTAACTGAAGAAAGATTCTCGGAATTATTCTCTAGGGTAAGAACATGTAGGCCGGATCCAAATAATAAATGGTAAGTGCTAAGCGGACTGAAACTTCTGAACTCGCAGAATAGCTGTTAATGCTGGTCGTGCTAATAGGCAATGGAATAAAAAACGTTTCGCGTCTTCTTGGATGGAGTCAAAAGAGTATCATTTGTTATTTACAACGTGATTTATAAAGAGGTCATTTTTACCGCATCAAAATAATTCTTAATATACTCTCTACGTGTTTAACTGATACCCCTTATCGTTTTGAAGGAAGCATGTGCCTCCAAAACGTGATTGTACGAGTATTTACTTTGAAATGACGTCCATATGGGCAATTTCGACACTTTTCGTGCAAAACATGATTTGTAATCAAATCAAGTGTCAAACAATTGAACCAGCCTCTTGGTTACTTCTCACGTACAAAATAGAATCGACTCTCGACACCTCCTCCAGTAGTTTATCGTTAACGATTTGCGTAATTGTGACGCTATGACAATGCCTCTTTAGCAACATGGTGTTACATTAAACGTTGTTGTTTCCATAAACGCGATCCACACATTTACCCTTGCATAATACCACACGTCATTTTATCTTCAATATACGGTATTTCAGTTTGATCCAAATACCGCATTGTCCCTCACTGTTGTTTTTCAAACCAGCTACCCGTAGGCTCGAAGTCTCATTTGAAAAAAGTCCTCCCACGCGACTAACATAAAGCCGATGATTCAAAGCACGTTTGATTCATAAACGCATGGTATTTAAGCTACGGGATCTTTCTCCATCGATTGTGAGCCGGACATCGCACTTTCAATAAGAATGCGGTGATTTCGGAAGCAACGGGTAATGTATGATTACGGGACATCCATGATCCAGAAAATGAAAACGATCAAACAAAATCACATCATGTATGATCTGAATTCGTACCATTCCATCAACGCTCATAAAGTATCGGTTAATTATCTAACTGGATTGATTTTAACCAGTAGAATTATGGGTCATATTCTTAAAAAGAATAGATTTTTGTGTCGTCTGCTTTCCAAAACCTTAAATATCTGCATACTTTAGTTTAGGAAAGACACCAAAACCTTAAATATCTGCATACTTTAGTTTAGGAAAGACACCAAGAGCAACAAACAGTTTAGATCACAGGCTAGTCGCCAATTTACTTGGCGACTGGCCTTGATCTAACCTGTTTGCATAAGTATGAAGTCAAATCCAGCTTTATAAGGGTTAAAAACCAATCAATCAAAGGAACCTTTTAATAAAAGCGATCTTTATTGCTTTCCAGGGTTCGAAGTTATGGGGCGGCCGGTTTAATGGCGCTACCGACCCGGTGATGGAACAGTTTAACGAGTCGCTGTCTTACGACAGGCGGATGTGGAGGGCCGACATAACCGGAAGTAAGGCCTACGTGAGATGTCTCGAGAAAGTCGGCGTCGTGACGGTGCAAGAAAGGGACGCCATTTCGAATGGTCTTACTTTGGTAAGGGTGTGTATGATTAGAACCAATGGTGGTTTGTGAAATACGTTTGTGAAATATTTATGTACTTGAGTTGTTCACTCATGATGTTTCTGTCAATAAAAAGTTGGAAGTAGATACAATTACGCAAGTTCGCCAGTTTGAAATAAAAAGAAACTTATACGGAACGGTTTGTCATAAACGATAGTTTTTTTTTCATTAGTTTGGTTAGTTTGAATAAATATGAAACTATAGGAGAAATACAAATTAATCTTCGTTTTCACAAATACGTTCGTAATTAAAGGCTATTTATGAAGATATTGACACAGCATCATTGACGTTTTGTCAATGTCATCAAATGAGGACGGACACAATACACCAACAACACACTGTTGTACTTATCAAATACACCCAACAAACAAAGCTGGTAACATTCGAAAGGCTCACTCCAGGTACTTCCATTTTGCAGGATCGGTTTACGGCAAACGCTGTTATCGCAGCGTTTCGAAACCTCTTGATTACGGCGGTATCCCGTCTGTTTTTGTTTTTCTTTTAAATCGAAATTGTTTCTAGTGTGAATTAAATGGATCTGACACGGAGAGTCTCGAGAAAACCGGTGTCGATATGGTACAAGAAATGGACGCCATTTTGAATGTTCCCCCCTTTGTAGGCGCGTGTCTGGTAAATAAATGGCGGTTAACAAGTATTTGTGGAGCGCGTCTGTAAATGATTGTTTATCATTATGTTTGGACCAATGTGATGTTGTAGAGCTTGAGTAAATAGGGAAAGGAAATCGGTGTCGTTTAGGTGTAATAATCATAATCGAGTATCGACACCTTTTATAATGGTCTCACTTAGGATAGCAAAACATGACGTTATTGTGGTATCATTGTTCAACAACACATGAGCTTGAACTAAATATAGATAACCGAGTGATAGTCTCAACCTATATTGGTCACGCACTTTATGCTATTTTAATAAAATACCGGGGTCGTCCTTTCTCACTTTTCACATTGCATTGTATGTTTGATTATATTGTATTACATTCATTCTGCATACGGTTCATGGCAGTTTTACAACCGCATATAAATGTATTTGAAGACAAACTGAAAAGGAAAACATAATTGCAATTTGGCTGGGCCTTAAAGCATAACATCATTAGCGATCGGCTCTCTCCTTAGCCTTTTAGGTAACTGAGTATAACTTTACTTAGGGACTTGTTATTTGATTGGTGAATAATGCAATGAATTAAGTAAAAGTTGTTGTTCGACACAATGTTTTACAACTGAAATACTGTTAAACCTTTATAGTGCAGGAACTTGTGTAAACATGCTGACCTGTGATCTAACCTGATGCTACTCTGAGTATCTTTCCTCGTCAAAACTAAGCGGATTTTAAAAGTTTTGAAAAGCAGACGACACACAAATCTATGTTTAGAAAATTACCCAGCTGAACTCATTATCATTTTCTACGATACCATTCTCGAAAATTTCCATTCATATGCACGTCTTAAACCAGTATCGTGTGAAGACACAAGGATTAAAAGAGTCGTACTGCCCTGTATGTGAGGAAGATTACACCAATAAACTTTTAATTGCGATACGTATAATCTATACTATAATTTATACATACATGTGGTAAACTCATTGTATGTATTGAATTCGATAGTAGATGACACATTAATCAACTATGTTTACAGCCTGAAAAATTAAAAAAAAATATTCTCAGAAACCCAATTGAAACTAACAGAGGTGTCTTTCGGCAAAAATATGTGCATTTATACATGCATCGTTTGACATATTTGTTTATGAAGTTTTCTGAAGAATATAGAACAAGTGGGTAAAGGGCTCGTTTTTAATCGGTACTTTAATCATTTTGGTTTCATATAACTTTGGTTTTATAAGTTTAATCGTTCGTCACTTTAATTATAGCGTTGTCATTTGATTTAATTAGAAATGAAAAACGTTAATTGTGACCTAATGAAATTAGCTTGAACGATCCCTGCTTTTTGTTTTCAAGAAAATGTCGATTGTGTAGGAGGATTTAACCCTTGTAGTGCTGGAACAGACTTCATGCTTATGCAAACAGGTAAGATACAGGCCAGCCGCCAAGTAAATTGGCGGCTGGCCTGTGATCTTACCTATTTGCTACTCTGGGTATCTTTCCTCATCGCAAAGCAAATATTTAAGGTTTTCGAGAGCAAAAATCTATTTTAAAAAGAACAACCCAGCATTCTAAGGGGGGATATCTGTTGTTCATTCATTTTATGATATACAAACGTGTCTTGTGCTCTTGGTTTGGTATTTATTAATGTAGGGAGTTCATTATCAAAATACCAAATTGCGACACCTACGTATAACATTAACGAAACGATTAAATTCTAACATGGTTTAGTAATTTATTAGTGTTGGTAATTCATACCAATTTACTTTATACCAAAGTGCCCTACACACAAATGATGTGACAAACATCTAAAATATCATTGTGATTAAAAGAAATGTTGAATGTAATATATGAATCATCAACCAACATGAAGAAACATTATCAATTAAGAAAGTCCATCCCATATATAAAACTTCTATTTGCTTTGGCGGCATTCAACAAGCCACTTTTTGGAAATGTTCTAGTTTTGAATCTTTATTTACAAAATGAATATCAATGAAGTATGTTATTAAACCCATAGAAATTACCCCCCCCCCCCCTTTATCAAATTAACATTGAAATCAAAATTGCATGAATCAAAGGTCGCAAAGAATAATTTAAATCCAAAAAAGAAATCTCATGTTTTAAAACAATATATGCGTTTGTTTTCTCATCAATGTTCTCGACATGCAGCAATATGACTATTGTTATACTTTTGATGAAGAAAACCATTAGGTGTATGTTCACAGAAGAGAAATGTTGATTGTTAAATTCTTTAACATAATCCCAGCAAATGTTAAGGTTTGCAATGAACAAACATGTCAATCGTAACTACTCAGATATTCCCGTGTTCTGAGAAATACATCGCGTACGTTAATTCATGACTACCAAGTATTCTGGCATTTAGTTTTACATTTACATTCATCTTTCTATTGTATTCTGTGATTCTTTTTCATCACAAAATCACATTTTTCTCATTTTTATGTTTGTACTGCAATGTTTATGCATTTTTATGCATTTCTATGCATTTCTATGTTGCATTCATGTTTGACAACAAACTATGTTCAGTTTATGTCAATAAACTATTTGAAACTTGAAACTTGTTAGTGTAGGGTTACAATAGTTCGGGTGAATCGCCCCGGTTATAATTCAATTCAATTCAATTCTTTATTTGGCGAAAAACAGCATATAAATGCCTTTGGCCAAGACAACATTTACAAAAATGGTACAGACATATATATAATATACGTAAACATGTTAATATATACAAAGAAAGAAATAACAAAGATTATCAAATTACGAAAACATACAAGTCACGAATTTAGTTGATCTATCACATAATGGTATATAATAAAGGTAAATACATTAAATAATTTCATTTCGACATTTAAAGCTCTCTTTTAGATAATATGCAGTTTTAGTTAGAATACAATGACGTTTTGAAGATAAAATATTAACAATTGTATTAGTGTTTGGCCATGGTAGATGTCCAAAATATTTATTACGAATGTTTGCATAGGCCGGACAGCACAATAAGAAATGATATTCAGATTCAATCTGATTTAAAGAGCAAAGTCTACATATTCGATCACTTCTATCAATTCCATTAAATCTACCTGTTTCAATATCTAAAGAGTGGGAACTTAGTCTAAAACATGTCATCTGCTTTTTTAAACTATCTCGTTTTAAAACATCAATATTTTTCTCAAAACAGAAATCAGTCTTATACATTTTATAAAAATCTAGCTTTGGTGAAGTTTGTAGTGAACTATGCCAGTTTTGGATATACTGGTCTCTAATTCTTTGTTTTAATAGAGGAAAATAGTTAACGTTCTTATCAAAATTTGTGAAAATATCGTTGAAACCAAGATTGCTTAACAATTGTTTAATACTCATGACCCAGAAACTTTTACTATTGCCATTGATCTGTTCTAGTAGTATTTGATGCATAGGAGAATTTTCATTACTCATTAGTTTTATCCAATATTTTAAAGTTCTCTCCTTACAAATAACCGAAAGCGGAAATCTGCCAAGTTCACCATACACAGCTATATTGGGAGTTTGATTCCGCACACCCAAAATATGCTTACAAAATGTTAAGTGGAGTCTATCAATTTCTTTGTAATCATATATTCCCCAAACATCCGAACAATACAAGATTATTGGAACAACCATAGAGTCAAATATAGATAATTTTGTTTTTACATCAATTGTACTGCGGGAAAATAAAGTTAAAACAGAATTGTAGGCTCTTAAAGCTTGTTCAGACAAAACTTCAACAGCATTTTTCATATTACCAGTATACTTAAAATCTACTCCAAG
This sequence comes from Cerastoderma edule, assembly GCA_947846245.1. NCBI lineage: Eukaryota > Metazoa > Mollusca > Bivalvia > Cardiida > Cardiidae > Cerastoderma > Cerastoderma edule. Next base: position 26,177,721 of record OX401411.1, read on the forward strand.
GTACTTAAAATGATCTACAACTTCAATTAGTTCTCCATTGATAAACCAATCAATGTTATGGGTGCTTTTTTCTTTTTTCAAAAATACAAACTTTTGTTTTAGAAACATTTATTTTCAAACCCCATTTATTTGAATAATTAGAAATTGTATCTAACTGAGCTTGTAAACTAATTGGGTCTGTAGTAAAAAGTGCAATATCATCAGCAAAAAGTAGCATATACATTGGTAAAAAATTTAAATCATTTGATTTATATCGATATTATTGTTGATATCGTTGATAAACAATATAAAAAGCATTGGGGAGAGTGGTTCCTCTTGTTTCAAGCCAAGTGTGACATCAAAAAACTCTGAGAAGTTCGTGCCAGCTGTTAGTTTGACACAAGATTTTACTTTACAATAAATAGATTTGAGTATGTTTATCATTTTACAGCTAATCTCTGTATCTAAAAGCTTTATCCAAAGTGCATCTCTTATAACGGTATCAAATGCCATCTGAAAATCAATGAAAGCACAATACAATTTACATTTTTTGTTAAGGATATTTTGAATAATAGAATATAATAAAAAGACACAGTCAGTCGTACTTCGATTATCTCGAAATCCAAACTTGGCATCACTAAAAACTTCATTGTTTTCACACCACTTATTCAATCTATTTCGAAGAAGCAGAGAAAATATCTTCGCCATGACGTTGATAAGAGTAATGCCCCGATAGTTGGATGCATTTAGTGTGTTACCCTTTTTATGTATTGGGACAATCACACCTTTCATTGGATAAACGCGATGAGTTCAGATGGCCAACATGTCTTTTAAGGTCATTTCTTGTTGTGCGCTCTCCGACAAGTCACATTGAAAGCAACAACAGACACTCTTTACAAAATAATGAAAAAACAAATCAATTTTCTTTGTAATATTTGTTAGTCACCTTCATGACAAATAAGAAATTGTTCGTGACAAGCAATATCTCCAGTTGCCACGATGACTTTTTATGTCACCCGATGTAGATGATTTTCAAAATGAACATGGTGTAAGCATGAACCTAAATGTTTTAATTCGTCTGTTTTGTTAAATACATGTTTATCAAATAGAGTAACGTAATATTTTATGTAGGTTGCCAAGGAATGGGAGGACGGGGCATTCCAGATCAAAGATGGCGATGAAGATATCCATACGGCAAACGAGAGACGACTCAAGGTAGGGCTAGCTGACTCAAAACCTATGATTAAACTTTCAAACTTTACTTCGGTCCTCTCAAGGTGTCTTCATTGACCCATAGCTCAATGTTGTAATTTTGTGATTGATCCAAAACGGAAGCAAGAACAGAGGAGAATTATGCCATTAGAAAGATAGAGTGATAGTTTTATTTCACAATATATGGGGCTTAACATAGTTACACTGCTTTCAATGGGGTAAATAGCACGTACTCGAAGGCTTACGAAAAATAGCCTTATATGTTTTTATGATAATGAAACAATCTTATATGCGCAAACTGGTTAAGCATCCAGGAACAATGGTTTAATCTCTAAAAATAAGAAAGTATGAAACACAAAGATGTTTAGTCTTTTATATTATAAATAACTCTTACACATTTGTATATTTTAACATGTAAATTGTATTATGGGCCAGAGGCCTTTGACTGAATAAATATATTGTTTTATATTGTACTCGAAGGCATATAAAGGGAAAAAGTACCGTTATATGGACACATTCTAAAACTTAAAATAAAAACGAAAAAGGAACATTTTAATAATTTCTTACAAACGGGCTGTAATGAAGAATTTATGGCTGTTTTGCATTCATTCAAAAACTTATTCAGCAAGTTAGAAAATGGTTACTTTTAAACGTGCTGGTAGGAGTTTTATGCGTTTTAACAAACTACAATGCTACAGATGATTTTCATATCTCAGTATGTCATACTGCTTTCAAACGTTTCCATTCACCCTTATAATGCTGGAACCGACTTCATGCTTATGCAAACAGGTTGGATCCAGGCCTGTGACCAAACCCGTTTGCTACTCTGAATATCTTATATGTTTTTTTGAGAGCAGACGACACAAAATTCCTCTTTAAGAATATTACCCAGCATGCTAGTTGTTAAAGAATACGTTAGGAGCAGTTACACGTTGTCACAAGGGATTTTTAGACTGGTCAAAGTTTAAGATTACAACAAACGGCACCTTTGACGGACACTTCCTTTTGTAAACTTCGTGTGGGGTTATACGTCCTAAAACTAGCGAAAAAGTCCCACATGCGTTATACTGGTTCCCCCGCTGTCTGCTGGCTCAGCTTGCTCCATAAGATAGACAACTGGCAGCCTACAATTTATGAGCGATTTGATTAGTCAGAATGCAACATTAAAAAAAAACGACAACAACAAGAAGCATAACATACATGTACACGGTTGCTTTCCTTGAATCATTGATTTGCGATTATCAGTGCAGAGATTCCTTTACCAGACTTCGATTTACCCGATGGTTTGTATAAAAGAATGTTAGAATTACAATTCGAAATCCTTTTAAAGGAAGCTTCGTCCCACGGCCAACCGTTTGTTGACTTTGAAGCAGCAAACGTTCATCTCTAAGGACAGTGTGCTGTTTTCGTTCCTTCCGTTTCCCGCCAGAATTCTGCCTGGTAAATGTGTACCATAATGCTCTCTATATTCGATTGACGAGAGACCGTTTCCAGTTTACACACCCATGTGCTATTGTTCTGCCCAATCAAATCATTCGTTACTTGATTGCGTTGTTCTAGAAGATAGCCCTGCGTGGCATCTATCAATTGATCTGCGATGGTTATATGATAATTGTGCCTAGACAATTAACTTTTGCAAATGACCTGTTTCTATTTGTAACTATGTTATACTACCCAGAATGGTTTTATCTCACGAGCAAAAGTCAACAATTAATTACCCGAGGTTACAATGCATTGGGCATTTTTAGAAAAGATTTGAGGTCAGCAATTCACGCTCTTGATTGATTGTAACTCACCTAGGTAATTGCCGGATTGAGTGGATTGTCCGAAGTTCTGATTGGTCAATATTTGACTATAGACTGTATTGACGAATCAGAAGTCAAGAAAAATGTATTTGTCTCTCTTGCTCTCTAGCACGCTTGAATTATTAAAACCATGTGGTCTCTTGTCCAAAATGTCGTTCAAATGCCGAAAAAGGGATGCTCGCTAGTTTTTAGTATACCATTTAAGGAAAATAGAGTTACATACAGCAAAAAGCACAATAACATTAAAGGGTATACAAATATTTTTCTCAATAAAATAGTTGTAAATCGGAAACGAGAGGTCCTTAGTGTTAGGCTGTAACATTACAAAACCTTAATGATTAAACGTGTTTTGGTTTAAACACAAAAAGAGAGCATGTTGCTATATTTGTCTCAAGTCATTGCGTTTTAATGAGTATTTACTACAGACGTCTTTCTTCCACAATAAGGAAATGGTGTACTCCGAAGATAAAAGATACTGAACGTGGAAAATCGAATAAAATTATGTAAGCTTCTGCTATTACAATAACAGATCGCTGACATTATTATTATATTCTGGCAGTCAAACATATACCCTATACATCATGGTGGTCTAGTACGGTTTTGGATGTCCGATAAAGGACGACAAAATGGAAAATGATTGTTTGATGGGGAACATTACTGTAAAATGGATTGCATTGGAGGCCATCACTATTTCCAAAATTAGTGTAACGTTCGCGGAACGTTTGTATAAATTTGGGTAGCTCAAGTATTTTTTGTAAAGAGAACATAGAGTATATAGAAAGACAACGCATCGAAACAGTGGACCACAGTGTTTTTCACTGATCGGATTGATTTTCTTTCTTTCAGAGGTTGATTTGCTCGATTCGTTACAGTATTACACTTATTGCATGGTGTTAAGATTATTTACACATGGATCGGATACTTTTTTTTCTGCCGTGACTCGGGCAAGGTAATGAATTCTAACTTCGACACATGCGATGGGACGATTTACGTTAACCCTTTTCCAAACAATAACGACAGTTGACTACTTTGTTGCAGACGACTTTAGAAAACATTTGGGGGAAAGGAGAAATTGCTCGTAACGAGCAATTTCTCCTTCTTCCACAATGTTTTCAGCTCTATCAGAAGATTATTTTCCGATTTGATCACATTTTGAAATGTTGTCTGGTCTGCAAACTCTTTCAATTAAGGACAGTCGAAAATTTGTTGTTTGGGAAAGTGCTAAAGACATCGCGTTTGAGCAAGAAAGTGCATCTGCGTTAGGAAATGGGGATGATTTATGGCGTCTGCAAGTTTTTTTCTAGCTAAAGAAAGGAAAGTCTCATGTTTTTACTCGGAAATGCCATGGATAATGATGAGTAATAAAACACAATTATGTAACAAGGAACGGCAATTGTCTTAGACACCAGAGCGTTTACAGATCTTTTCCCTTATCGTATTCACGTTCTCTAAAGAAAACGATCGACTATGGTGACTATTCCCTTGCTACACTACCAAGGTAACTTAACAATAAATTAATTCGCCGCTCTTAGGAGTCGAATCGGGGTTTACTGGCCTCCAGTTGGCAACCATTACCACTGAACGACTACGGACCCTTTCAACATATTGATAACTTTAGTGGAGGACAGTGGCTCAGGGTTAGATCGTTGGCCATCGGACTTGAAGGTCGTGGGTTTGAATCCCGTGAGAGGCGGCTCCCGCCTCGCGACTTTTCATTAATCCACATTTTGCGCGAGTACTGGTTGTGTAGACAGGAATCAGAATCGAGAGTGGTGATGTAATAACTTCTTTCATAAATCTTTGTAAATTAGATAAGTTTAAACTGAATTCATTGACTTTTTATGGCTAGCGTTTATCTAAAAGAGTGAAAGAAAATATATGCGAACGTCTAAACTTATATACACAGATAGTATCTTACAAAAGTACAAAAATGTCATGTTACACACCGTTGGATGCGTCCCGGGGAGGCATTTGCAATGATGTATTACTTTGCAATACTGCTTAACTTTATCTCGTTTAAAGACACCCCTTGATAAAGTATTGGCAACGGACAGGACTTTCGTCATAAAGCGCGTGTATAGATGGAAATGGTCATAACTGTAATTTTCAAATGGCTTGTTTCATCATGCATTCATCACAACGTTTTTACATCCCTAGCTGCAAGCGGGACAACCCTTAAATATATTGAGTAGGGAGACAACACATTCCGTATTACCAAATTTGCAAATGGTCTAAACAAGTTATCAGACGATAGGTGCTTATGAAGATACGAATCCGGTACTTGGTAGAAGACGTATGTGGAAAAAGAAACAAGTTCTCGGCACAAGCAATATCTCTTCTCTTTACATCATTACCTTGGTTCCAATTTTCGTCTCTCTGCAGCATGTGCGATTCACGTTATATTTCGTTACCTGCATGATTCCTCTCCAACAGGAACTGATAGGTGATGCCGCCGGCAAGCTTCACACGGGACGCAGCAGAAACGATCAAGTGAATACCGATATGAGACTCTGGCTGAGGGATACATTAACGTCTCTGAAAGGTCTACTTCTAGATCTGATCAATGTCATGGTTGGTCGAGCAAAGGCGTAAGTCTATATCATAAATGTTCTCAATCTAAACAATGTTTTATTGACATTGTAAAGGCGTAAGACTATATTTGTCATAAATGTTCCTAGATCTGATCAAAGTTATTTTTGGCCCAGCAAAGGCGTTAGTCTATCTTTGACATAAATGTATACATGTATATGGAATTGTTACCTTGCGAATAGGTAGAGCAGCTACTCTTTTGTCATTTCTTGTTTAGCGATATGCATGTACTAATTGATAGCATCTCTGAAAGGTCATCTCCCAGATCTAATCAAAGTCATCGTCGGCCGAATAAAAGTTGAAGTCATTGTTTGTCACATATATACACATGTGTCACTGTTATTTCGCTTGAAAGTCGGAACTGTTGCGATATTATAACATTGCTAACAGAGTGGTGCAAACGTGGTTTCGAAACATCTTCTAGGTTAAATCAACAGCATAATGCCGAGCAAAGGCTTAAGTCAATATGTGTCATAAATGTACAAATACCATCGTCATCTTGCTAATAGACAGAGCAACTACTCTTGACATTTCTGCTTTAGAGATATACATGTGCTAACTTACTAATAGCATCTCTGAAAGGTCATCTCCCAGATCTAGTCAAATCATGCTCGACTGTATTAAAGTTGAAGCCAATGTTTACCGCATGTAATTTACACATGTGCCAATGTTTTTTCGTTTGGAGGTCGAGACTGTTTTTGTTATAACATGTCTAGCTTAGAGGTACAAAAACGGCTTCGGGAAATTTGCTGCTAGAACTAATCAACGTCATTATTTGCAGAGCAGAAGAGTAAGCCAATGCTTGTCATAATGATATTAATGCCATCGTCATCTTGCGTAGTGCAAAGAGAGACTATGCTTCACTGTTGACATTTTCTGCAAATGGATGAACAGATTAAATCATATCTAAAAGATCTGATCCAAAATCAAATCAACCTTATCATTTGCGTAGCAAAGGTGTAATTAGATCGTTGTCTTAAATGTATTCATATACCCGCCATCAGAATCTCGCCAATATTACACTCTTATTATTCATGGCTAAAGGATGTACATACACTAACACACCTGAAAGATCTAGCTTTTACAAATTTGCTTTGTTACAAGATTACTAAGTAGGGGGTACATATGCTTTTCAGAAAGATCTATTTCAAGGTCGAATCAACGACTTGGTAGGCCGAACAAATGCAGAATTGCTTGCTTGCAGCATATGTTCATTCACATGTATGTGTCAATGTCATTTCAATAGAAGGTCAAGAAACTGCACTGTTGCTTTGTAATAAATTACTGGGTAAAGGGTACAAGACGTTCTCTGAAAGTACTACTCCCAGATCCGATCAACCTTGTGGCCGGTTGAGCAAAAAGAATAGATATCTAGGCTTTTCATATGTATTCACATGTGTCAATTTTAATTCGTTTGAAGATCGAGCAACGACACTATCGCATTGCTAAAGAAAAGATGTTATACGATTACTTAGTAAAGGCTGCAAAAATTTCTCTAAAAGTACTACTACTATATATTTTGAACGCAATGGCCGGTTGAGCAATGACAGACATCTTTGCTTGTCGCATGTATAGACATGTGTAGACGCCATTTTGCCGGTTGCTTACAAAACATTCACCTTTTCAATGTTTAGACACCAATGGTTGCAATCGTATCTACTCAGCAATCCCCGTCGCAAGTCGGTTGATATACCTCGTAAGCAGTTCATGAATACACCAGAAGTCCTGGGGTAATTCGGCTGTTTTCCGGCGGATAACGCACATGTATACAACATGCACACAGGCACTAAATATATATTCAAATACACACAAATTGGTTATATATCACAATTGAATGTTGTATTTTTACTCTTTTCATTAAAGATTATCATATCAACACATCTTTGTTTCATATTTTGTCAATCGTATCTTTTCGGCAATCCCCGGCTTATGCCGGGGGTTTCCGAGTAGATACGATTGCAAACGGACATGCCCTTCGTTGCTGAACTACTTTCAAAAATGGCTCCCCATTACCTCCGAGGTTATTTTAAGAAATGACCGAGGTGTTCCGAATGCAATGGTCTCTGAAAGCTCCTCGTTCAAATGAAAGTCGTGGTTGATCGAGCAAATGCGAAAGTCAATGTATGCCGCATTATTGCATACAATCGCCATCACCATCTTGTCCGTGGCTTGGGTAACTATATTTCTGTGATATTATAGCATTGCTTTTTAAGGCTTACGATGACAAAAACGATCTATGAAAGTCAAGCCCATTCACTGTCATTTGAAAACTGTAAACAGCAACTCATCACACGAATTTACATGCTTTTTATGGAAACAGTCTCAGGTTAAGTGATACATTAAAGTGTCCATAAACGTTCTTTTTCTATTTTTGTTAAAGACAAAAAGGTTTAATTTTTCAAGGAATGATGATTTTCTACAGCGTCATCGCTCGTTCGTGTTGAAGGATTTCTTTCTTTATTTGGAAAGGTTGATGCCCTATTCTATTGCCATTATGTAATTTGTTTGATATCAGAGTTCGTTGTCCTTAACTGGCAGTTCAAACGATGCAACATCTTCCCAGATATGAACGACTTTAATGTTCTTCCTTTATTTAAATGTTAATCAATGAGCAATTTCTACGACATGGCTATATAGCGTTTGGTAAAACAATCTTCATTCGAGCGCAATCGTTTCAAATGGTTGGCTTTGGGTACTAGCAGTTCTGCCCATTGCTGTGTTGGCCCGAAAGCAGATTGTGTGGCCCTCTTGTTTGGAAGATTGTTGGTTTCCGACTCTGCTAGGCCATATCACGGACATTTCAATGTCAATTCTTATTTCCCTCTATGGTGGCTCTGGTACAGCCTGATGACATAAGTACCAATTTAACATGTAAAAAAAGAACGCGGTTACGTCATTTCTCATTGCGATCATTACTAAAGGTGTGTTGGTTTGGCTGTTTGTTGTTTCCCGCCATGTGTTGTTTCCCGCCATGTGTTGTTTTACGTCATTTGTTGTTTTACGTCATTTGTTGTTTTTAGCATTCGTTCGTTAAGCCATGTGTTATTTTACGCCATTTCGCCTTTTGTCATTTACGCAATGAGTTGTTTTCCGCCTTTTTTCGTTTACGCAATGTGTCGTTTTACGCTATTTGTTGCTTTTGCTATTTGTCGTTTTACGCAATGTATTGTTAAGCGCCATTCTGTCAACAATGTCTTTAGTATCAGCATAGTATCCCGTTATTTGTCCAAATAAGTACATCCTTAATTGGTCTGAATGAACTGTGTCTTTTTATCTCAGTAACAAACGGTGCCAAAATGTGTTGAAAATTCCATCGAATCAAATTAGACATTTTTCTTTTTTATTTCAGGGAAATGAATGTACTGATGCCCGGCTACACACATTTACAGCGGGCCCAGCCAATACGGTGGAGCCATTGGCTGATGAGGTTTGTTAGCTCACAATCATATACCGTAATCGGGTCGCTTTTTTGTCTATACTTGGCTAACAAGATATTAACTATACAAATATAAATTATGGTAAATGTTTACATGGTGTACGTAATACGATTTGTGATTTTTTAATACAATGGTATCATCATTATTTTGACTATTTTTCACCTTTCCACGTTTTTTATATTCCTTCGCCACATATTTAACGACGCTTGCTTAATGTCAATATCTAGTATTTGGCATTCGTATACTGATCGACCAATTGTCTTTCCAAGAAAACACGTGTTTCAAAACGTATTGTACTATGGAGAAATTGTACGATGAATAGATTAATGTATTTTCCAAGGAAAATATTCTGATCTTTTTTTAAAAATAAAACATTAAATGTAACGAATCGAAAGGAAAATTATTCGAAGTGTACCATTTAAAGGCACTATCTCACAAAATGTGCTGTGTGAGTAACAAATGTGAACAATCCCCATCACTTAAAAGGATGCCACTTTTAATACCTACAATTGACGGAAGCTATAAACCTGTATAATCATTGAATGATTGGTAAACGAGCACAAGAGCCTTCAGTGCTTTGACTGAACAACTGTATTATCTGAGTATAGTAAAGGGTTTCTCTTAGATGTACCTTGTTAGTGTCACTCAATTGTATAATTATAAAACGAGGAAAAAGGTTTATCAATAATCAAGTTTTCTGTAATTTGATAGCTTTTTAATTTCATTTTATTCATAGAAGACACTTAGTATTATGAAGATTAAAATTTCAATCTTTGAGAAAATCGTTTTTAGAATAGTCTCTACTAGACGATTCTTATATATAGCATGAATAAAGGGTGAACAAACCAATTCCACGCATATTTTCAGCTACGTTTGGATGTTTAAGCGCGACTTTGAGCGCTTGACAGAGGCGTATTCCCGTGTTAATGTGTGTCCTTTGGGGAGTGGGGCCATGGCTGGAAATCCTTTCCAAATAGACCGACAACAACTTGCAAATGGTATGTATGGAAACAGTTGTCAATGGTTCCATTCTAATCTTAACACTGTTAAAAGTCTTCACAAAGAGAACGTTTATTTTACACAAATTGGCGTCGAATACATGCACACTCCCTTTTTGGACGTTTTATACATGTAACTCTCAGACTACCAGTATCCGCGAATATTGCAATGGCAAGTCGTATTTTAAATACGTAAGTCAGGAGTTCAAATGTCTGACTTGGTCAATATCACTTGCATCATTTGAATCGAAAGTATTGTATTATGATCTACTTTTTGGAGTCCATCGGTTCTTGGGTGCAATGTTCCAATATGTAAATATCCAATCCAAAGTTGAAATCAGACTACGACACTTATTCAAGCTTCGGTAACTTGTGTTGAAGTAGGGTAAGGTATTTATACACTGACTGAATGATGTTGAGGACTTTTGGCGATACTTCACCAAATGGAAATGTGAACCAACACCGTTGGTTTGACGGAGGTATTTTTGAACTCTGAATTATCCGCATTTGATCCGATCTATAACCAATATAATCAATTTGAAATAACCGATCACAACCGTCTGTTATTGTTATGTTATTTTAAGTAGACTTAAAAAAAAGTCAGCAATGACGAGGCTATCGTAACTACTCGGGAGTTTCCGTTAACTGAGAAATACCTCGTACATGAGTGTATGGGTAACAAAATTTCCTTTTTTGTCCCGGGTAGTATTACCTTTCCTTGGAGCGTCCACATAAAGTTGTTCAATGCATATGGAAATATGGAACATATTTTTAAATCAATGATTAAGTTGTTCGGCCAGGGCGTAGGAATTCAGTGGGTGAACTGGACCAACACCGAAGCTGAGAAAACTTAATCTATTTATGTCACTAACCTAATTTTCTATCAAATACGTAACCTACCTTTCAAACCTCCAAATTTAATATATAACAACATCATAATCAATTGCTGTGTGACGCGACTGAGCGTGTGATGTTAAATTTAGCATTTGTTCTAAATATAGATTTTTTGTATAAAAAGGCAACAAAAAGTTCCAAAGAATACTTACGATTTTTCAAATTTAATAAGCATCCAAGGACACATCTGTCATAGCCTAATGAGATCGTACTTCAATAGTTTATATTGAGTAATGAGAAACTTCCGGGAAGTACATTGGGCATTGGTAAATGAAAAAAAAATCACATATCAACCATTGTGGTCGTTACTGATGACGTAGATCCCTGAACAGTATGAATGTCAACTGCCCGTGAATATCGACAGTTAATGTACATATTTCACGGCGTCCCTTTTCACGTCACTGTTTGCACCATGTAACGGGGTAAAATCGGTTAACCCTTATAGTGCTGGAACCGACCGAATTGATGCGTCTGCAAACAGGTTAGATCCAGGCCAAACGCCAAGTGAATTGGCGGCTAGCCTGTGTTCCAACCTGTTTGCTACTCTGACAATCTTTCCTCGTCAAAATTAATCACATTTATGAAGTTTTGGAAAGCAGACGAACCAAAAAACCATTTTTTAGAAAAAATACCAAGCATTGTAAGGTTTAAGGGTACCAGGGTCTGTCATATGTACCTTTTTAAGGGTACCAGGGTCTGTCATATGTACCTTTTTAAGGGTACCAGGGTCTGTCATATGTACCTTTTTAAGGGTACCAGGGTCTGTCATATGTACCTTTTTAAAATGCAGACCTCGGATTCGATAGCGTTACAGACAACAGCCTTGATGCAGTGAGCGATCGAGATTTCGTAGGTATGTAACCCATTCCTTGTTTTACTCCCTGCAGAAACGGGGTTCGAAATGTTTCATATATAGAAAATTAGAGGTAACATAGAAGGTCCTGACCTTTAAGTGCTCTTTAAAGCTTTGCTATGTATATATCTTAAAAGGAATATTTCACAGATTTGGATTCTAACTTTTTTAGTTAAATTGTCTTTTACGGATAATGACAATAAAGATTTACAAAGTAGAGTCTATCATAAGACTTGACTATTGACAAAATTCCAACCCCGTTTATAACTGGACAGAAACGATATGTCATTTGTATCACAGATATTTTCGTTTTAACGTTTTAGTTCGTAAACAACATGCTAAACTTAGAATTAGAGATGCTTTCTTTTAGTAACAACATCAGGTGGGTCTCCGGAAACGTTCAACCGATCTTGTCACGTGACGCGAGAAGGAAATCCTGAGTTTATTTATAGATTGGCTTTCCCACGTTTATTACCTCTTAGTTAGTCACTTTAAAGAGAGTAATAAAGGTTAAAAATGTGCTATTATCGATTCTTGTCGATTACCAAAGACCGTTTTCAATTGCTTTACTTACATGTATTTGTTGTATTGTATCTATACAAATACAATGCATTGTCACACAGCAATGTGTGCAATGCCAGCAATCCAAGCTATTACATACCTTGGTAATACGGGTAGTTCAGCGACGACAGCACGAAGAGAGAGAACACAACAGACAGACTGACGGGAAGAGCAGAACACTGGGTATACGCTGCAACTGGTCCGGGCTAAGACCTCCGATTCAGGGCCACGGATTCACCGGACGTCGTCCTTAGCCACAGATACAACTGTTGCTAAAACCCCGCGTCTTCGTGATTTAAGGCGAAAAGAGCATGTCTGTTCTTTAAAGAGACTCTCTCAGAGATTTGTGCTTTGGGAGTAATAAAGGTTAAACGTTTATAGTATCTTGTCGATAAGCAAAGAAGGTTTTCAATTTCTTTACTTATACGTTGCTAAAACCCGCATTGACCAATGTGAAGTGAGCCTTCAAGCCTGTCTGTTCTTCTTTGGGAAAGTCGGTGTATAAATATACTTTGAAATTCTGTCTCGCACGCCTTGCTATTGTCGCGTTAAAAAAAGTAGGAAGTGTGAGTAATTTTAAACCAATCTCTTAATGTAATTTTAGATCGTTGTTTATAAAACAAACCCATTCAAATGGTATGCACTATCTGTGATTTTAATATATTTCAACTTTTTTGTACAGCTATAAGCAGGGTTGGGAAGCTGTCAATAATCTTGTTCTAGGTTACATTAGAAATCTTAGCAAATCAATGTTGTTATTATTACGGTAAAAGACAATTTATCATGAAAATGTTAATTTCTCAATCTCTTGAAGTTGTCTTCAAATGGCATTTTTGAATTATCATGTAGTATCACCATCCAGGTGAGGGTTAATATAATTCTGATTCTTCACAATACGTTATGCAAAGGCAATTTGAATTGTGTACAATGATAAAAACACGTTTAAATTATGGTCGGAAATAAAAAGCACATGTCTTAAGTTGTATCTCTACTCTTCTACCTCGTATATTGACACTTGGTGGCCAGAAAGTAGGTTCCAGTTTTATTGGCATTTGGGCTAAAAATAACGTAGTGCAAAAACATAATTTATGACGCCTCGTGACTAGAATGTGTCCGGACTTTTCAGTGAGTTCAATAGTTTAAGGCTAGAAATCCTGGTACCCGTAACAACATATTCTCTGCGAGAATTTATTGACCTTCCGTGCTTAATGACCATTGTTCTGTCTACCTGTTTCTATGATTTTTCCAGCAGCTCGACATGCGTGCTTTAAAGCATAAGTTGAATCGTGCACGTATGTCGAGCTGCTGGAAAAGTCATAGAAGCAGGTAGACAGAACAATGGTCTTTAACCTTTAGAATGCTGGGAAATCTTCTAAAAACACATTTTTGTGTTGTCTGTTTTCCAAAACCGTAAATATCTACCTTAGATTATTTTGATGAGAAAAGATACTTAGGGAAGCAAACAAGTTGAATCACAGTCCAGCCGCCAATTTACTTGGCGGCTGGCCTGGATCTTACCTGTTTGTATTAGCATGAAGTCGGCTCCAGCACTATAAGGTTTGAGTTTCGTAATCTAAGTCCGACCTTGGACTTTTAAGGTACTTTGCACTAGATTAAAAAGTGCACATCTATTGAGCTGTTATGTGAGCAGGTAAACCTGAAACTGGTCATTGACGCTTCGTTATATAAGCTCGACCTTGGTCGTGGTCTGGAACATAATCTTAACCCTTAAAATATTTTGCTTAAAATAGATTGTCATTTCGTTTGCTCTTCAAAACCTTAAATATCTGCTAAATTTTGATAAGGAAAGAAACTCAGAGTATCAAACAGGTTGGATCACAGGTCAGTCGCCAGTTTACTTGGCGGCTGACCTGGATCCAACCTGTTTGCATAAGCATGAAGTCAGTTCCAGCGCTATAAAGGTTAAAGTTTCGTCATCTAAGCCCGACCTTGACCTTTCATGGTACCTTGCACTAGGTTCAATAGTGCACGTATGCTTGTGAAATCATTCGAGCAGGTACTCAGGACAATGGTCATTTACGCTTCGTTATATGAGCTTTACCGAGATCGTTGCATTGGCTAATTGGACACATTCTTCCCTGCAGCGTCAAAAGACCTGCAAAAGCTCACAAACCAGGGATTTTTTCACTATAAAAAGATATCCGCGATTTTCTTTAAAATCATGCAGTTTGTCCCTTAAATGAGTTAACCTTAGGGTTTTTCTATAATTCTCCAACATCTCAGTCGTAAATTCGCTCACAAAAATCATTCGGATACCCCTGTAAACTTCTTTACATTTAATGCATTAATTCTTCAACATTTCGGTCATATACTTGCTCGGGATAATCATTCGGAAATCTCCACAGTCTTTATATGTGAGTGTATGTCCGACATACTATTGACGCATTTTATCATTTATTCGTTTACCATGTTACAGTGGAGTTTCTTTCCTGGGCCAGCCTTTTAGGGACCCATTTGAGTCGATGGGCGGAGGACCTGATCTTGTACAGCACGAAGGAGTTCAACTACGTAGTCCTGTCAGACGCGTACAGGTTAATAATGGCTTTATTCAGATTTAACCTTAACGATTTAAAGAAATCATAAAAGGGGTATATTTCTCGTAAGGAACATATGTATACTTTGAAATGTTTTACAGAAGATTGGGTAACGTGAGCTATGGTTGGGTTAGTTATTACCATATTGACTTAGGAACTTTTACTCATTTTCACCACGGGGTTTTGTGACTGGTTCAAACAGACTGAAACAACTGACACTACCAATATATATAGATTATATGACTATAGGCTAGAAATCATTGGGACAAAATGATAAATTGCTCATAATTGAGGTTTCGTGGAACTATTTGTATTCCTATCAAAATCTTACATTGATCGCCTAAAAGGTATTGGTACTCAGTAAAAAGGTATCAGGTTACTTTTGTCTCGATGTTTAAACTAAATTAAACATTGAATCATGTTAGCGAATTCATTAAATTCGAAACAACTACAGACGGCAAAACATGGTGTTTAAGACGTGGGCCTATTTTAATAGTTTTGGGTAGAGCAAGTAATTAATTTTTTATCACAATTTTTCGTTAGATTTCATTCGATGAAACAAATGAGGTTTTATGGAGTAAATGGTAAATACGGTAAAAAAAAGATTTAACGTCGATTTCAAGAAATTTTAGTATCATGGTAAATTTTGAGTTTTTATACACATTGGGATCAAACCAGCAATACGGTTTTTGTCTTGAACTGTCGTTATGTCTTACACTATTCCGATATGTAGGAGTGACATGGATGTAACAATCTAGTAAAAAGACGTTTTTGTTTGGTAATGGATTATTATAAAAGATTTCATACACTCTGTATATTTCGGACACAACTCATGAAAACATTGTATTTTGATAAATATATTGTATTATGGGTAAGAGGCCTTTGTCTACAAAATGAAAGTCTATTCTATTCTACTCTTTTATAACAAACACTGCTTTTTGACACCCCGTCATTCTGGTTACCTTCATGGCTGCTGTTCTTCGCTTTAATTTTTTTTTATTACTAACGCCTACCTTTCCATTTATTTTTCATTGAGAAAATTGAAAAAGAAATACGTAATTAGACGTATCTATGCTAAGCCATTGGCGTAGCTAAAGATACACTTAGCTCGTATTTCGTTTTATAAGTTTAATGAAACAGGAGGGACATTCTAAGTTTCAATTGTTTTAACCCTTTTCCGCTTAAAACCTGATTGATGCGAACTCTATTGAATCTGTGCCCGATATAATAAAAAAAAAAAGTCGTTTAAGGAAAATCTTTGAATGGTATTTGACTAGGCATTTATATCATTTATGATGAAATGGGAATGAGTAATATACACCATTTTCTCACAATGTTTTCACACGGCTTCTCCTGTGAGGTTGCTTCAAGACGTGTAAAAATAGAGCCATCATGAAATCTGGCGATGAATGACATGTTTAACCGCTGTGTAATTTCTGGGTAATATATTTTTGTGTCGCCTGCTTTCCAAAAACCTTACATATCTAATAAATTTAAATGAGAAAAGATACTCCGAGTAGCAAACGGGTTAGTTCACAGGCCAGCCGCCAATTTACTTGGCGGATGGCCTGGATCTAACCTGTTTGCATTAAGCATGAAGTCAGTTTCAGCTCTATAAGGGTTGAGACTGATAAGAGTTTTGCCATTTGAGCGGTGTTGTTAACCAAAGGTCTGTAGGGACCGACCTCATTCTAAAAAGATGGAAATAGGAAGACAGGGGTAGATGTTTCTATTGTCATTGTTCCATAATGAGATATGTCATCCCTTTCTCCACATTACCTTAATTTGACGCATATGCTGGGGTAGCCTTTATAAACAGCTGCATAAAGAAAAGAATTGCTCCTAATGAACATCATACCATTCTACAAGAAAGGATTTTCAAATAAAACTTTTGATATGGTTTCATGAGATTGTTTTGATGTTGTTGTTGTTTTTTTGTGTGTGGTTTTCTTTTTGTGTGTTTTTTTTTTCCCTTCTTTTTTCGTCTGCTAAACTTGTCAACTTGAAGATACTTTTATACCAGAAACGTAAGACAACGTTACGAAACATCTTTAAAGTTTACCTCGGATGATCCAAGCTGTAACTGTGACTAGCTGAATATAATACCTACGTCTGCATCATTTGTCTAAACAGAGATCGGTCATTAATTATTTTGATCAATGAACAGAAAATGCATTTTATTTGACAAGTACACTGTACCTGGCCATGTTCAAATACGAATCGAATTTTAATTGAAGGCCACAATCATGCACTCTCTCACATTACTCACCTCCTTCCCTATCATGACTAGGTAGTTTTGGCTTATATTCAATGTATCCTTGTCAATAAGATGTTGGGTAGCATGTGCAGAGATAAGATTGGAATAAACGAATAAGAGGTGTTGATACCCCCAAAAGACACCAGGATACCGTTTTACGACTTACGGAAAATATTTACGTACGTCGAAACCTATAAGCATGGAGAGTATCTTAAATGAGAACACTGAAAACACAATATTTTCATGTGACACGTCATTGAAAGCATAAGTTATTCAATATTGCTTTGCCAAATATTAATATTAGAGGGAAGGCTGTTTTAAACGTACGCAAACTTTTATCATAAAATGTTTAGTAAAACGGTACCCAGGGAATTAACTTGTTGAACGAAAGCCGTACGCATGTCGTTTTTGCATTTTTTAACCAAATGAAATAAGTGTTACTCATAAATGTATACATATGGATGTTTATAATGGCATGTGTATATGTTTAATTGAGGTGACTCTTTTATCAAATGTGGATTTAGAATGAATAAGTGTTCGTATTGTTCGAAGAACGAGCTTTTTGCAACAATTTATTTCTTTTTCTTTCATATTCGTTTTTTCCCGAAATTCCCTAAGAAATCTGTATTCCTTATACTTTATATGTGTCGTCTACTATTTCATCCAATATGGACACGTCACAAATACCTTTATGAGGGAATTGATGAGAATTTGATTCTCGTCTGTTTCAATATCGTCTTGAATGTCGTCTGCAAGCGTTTAATTGAGCATGGTTTTCAATCTCCCAATAATGCATACGTGCGTAAAACAAGTGGGTGGGTTTGACATACATGAAACTTGTATTCAATTTCTCAAATTGTTTTTTTCGCTCCGAAGCTTTTTTTCTCTTAATACTAACACGCGGTTTTCGTAGGCGATGCAATGATATCGGTTAACTATAAGATCAAAAATATCAGTCGAAAGAAAATGAATTGCTAGACAGCAATTTAATTAAAGAGCAACTATGCGGCGTTTAATTCTAATTCAAGTTAAGAATAGTTTCAAAATAATTGGAGTAAGCGCTTTCGACTCTATCCCTATCTCCCTCTATGTCCCTCGTTACATATCTAGAGCTTGAATACAAATAGTTCGAACACACTGCTTCAATAATACAATTAAAATACTGTTGATTCGATGTAAAACCCTAACATATAAAGCACGTTTATTACAGCACTGGAAGCAGTCTGATGCCACAGAAGAAAAACGCGGACAGCCTTGAGCTCATCAGGGGGAAGGCGGGACGAATGTTCGGCAAGGTCTGTGCTGTTATTGGTAACTTCTATGTCGATATAATTGGTAATATCTATGTCGGTTTCTTTGGTAGCATCAATGTCAATACTTCTATGTCGATATCATTGGTAATATCTATGTCGGTTTCTTTTGTAGCATCAATGTCAATGCATCTATGTCGATATCATTGGTAATATCTATGTCGGTTTCTTTTGTAGCACCAATGTCAATACTTCTATGTCGATATCATTGGTAATATCTATGTCGGTTTCTTTTGTAGCACCAATGTCAATACTTCTATGTCGATATCATTGGTAATATCTATGTCGGTTTCTTTGGTAGCACCAATGTCAATAATTCTATGTCGATACCATTGGTAATATCTATGTCGGTTTCTTTGGTAGCACCAATGTCAATACTTCTATGTCGATATCATTGGTAATATCTATGTCGGTTTCTTTTGTAGCACCAATGTCAATACTTCTATGTCGATATCATTGGTAATATCTATGTCGGTTTCTTTGGTAGCACCAATGTCAATACTTCTATGTCGATATCATTGGTAATATCTATGTCGGTTTCTTTGGTAGCACCAATGTCAATACTTCTATGTCGATACCATTGGTAATATCTATGTCGGTTTCTTTGGTAGCACCAATGTCAATACTTCTATGTCGATATCATTGGTAATATCTATGTCGGTTTCTTTTGTAGCACCAATGTCAATACTTCTATGTCGATATCATTGGTAATATCTATGTCGGTTTCTTTGGTAGCACCAATGTCAATACTTCTATGTCGATATCATTGGTAATATCTATGTCGGTTTCTTTTGTAGCACCAATGTCAATACTTCTATGTCGATATCATTGGTAATATCTATGTCGGTTTCTTTTGTAGCACCAATGTCAATACTTCTATGTCGATATCATTGGTAATATCTATGTCGGTTTCTTTTGTAGCACCAATGTCAATACATCTATGTCGATATCATTGGTAATATCTATGTCGGTTTCTTTTGTAGCACCAATGTCAATACTTCTATGTCGATATCATTGGTAATATCTATGTCGGTTTCTTTTGTAGCACCAATGTCAATACGTCTATGTCGATATCATTGGTAATATCTATGTCGGTTTCTTTTGTAGCACCAATGTCAATACTTCTATGTCGATATCATTGGTAATATCTATGTCGGTTTCTTTTGTAGCACCAATGTCAATACTTCTATGTCGATATCATTGGTAATATCTATGTCGGTTTCTTTTGTAGCACCAATGTCAATACGTCTATGTCGATATCATTGGTAATATCTATGTCGGTTTCTTTTGTAGCACCAATGTCAATACTTCTATGTCGATATCATTGGTAATATCTATGTCGGTTTCTTTGGTAGCACCAATGTCAATAATTCTATGTCGATATCATTGGTAATATCTATGTCGGTTTCTTTTGTAGCATCAATGTTGGAATCATTGGTAACATCTATGTTTGAATCCTTTTTGATATCTATGTCGATAGCATTGTATCATTAATGTGAATGTTATGTTACATCTATGTTGATATCATTGGTCACATCCATATCGACATCATTGGTTACATATATGATGATAGCATGGTAACATTTATGTCGATTGGTCACATCGATATAGAAATAATTTGCAATATATATGTCAATATCAGTGATAACATCTATGTCTGTATCATTGGTAATATCTATGTATTTATCCTTGGTTTCAATAATACCAAGTGTCTTCCCTTGTTATTCAGGAAGGAATGTTTTTGTTGCTGCTCGAAACGGCAATCTTGAATGCATGTGTTTGATACAGTCTGTACCGATGGTCCATACATCTAGTTTACAAAAAAATGCCGAAACCATGTGCAGATGTCCCATAGAATCTTTTGGCACATGGAATTCCCATTTTTGGCTTATTGCATAGATAAGTCTTTCTATTCTCGTTCAAGCGTTTATATAGTTTAGAAATGCTTCCGTTAAAAACAACGACGCGTTTCATCTTTAAGCAGTGAGACCGTTGACCCTTATGTGCTTGTAACAAGTCGTTTGAAAAGCATATTTTAGTTCTACTCTGTACTTTATCACCGTTTACTATTGCCTTTCTATATTGTAAACGACATATTGTTTACAGCGATAACGTTTATAAGTCATTTACCCTTACAGTGCTTGAACCGACTTATTGTTAATGCAAACAGGCTAAATCCATGCCAACCGCCAAGTAGATTGGCGGCTGGCCTGTGATCTAACCTGTTTGCTACTCTGAGTATCTGTCCTCATCAAAATGAAGCAGATATTTAAGGTTTTGGAAAGCAGACGACATAATAATCCATTTTTAGAAAATTTACTTGGCGGCAGGCCTGAATCTTGCCTGTTTACATAAGCTAGACGTTGGTTCTAGCACTATAAGGGTTAATAGAAAGGATTAATGCTTCCAAAACTGAGTTTATTTTATGTCGGAAACAAATCTTGGCTGACTCGTAACCGAGCAAGTGATACCTGATTGTTAAAGCAACAGTAAACCCAGGCGCACTAAGGAAACTCCATTATTTTGTGTTTCTCGTTATAGTATTGCGGCTTCCTGATGACGCTGAAAGGCGTTCCTAGCACGTACAATAAGGACCTGCAGGTAATATCAAAACAGCATGTAGTACAAAACTAGAAACTCAAACTCACATCTTTATTAGGCATGTTGGTTTTTTATGTATCTATGACCAGTACATATACAATAGACAACGTGCATGACGTTCATAGTATATACAACAAGGACCTACAGGTAATATCAATTCAACATGTAGTACAAAACTCAAACTAAACATCTTTATAAGGCATGCCGTTATGTCGGTAATTATATGTCCATGGCCAGTACATATACAACATACAACAAGTATGTTGTTCCTAGTTTATACAACAAGGACCTGCAGGTAATATCAATACAGCATGTAGTACAAAACTAGAAACTCAAACTCACATCTTTATTAGGCATGTTGGTTTTTTATGTATCTATGACCAGTACATATACAATAGACAACGTGCATGACGTTCATAGTATATACAACAAGGACCTACAGGTAATATCAATTCAACATGTAGTACAAAACTCAAAGTAAACATCTTTATAAGGCATGCCGTTATGTCGGTAATTATATGTCCATGGCCAGTACATATACAACATACAACAAGTATGTTGTTCCTAGTTTATACAACAAGGACCTGCAGGTAATATCAATACAGCATGTAGTACAAAACTAGAAACCCAAACTCACATCTTTATTAGGCATGTTGGTTTTTTTATGTATCTATGACCAGTACATATACAATAGACAACAAGTATGTTGTTCCTAGTTTATACAACAAGGACCTACAGGTAATATCAATACAACATGTAGTACAAAACTCAAACTCTGTTATTGGGCACTGAATGTGCCCATGGCCAGTCCATATACATGTATCATACAACATGCATGAAAACGTGAAAATTTACAATACAAAGAGAAGTATAATCAACCACTTAACGGCTCAGAAATAGAAAACTGTCATAGGACACTCCCCAGTGAAATATATGTATCAGAATTGGTACATATATATGTTTAATCACATATGTATGACGCTTTTTTATACAGTCTAACTTGTGTTAAGCAGCCATCCTTTTAAGTAGTCAACCTGCCTTAAACAGCCACTTCAGCAAGTCCCATTGTTAGATTTATAGTGTAAATCAATTCGTGTTGAGCAGCTAACCTGTCTTAAACAGCCAATTTACTATGTCCCATAGGCTGGCCTCTTAATACAAGTTTGACTGTATAGAATGGCCTTTGTGCACTGCTAATGTTTAAGATGCAAAAGGATGTTATCAAAAACAATTCCATTTATGTAACCAAGGGTTCAAATTACTTTGCAAGTCGTTTTTTCTATCAAAGTCCGTCTCATGAATGTCATTTTTAGGACTCATTTAAATTTTCTCAAACGAGACCTGTGTGACAGGTACCCATAGTAACGGCATACGATTAGATATATCGAAAACAATTCCTCTCTTTAAAGGGCTTCTTGTTTTAGCTTCCGTGACCTATGGGTTTAAGTGTAGTATTCAGAATCACAAAGTCCGTTTTCGCCAGGGATCGAATCCCGGTAGTAATAAACCTATGTGTTCATGAGGTGAAGTCCCCCAACTGATTCAGCAATGCCAATGGTTTAACTCAGCTTGACCGGATGTACCTCCGTCCATGATGAGCCATGAAACGTGATACGATTCAATACTGTTGACGCGGTGAAAACTACTTCAAACCATTACCACACGATAACGACGTTTAAACACTCTTTGTTGCAGACAACACTGGAAAACATTGTGGGAAAAGGAGAAATTGCTCGTGACGAGCAATTTCTCCTTTTCCCACAATTTTTTCTGCCCTATCAGAAGAATACTTTCCAATATCATCACAATTTGTAATGTCGTCTGCAAACTGTTTCAATTTGGGACAGTCGAAAATTTAATGTTTGGTAAAGGGTTAACCGAAACAACAATCCCGCAGCAAATTTCAAATGCAAATGTCACATCGGTAAATCACACGTAGCCCCGATATCCAAGCGTTGCTAATCGTGATAGGTCGTAATTAAAACTTGACGTCCAACTTACATGAATACATTGAAAATAGTCATTGGAAGCCAAAATCATATCTTGTATAAGTGTTGGGAGCCCGTGTACAGTGAGTTGATCTGCATTTTTATTATATTCCTATCAGTGAAATACAGGGATTTTTCAGTGTATTAATTTTCAATTTTGTCACAGTGAATATCGTCACTAGTGATGATATCAAAAAGTCATATCATCACCAGTGATGATATCAGTTTTGACGGAACTACTTTCTTTTACCATTCCCTTGCATTAAAATCATTGCTGCACTTTTGCACACGGCACTAAAATGTTTGTATTCTAAAATATATCATGGACGTTATCATCTGCTTTGCTCCTCCCATTTAATATTCCATTTGGTGTTTATGGGGGTATTTTGGCAAATATACCTTATATAGTGGAATAGAAATAAATAGAATAATCAACTCCATTCGATAGATATCAAAAATATGTCACTCGAATGGGTTGTTATCAGGTAGAAAAAAACTCGTTCTTCGAACTCGTTTTTTCAACCTGATAACATCCCATTCTCGTGACATATTTTTTTATATCAATCGAAAGGAGTTGATTATTCTCTATTTACTGTATATCCGATGTACACACCTAGATATACTGAAGCATTTTGGATTTAATTTATTTTCAGCAAATGTTTTGAAATGCATTCTATACAACAATACAAAAGCAGTATTGTTTCAACAACAAATTGTCTCATGTGTGAACAAGCAACATTTAAATATATGTTGAGTTTACATTTAATGTGAACGTCATACTTAAGTTTGACAGAACATGTTAGAAAAACATCAATGGGATTACAGGAACACCTATCCTTGTTTGAACCGACCATTTTTTTTTAACACAGATTCAAAAGTTTCTTGAATTGTTAAATCGTTTCTTTGAATCAGAACGTAAGTTATTCACCGCTTTCTGAATATCTTGTGCCCATATAGAGCCGTTTTTTTCCTATACACCACGAGAATGTCTCCCATTGCAGAGGACGCTTGAAGCATGATAATACTGTACGTCCTTTTGTGCTAGAAAAACGCCAATATGACTCGTCAAATTGCATTGGCCACCATTGTGTAACAAATAAATGTCAGATAATCACGTGTTAACTTATGACAACTAATATTCCTAAATATCTCTTTAGAATTCATATCTTTTATCTACTGATATCTCTTTATAACTAATATATCTTTAGAATTCATATCTCTTACCTACTGATATCTCTTTACAACTAATATCTCTTTAGAATTCATATCTCTTACCTACTGATATCTCGTTAAAACTTATATCTCTTTAGAATTCATACATCTTACCTACTTATATCTATATACAACTAATATCTCTTTAGAATTCACACATCTTACCTACTGATATCTCTTTACAACTAATATCTCTTTAGAATTCATGCCTCTTACCTACTGATATCTCGTTAAAACTTATATCTCTTTAGAATTCATACATCTTACCTACTTATATCTATATACAACTAATATCTCTTTAGAATTCATACATCTTACCTACTGATATCTCTTTACAACTAATATCTCTTTAGAATTCATGCCTCTTACCTACTGATATCTCTTTATAACTAATATCTCTTTAGAATTCATGCCTCTTACCTACTGATATCTCTTTATAACTAATATCTCTTTAGAATTCATATCTCTTACCTACTGATATCTCTTTACAACTAATATCTCTTTAGAATTCATACCTCTTACCGACTGATATTCCTTAACAACTAATATCTCTTTAGAATGTTATATCTTTTAAGAACTAATATCTCTTTCCAACTGATATCTGTTTACAGGAGGACAAGGAGGCTATGTTTGACGTGACTGACACGCTAGAAGGGGTTTTACGCGTCGCAAGTGGAGTAATATCGACGCTAAAGGTGTGTTTGTACTCTACGCTAGCAGTAATCGCGGTTTACAACTATATCTAGTAGTATCCCTTGTCCCCTTTTGGTTTGGTTTTACGCTACTAGTATAATTTAACCATTAGAAAGCTTTTAGATTTTCTGATGATAGACCTTTGTGTCGTCTGCTTTCCAAAACCTTCAATAGCTGCCCAATTTTGTTTAAGAAAGATGCTCAGAGTAGCAAACAGGTTAGATCACAGGCCAACCGCCAATGTAGTTCGCGAAAGGCCCGGATCCATCCTGTTTGCATAAGCATGAAGCCGGTTCCAGTACTATAAGGGTTAGCCAGGTAAAGTTACGATGCAGGTGACAAATCGTGAAAATAATTTAATACAAGACTTTACTACATGTAGATGTATGTGGTTTTAAGTGCACGACCAAATGTTTATAAATATTGCTTATTATGAGGCCCTTCTATATTGAATGTTTCCGTTACATGTATCATATAATCTTATATCAGCAACCAGGTTTACTCAGGCTTACTGGTATGATCGCAGATTCAATGCAATACTAAAGGATTAAGTTCTTCACGTATGGAAAGGACCCCCGATGTATTCGGTGTATAGTGCGTAAATAACCATATATAAATATGACTTCGTGTAGGTAGGTCCCTTTTAGATTATGTTACGAGTATCACATTTTCGTCACCCCGAGACGTGGTTTACTGGTATAGTCACGATGTCAATAATTCAGTGCAACACTATATTGAGTGTAAAGAATCGGCGTAAAATGTGCTTGTTCACAGATCAGAAAGTTTGGAAGTCAAAATAAACTGCCCCTGAAACTAAAAATGTTTGTATTGTTATTTGATAAACATTTAAAAAAAAAGTATAATTCATTTAAGAAACATCAACTCACCTAAATATGAACAGTCTATATGCTGTAAATCTTAAAAGCAATAAGACGTTTTTAGATTTAAATATATACTAGTTCAGTGTAAATATGCTTTGAAAAAAACAAATACGAAGTTATGTCGCTTCCAATAGCTATTCTTTACTGTATATTGTACAATAGTTAAGCAGTTTTAAAAACAAAAATAGGTTTTAAGTTCAAAGTTCCTCCCATCTGTGTACAAGTGTCTTTAATTAAATGCGTAAACAACAGCATTTATATAGCGATTCGTGCGAATTCATTTTAAATTGAGTTCTTATGATGCAAATATCCCATAATTGACAATCATATAACTATACAAACATGCATCATTTGCATCAGTATAAACTGTATTTTTTTGAGCTGAGGTAGATGCAAACCGAACGGGAAAAAAACTTACTTCTTTGTCAAATTAATTCAATTATATCAAAATGGCACGAAGTAATCTAAATTTTGCAATCATCTTTGTTCGGTGTGTATGGGATATTCTTGCATTGCTGTTAAACATGATGGTTTCAGCAAAATCTAAGAGACTTGTTTTTGCTGTTTCATTCAATCGGAGTTCACAAATTTACCCATTACACGCATACTCGTCGGTGATCATGTGATGATGTCGTGATACGTTCTCGAAATACTGACTGAGAGGCTAGCTTCAAAAGAAGACCATTCTAACGTCAGCCAACGGCCTTGTAATGAAGCCATGATGGTCTCTGATTTCATTTCGATATGGATGTAGAGATGTATTATATTAATTATGTCTGTTACTATGAAACTCTCACTTTCTTTAATGACCATAGTTCGCGAACTTCAGCGAGTATGCCGAAAATGAAAAGTGCACTCGAATCGAACTTATTTACAAAACCAAACAACCATGTGGGTGGGGTTTGTACATATCTTAATGTAGCCTGAAAAGCCGAGCAACATAGAAGTATATAGTATTTAGTCGAGCGTGTGGACAAATCTCATATAAAATTTGGGTCTAAACGTTCATTGAATTTTAAAAGAGTGGTACATTAGCAAGGTGACTTCGTCCCTTGCTAAAAACGGCGTGAAACGGTTAACAATTTTACAGTTTCATCAAAATCGAAATAAACAGCCACACACAGGATTGACAAAATATGGTCGATTATTAAATGACCGCCGAAAAGAAATATTTTCGGAGTTTTAGTTTCAAACAATACGGTAACCTTGTAGATGTACGAGATTCAATTTCAAGCCTTAGAATGCTGTTAAGTTTCCTAAATATAGGTTTTTGTGTCGTCTACTTGCCAAAACTTTAATATCTGCTTAATTTTGTTGAAAAATATACATAGACAAGCAAACAGGTTAGATCACAGGTCAGCCGCCAATTTAATTGGCGGATAACCTGGATCAAACCTGTTTACATAAGCAGTAACTCGGTTCTAGCACTATAAGGGTGAAACACTTTAGTATTCTTCAAAATAGGAAAAAAAACATCCATGATATCTCTACAACATGGTAAAGGAATGATCAATCTTTTATATCAATAAAAACAATCGTCATTTTTTAATGGGCATACAACTGATAAAGTGTATACCGATATGTTACCAATTAGCCCATTATATTTACCCATCTTTCAGATAAATACAGAAAACATGCGCAGCGCACTGAGCACGGACATGCTGGCCACGGATGTTGCGTATTATCTTGTCCGGAAAGGGGTAAGTTGTACCGACAACAGGGGTCTAAAGTTATTTTGCGGTCAGTTTTATGGTATTATATAACACAATACTAACCCAAGAATAACTATAGACCCCTGTTGCGCCGATGATACTACAGTGCAAGACGCTGTTACAAAACTTAAATATGGTTGGTACGGCACCGGCAAAGAAGACCCCTACGGGACCCTGCGTCTGTATTAACCGTAACTTAACTTCCGTGTTTCGTACGAATAATCGCCTAAGATGCGTGTAGGCGTGTTCGAATACACTTTCGGATTAATGGTGATAACCCGCTTACTTTTTGGGCCTTCTTTATTGTATATACCCATTTTAGCCCCTTCACGATGCTGTCCATGACATATTTCAGACTTTACCCTCCTTGATTCACTAATCTACACTCCGTTCAAAGTTTTAACCTAGAAACAGTTGATTTGTTCTCCATCGGCTAGTTCTTTACATTGTATACCGACCTCTAGAATCGCATCCAAAAATAATGAGGTCAGCGAAGTGTACGTTCATTATTGCTACACCTTCCGCGACAGGTAGTTCTGGAAAACATAACAAACCAATTATGGCGAACACCCCCAAATGACCAAAATATGCCGAAAAGGCCGCCTCGTGTAACCTATAGGCATATAATTAACACAAAGTATCATTCTAAATTTTCATGAACTACTTTCTACTATAAAACGACCTCTGGAGGTAATTACTGACCGGTCTCTCACCTATTCCAACAGGCTTGATTAGTATGTACTGCAGACAACACCGAGGTGTTCCGATTTGGCTATGCGTACCTGGTGTAAGGTCATTGTCTGGTGCCCTGTCTCTCTTCTATGTAAACGAAAGTTATTTTTGGCCCATCTATAGTGCCTTAAACAAAGAGATTCAGTCTTGGTCCATATTTCTCAAAAGGAAAAGAAGAAAAAAGAATCCTTTATTCCCCATACTATCTTAAGTCTGTCATATTTTTATACCCTTATATTTCTGAAATCGACTTCATGCTTATGCAAACAGGTTAGATCTAGCCTGTGACCTCTCCGAGACGCTTCCAACGACGGGTCACATTGCAATATTGTGATTTCGTTTAAGATACTATGCATGTTTATCAGCTTTGACTTGCGCAAACATTTTCCCTACCCAGCTAGAGATATATGATTCGGAATTGTTTTGTATACATGCACCATGTATTTCAACTTGTAGGTCAGGAAAATAGTGTTAGGTTTTTGTTTGTATTATGGGCCGAATGCCTTATATATTGTGAAATTAAAGTATTGTTAATTAACTTACTATCGGTGCACAGGGCTTCGACAATCTGAAAGGTTTGTGTTTGTATTATGGGCCGAATGCCTTATATATTGTGAAATTAAAGTATTGTTAATTAACTTACTATCGGTGCACGGGGCTTCAACAATCTGAAAGGTTTTTGTTTGTATTATGGGCCGAATGCCTTATATATTGTGAAATTAAAGTATTGTTAATTAACTTACTATCGGTGCACGGTGCTTCAACAATCTGAAAGGTTTTTGTTTGTATTATGGGCCGATTGCCTTATATATTGTGAAATTAAAGTATTGTTAATTAACTTACTATCGGTGCACGGTGCTTCAACAATCTGTAAGGTTTTTGTTTGTATTATGGGCATATTGCCTTATATATTGTGAAATTAAAGTATTGTTAATTAACTTACTATCGGTGCACGGGGCTTCAACAATCTGTAAGGTTTTTGTTTGTATTATGGGCCGTATGCCTTATATATTGTAAAATTAAAGTATTGTTAATTAACTTACTATCGGTGCACGGGGCTTCAACAATCTGAAAGGTTTTTGTTTGTATTATTTGCCGTATGCCTTATATATTGTGAAATTAAAGTATTGTTAATTAACTTACTATCGGTGCACGGGGCTTCAACAATCTGAAAGATCATCTTTATATTTTTTTCTATCAGACTTTTCCTTTTATCACCCTCTCTTTTTACCTACCAAAACACAGAGTTGAGCGCAGTTCACATCCATCTTTCGTTTATCTTCTTGAGAAAGTAGTTCTGAATTACAGTAATTCTTTTTAAATATGGCTAGGACCTTTTCAAATTTCAAAAAGCGACTTTTAACCTAATATAGTGCTGGAACCGACTTCATGCTTTTTGTAAACAGGTTGGATTCAGGTCAGCCGCCAAGTAAACTGACAGCGGTCCTGTGATCTAACCTGTTTACTACACTAAGTATCTTTTTTCCTCAAAATTAAGCAATTATTTAATGTTTTGGAAAGCAGACGACACAAAAGTCTATTTTTAGAACATTAGCCAGCATTTAAGGGTGAAGGGTACAACGTCCTTCCTTTCGGTATTGTCACACCAGCGCCACGTGACGACGAATACATGCGTAGAGTGCCGATGACGTATCAATAGACATTCGAGAGGAAGACTAGACTTGACAGAAATTAGCATATCAATAACATCACACTTACTGCAATGCATGACTTCATGAAGTGCTAGAGACGTTTCCGAGTGATTGTTGACGTCGATACGTTATTTCTTAGAATGCTGGGTAATTCAAAAAAAAAATGTCGTCTGCTTTCCAAAACCTGAAATACATTGTATCTCCTTCATTTCGTTGAGGAAAGATGCCCAATTTACTTTGTAGCTGACCTGGATCTGCCCTCTTTGCATAAGCATAAAAGTCGGTTCCAGCACTATAAGGGTTAAGTTAGTCCACCCCTAATGGAAAACTTGCATTTGCTTTGGTTTTAGGATAAATTGATATGTGAATCATGACAGTATTCAACATTTCAAAGGCATTCACAAAGTAACTTTACCGAATTTGTCTGATTTTGAATTTATATCTACAAAATGAATATTTATGAATTACCTCCCCTTAATTATCAAGTTTTACATGAATGAGAGATGGAAAATACAAATTTCGATCCATGAATTTTTTTTATATCAGAAAACATTATTTCATAACGTCTGTTGTTCTGTTGAATCTCTGACTTTGTTATTCTGACCTTTCTCCATTAGGGATGGAATACCTTAATGCAGCTTTTTTTTCGTGTCTTACAGCTTCGCTTTTTGTTTCTAAAAAATCCTTGGTCGTTGTAACATTATGTTTAAAGGTTACCAAACATATGTTTATAAATGAACATCGATTAACCTTATAGTGCTGGAACCGATTTCATGTTTATGCAAACATGTTAGATCCAGGCCAGCAGCCAAGTAAATTGGCGGCTAGCATGTTATCTCACCTTTTTGCTACTCTGAGTATCTTTCCTCGTCAAAATTAAGCAGACATTCAAGGTTTTGGAAAGCAGACGACACATAAATCAACTTTTGGAAAATTACCCAGCTTTGTAAGGGTGAATTTGTCACAAAACCTCCATACGTGGTAGAAATTGTAAACAAATTTAATAAATTAATTATTTCTTTATTGAGTTATTAAATTGTTTCAGATCCCGTTCCGCGAGGCGCACAGTTTATCTGGCGGATGCGTCGCGCTGGCCGAGAAGAATCAAACATCCCTCGATCGTCTGACGCTTGAGGACTTTAAAACCGTCAGGTACGCATCTCCCCAGTAGTTAAAACTATTTTACATCGATCATGATAAAAGGTCTTTAAACTTAAATAAATCACGCTCGATTCTGCTTCCTGGATACTGGTATATAACCTGTACTTGCGCCGAATGTGAATTTATGAAAGATCGCAAGGCGGAACCCACACATCACAGGATGCGAACCCATTACCTTCGTGTCCGGAAGCCGACGCTATACCCATACACCACTGTGATAATTGAAATGTTCATTGATAGGGGTCGTTTTAAGAAAGCAATTGCAACAAAACCAACATAATCAGTCAGTGGCGTTTGTTTTTAATTTGAGACGTATTATTTGTGGGCTTCTTTTCTTGCATTAAACATGTTCAAACGCTGAATCCATAAATCAATCGATTTCTATCTTTCAAATGAAGTTAACAAATTCCTATCGTATATCTGGATGAGTGTGATATGTACCTACAGCAAAGGCTTCTTTTTACTTTTTACGAATAGTAAGATATGTGCTTCAGCAATAGTTGTAGTTATCTTATTCTTCGCTCTGTCACCTGTTGGTCAATATTCTCATTACGTATGCGTAAGGTCACGTGATACAGAGCACCGACAAGGTCATCCCCTGGTAACGTTTACTAAGTTCACATTTAACTCTATCGTGTGGGGTAAACCTGATTAATTAGAAATTCTCGTATAACTATCAATGACTTATTCCATTGTTTGTAAGTAAAAGTTTTAGCCTTAAAAAGTCAAGGCTGTTTTTTTTTCTGTATTGTCCCGAATTAAAATCATTCGCAGATAACGGTTAGAAGTACAGTCAAACTTGTGTTAAGAGGACAGCCTATGGGACAGAGAGAGTTGGCTGTTTAAGACAGGTTGACTGCTTAACACAAGTTGATGTACATTATAAATCTAATAATGGGACGTTCTGTAGTGATTGTTTAAGGCAGGTTGGCTGCTTAAAAGGGTGGTTGCTTTACGAAAGTTAGACTGTATAAGAAAAAATAAAAAATCATATGTCTTCAGAAACCGTGGTCGGGGGAACCGTTGTCCTAAATATTTTATGCTTAGAATTTACTTAGTTCGAAACAACATTTCCACTTATTTTAAAAGTAAGATAAGCAGTATTGCAAAGAAACACATCTTCCCTCTCCGGGGCCCTTCCAATGTCCTGTCACATTACAATATGTAACTTTTATTTATGCTGTTATTCCAGCACTATAAGGGTTTACTGTTTGAAGGTTTCACTGCCGTTTTACATAACCATTTAACAGCTCACTACTAGACTCTCGTAAGCCCTTCAGTCATCTAGCTTTGTGAAGACCTTGCTATAATACTATAACACCGAACTCTCGAACTTACTAAACTCTTGCACTGAACTCTCGACTTTGACTTGATGGTTTTTTTATATCGAGGAGGACGTGTTGTGTCGGGTTCTTCCATCCAAATTCTTACAATTCCTATATTACCATTCATTTCTCTGTGTTTCAGTTCCCACTTCGACGCGGATATACTGGGCATTTGGAACTACGAGACATCCGTCAACCAATACTCGGCGTACGGGGGAACTGGCCTGGACAGTGTGCAGAAACAAGTACTAAATATAGAGGCGTGGCTACAAGCTGTTTCGAAGGCGGAGTAACATAACATAACATAGTTTTATTCAGCATTAACCCTTAAAGTGCTGGAGCCGACTTTATATATGCTTATGCAAACAGGTAAGATCCAGGCCAGCCGCCAAGTTGAATTGATGACTTGCCTGTGAACTGATCTAACCTGTTTGTTACTCTGAGTATCTTTCCTCAACGAAATTGAAGAGGTTTTGGAAATAAGGCACACAAAAAATATATTTTTGAAAAATACCCAACATTCTATGGGTTTAACATCAAAATACATATATTATAGCTTACAAAATTAAATCATATAGAATTTGTGAAGACGTTCGTAAAAATCATAGCTTCCAATCCTTAGAAGAGAAGTATCGGTGAAGCAATGATGTTACAATGGAAATATCGGAGAGGAACCTGCCTATATTTCTCGAGTATCCAAGAAAGAAGAGAAATTAGCTACACAAATGTACAACTTGGTATTAATTCTTTCCATTGAAAGGTTGCATTTGAAATCAACATTATTCAAACTTTAAAACTATATGTCAGATTTAAGTTAAATACCATATAAAAGTCCAACTACATGTATCGGCATGCAACAGCTTATTGCATGTTGAAGTTGTGTGCATCCAGAACATAGTCTTAGTTGCACGTAAATCAGATGATCCAAGCTGTAACTGTAGTATGAAATTTATCCTGTCACTAGTGTCATTTTGGGACCGATAACTAAGTGCCGTATAACATTTGTGATATCCGGCACTAACCATGTAACACATGCACGTGATGATTCATGACGTCATAAGAACGACATGACGTCATGTTTACATCATTCTCTACTTATTTTTTTCTTGTGTTTTATTTACATATTGTTTGTTTGAAAGACTACATGAAGGTAACAGGATAAATAGAATAGATGATTGATGTCTTTGAATGGAAAATATTATCGGGCCCGGCTTCGGATTATTATCCGTTTCGCCTTCGGCTCAC
Organism: Cerastoderma edule; assembly: GCA_947846245.1. Lineage (NCBI taxonomy): Eukaryota > Metazoa > Mollusca > Bivalvia > Cardiida > Cardiidae > Cerastoderma > Cerastoderma edule. The sequence continues at coordinate 26,211,373 of OX401411.1, forward strand.
CGGATAATATTCCTAAGCCTTGTCCGATAACATTTCCAATTCACGACACCAACCATCTATTCTCTATATCTACATCTGGATAATTCGGACTAACCTTCACGAAGAATCGTACTTGTCCTACTTGGGATTATTGAGGTATTGGTGAACAATGGTTCGATTGGAGAATAACAGAGTCCTAGCTACACATAGTTTCCAAAATGAAGTAACAGATGTCTTGCAACGAGCTTTCTCGACAGTGAAGTAACTTGGTATTTGACTGCAAGCTGTTCCTTATGCCTGATTGGGCAATTATTTCACGTTTTTGTAGAACGCTGAGTGTATATCTTATTTTTTTTTTATTTTTTTTGTTGTGTGCAAACGGTCTTTTACGCATGTTAATAAATCAGCTTAAACAGGCTTAAAGAAAATAAACTAACAATACAGAATGTTTCTTTCTTTTTTTTTTCTTTTTTGGGGGGGGGGGTCGTAAAGTAAAATAGAATTGTATGTAATCGTTGTTGTCTCTCAATACATTACAAGAAACGTTTTTGTTGCGTTTAGTGTTGTCATACACTGAGAACTTTTGCGATCTCAAACTCCCATTGAGTCCAATATTAGTTATGTAGTTTAAGCCTCTGCAGAAGGATTAGTGTCTCTTCTAATACGCTTTATACATCTAGTCATCAAATTTGTCTCGGATGCTGTAATCAAATGAACATTTCAGTCGTCTAAGTATAATCATTCAAAGCCATATGCACTAGTATCGTTTGAACCATGGGCCTATGGGCCTAAGTTTAAATTATGTTATGTTATGTCAAACAATCAGTACACAGGCTGCAAAAATCTGACTGACGCCAGCATGTATTCAAACATCCCAGTGAATTAAGTTTGCAACCGAAAGATCTAGGATTTAAAAATTGAGACCATTGCAGTTTTTTTGCCTTTGCAAGAAATTCTGCAGGTTATCAACTCATCATTTCATTCTAGCAAATCTGAGAACGGGAATTCGAAGGTCAAACTGTGCTATTAATAGCTTGGTTGTAGGGAGCAGTTGATCGCAAGTGTGAAACCTTATCTGTGATACATAGGCTTCAATATTACGTCAAAAGAGTATCGTTACTGTTACAATGCGCAGTTCATATTTAACCCTTATAGTGCTGGAACCGACTTCATGCTTATGCAAAAAGGTTAGATTACAGGCCAGTCGCCAATTTACTTGGCGACTGACCTGTGATCTAACCTGTTTGCTACTCTGAGTAATTTTCATCAACAAAATTAAGCAAATATGTAAAGTTTTGGACAGCAGACGACACTTTTTGTTTTTGTTTTATATTACCCAGCATTCTAAGGGTTAATTGGGAAATGGGCATGGCCTTGGTGTCAATAGAAGGGGTGCGGCGAGTTGAGTGATCTAATTGGCATGGCGTAGGTCAGTGGACAGGCTACATCAGCAAAAGGGCCAACTATATTTGTTCCAGGAATCGAACCCGCATGGCGAGAGAATTTGTGATTTGATCTTTCTCTTACCAATGTGTCTGAAACGCTATCATTGTGAACTGTTTACGGGCACAACAACTCAACTCTAAGGTTCAAAGAATCAATTGAGAGAACGCACACCTCGCTAAATGTGAGGTTGTTTTTCCCAATAAGCAATTGTTTCGGCTGTAATAGTCGGTTCTTGAGTCCTCACTCTATAATACGTAACCAACTTTGACGCATATTCAGCAGAAGATTTAAAAATATTATACAAGAGAAAATTGATGCAAGCCTCAATGTCGCCCGCAAAAGATTTGATTTGTCTTCCTAAACAAAACCTCCTTCATAACATTAAAAGAAAAGAATAGAAATGTATTTATAATGCGTGCAAACATATCTCGTCATTCAAACTCATTAGAAAGAGCCTGTTACTCGGCTAATGAAAGCAATTGCCGAAGCAATAGCTGTCACAAAGTTTAAACATAGTTTTGTGGCTGTCTGTTTCACCAGAAGAAGAAGAAATCAATCTGAAACGGCTCATGATGAAAGACAATCAGATCTAGTCAACATATGTTGGAGGAGGGTTAGACAGGCGCTGTTTTTAAGAGACTAATTCTTATAATCTTGCTTTAATTCTTTAATAAATTACGTTCTTTTACTTGTTTTAAAGCTATTGAAACCAGAAACTTTTAAGGCATTGTAACAAACCAAGATATATTTCTTGTCTTTTGATACTTATCTTTACCGTTTATCACTTTGACTTCTTCCAAATTTCACAATATTAATTATGTGCAGGTGTTTTCAATTTGGAGAATTATCTTATTCCAATAGGATCCAATGGGTTAAGAAATGTGCAACAGAAGAATTTAACCTGCAAACCCATATATAGAAATTGAGTATTTCTAAACTTTTATGAAAGTTGTCTGTAATTGTTTCTATTTTTGCCAACACAAAGTATGTATTGAAAACTGCTTGTTTAATGATATTGAATTTGGAAACCGATGTCAAACAAACACAAATAGTACTCTTGCACTAGAAGCTAGAATCTATTAAGGAGGAAGAAGAAAAAATTGTTCAATACAAACAATTTCTGTGTCTCATTTGTAATACATTGCAATTGTCGTCAGTTTAAGTTTACAAATTGGATTATTCTTATAATCTCATATACAAAAAAGCCTACACAATGTAAATGATCATGAAAACTGTACCAGTGTTCATTTTGTTCAAATGTCTACCTACAATGATTAAACAGATAAACCTGAAACCTGTCATTTATATGACAGTTTGGGAAATCACTGTGATGGAAGAAGAAATTCCTTACAATGTTGCACATTTCTCCCATTATTATATACACTTGAGACCCTTTACTTTTTTTTATAATACAATCAATTTAAGCATAACCTTAGATGTACCTTATGATGAGTTTTGTTCTCAATATTGATATAGTACTAAGGAAAAGGTAAAACATGTATGGCAAATTACTAAAGATAACTAATTAAATATGTCTTTTAACCCTTTCCCAAACGGCAAATTTTCGACTGTCCCAAATTGAAAATGATTGCAGACGACATTTCAAAAAGTGATGAAATTGTAAAATATTCTTCAGATATAGCAGAAAACCTGAGCGAGCAATTTCTCCTTTTCCCACAATATTTTCCAGATTCGTCTGCAACAAAGTGGTTAATTGTCGTCATTATTTGGTAATGATTTAAGAATGTTATTAATATATATTAACATGGCATAATATGGGGGAAAAAGGCAATAATCTTTAATTCTAAAGAACGACGAAAATAAATGCAGGCAGCAATAATAAGATATGAAGACAATATTTTAATTGCATTATTGGTTTGTTGAAACAGAGACATAGATAACAGTTACATTTGTCTCTGGTTGAAACCATAGCAAAAGAAAAGCAATAAACAAACTGTCTACTTATAACTTATATAACTTCATTTCTTTGAGGCAGCATTGATAGCACACTGCAACTTTTAAGTGAGTATTATCACTAATAAATCCAAGCCTTTTAGAATGTTTCATCAAGTAAAGTGATATGCACCAACTTCGAACGGAAGACACATTTGCCTTATGCCAAAACAAACATAATAACAACTTTATGAAAGATTACCTTTTTATTTTTATCAATAAAACCTATAAATCATCTGTATATATACTTTCTGAATTTGGACTGTTTCTTTACCGAAAGAAATTGAGTGATTTAAAGGAAAGATTGACGATAATTCTGCTTAAAGGCTGAAAACCGCATTTTTATCGGCACGAAGACCGTAACAGCTACAGTTTTATTTTGTTATTTTCGTCGATCAAAATGGAATTTGAAGGCGCTGGACATAAGACTTAATCACTGCATATATAACTTATTATTAAATCGTAGACAATTATTTACAATCAATGCTCGAGCGGTTAAAAATAAATGTTTAAGGGAATAAATTGAGAGGTCGGTATTTTAACAAAGGCGAGTCGACAGTTGAGATGATACGGGCACCTGCAGACGTATTGCATTGGTCAAATTGATTGACTGTCATCTCGTAGATCACGTTATACAATACAGGGTTTTAGAATATTTATCAGAGAGCCAGTCTAATGGACCTCGTCAGACGACTTTACACATTGGACTGGCACTCGGTACCATCTTTTGATAAAGAAAACCGATTTTAAGACTAACTAAAAGAGATACAGGCTGAAAAATGGACCTGTTATTGTTTGAGATGGAACTTATTTTAAACTATTTATCTAAATAAAAACCTTTTAAGAACACAAAATCAAACAGAGAACATTTTTTGAAACAATGAATAAAAGAGGAAAGGTCAACGACTAAAAAAAGAAAAGCCTTTGTTATGAATTATTTTCAAAATAATGATAACAAAAATCAATATAGCATCCCTTTCCCCATATACACTAACCACATCTGGCGGGCGATCAATGATAAAAGGGAAATAACTTATATTGAGCAATGTATCCTTTTGTATTAATGGTTCCTACCTAACGGTTTTACTCCAAATTATGTAGGAAATATCGTCTGCTGGTGATTTTCGTTTTTTAATGAACTCAATTGACTCTTCTCTGTAACGAGTTGAATTAACTTTCGTTGACTTTTTTCATTCCGGTCGAACATGGCTCGGTAGCGTTTTTACGTTACGACTGTCGACTGTTGTTCCGCAACGAGTTAACCTCCCCTAGTCGACTGTGGCTCTGTAACGGATATCATTTCCTTCTGCCGACTGTTCCTTTGTGATGGTATATTCTAATAGTTGATTTGATTCTATAAAAACTCGGTCTTCTGGAAATTTGATTCTTTACAAGATCGATTATGTGGAGATTTGATTCTTTACGAGTTTGATTTCCTAACAATTCGATTCCTTACAAGTTCATTTTCCTGGAAAGATTATTTGCAAGTTTGATTTTCTATAAAATTGGCTCTTTACATATTCGATTTTCAGAAACCTCTTCCCTTCCCTGTTTGTATGCTCTGCATTTGAGGATATCAAAGTTGTAAACTTGCCATTTTCTATTAATTGATTTGAAAGTTGAATTGGTTTTATTGTTATTCGCAATCTCTTATTTACCTTCGTTTAAATCGAAGAGAAAGCTATCTTGTTTGTTAGATTTGGTAATGAACCAGTCGCATGCTTTGGTTACGTTTTGGTGAATGAAGTGAGGCAGGAACAAGTCGACTGTCATCAAAATGAATTTAGATTAGATTAGATAAGAGTCATTTACTGACAAAGGTCCCATATGGGTTTCCTTCGTCAGTACCTTTCCTACATTTTTCAGTTCTCGAACGGCTTTCCTGGATGCACCAGTACTAGGCTAGGGCTCTGAAGTGACTTGCCAAAGACCACTCCCATGAAACCAGAGGTCTCGGTGGGGCTCGAAGCTGGGACCCCCGAGTTCTGAGTCCTCCAACTTAACCACTGAGCCACGAAGGACCCCAAAAATAAACGATACTCTTTGAAGTGGAAGTAGTTCTAGCAACTTGATGCAATGTTCTTTTTTAATAGTTGCATTTTATATTGCAACAACTATATGACAGTTTTTTGTGTGATACCTGGCTCAACATTAAGGAGCTAACCCACAAATCGGCACGAGTACTGGTGCAGTATCCAGGAAGCAGTCATCGAGAGTGAATTAAATAAGCTTAAAGCTTCCGTCACAATCGATGTAAAATAAATAAGTTTAAACTAACATGAATAGCTCAGACCATACCTCAACTGCCAACAAAGGTCAATTAAGAAGTATAAAATCAACGACACTCAATTAGTCATACCGCTTATAAAAACCAATTCCGAAGTTACTGGGTATTTAGACCACGTGGGGAGTGGCCACGTGTTCTCAAGGTTAGTATTCTAACAAGTATGTCACGAAAGCCAATAAAATGGGGATATCCCTAACGAAAAGAAATCCATGTAACTGTAAACAGTAACACGCTTTGATGGATTTAGAGCACGCACTGTTATAAGTTTGATTTTGCAGCGAACTTCATTCGTCCAAATTTTAAATGTTGAACACATCGCTCGTCCAAACATTTTTTAAAAACTAACGCATTATTTTCCGACAGATAGTGGTTCAACAGTGGTTACTTGCTTTTGTTTTTTAATGCGATGGTGTTGATTAACACCCACGGCCAAGTGTAATAAACCCAAATCTAATTAAACAGGAACAGAAAACCACCAATTACTAGGAGTGTGAAGGAAGAAATCCATAGCACCATTGTGCGCGGGCGGTGGCGACAGCTTACGTTTGAAACTACGAGTTTCTTTTCACATCCTTCGTCATGCAAAGCATGGGTTTGCGTTATTACCCCGTTAATTGCTGTGTGTATCATTTCGTGAACGCAACTCGTTCTATCGACAGTCTACGGATTTTGTTTCACTTCTTGTAGACCATTAAGTTGGCTCTCGTTGATTGAACTCATAGTCTCCAAGCAATGGAACTCGGATTTTATCAAATAACGCATTTGTTGTTCTCAGAATTACAAAATTACGGTAAAAGGAAAAGCCCATTCATCATTTCTGAACAACGTAACGTATAAGTACCTCTCATTAGGATCGTTCGGTTCAGCAGAGTGTTCACTATAAAATGAAAAAAGCTTACGGCAACAAGCAAGTTAAAAAAAAATTTAAGAATACAACAACTGTGTTGTGTCTACGACACTTTATTTTACTTTAAATGTTTTTCATCTGTGAACAGACACCTTTAAAGCTAATATTAATTAATCTCGATTCTGCTTTCTTCTATCATAACCAGTAATCATGCCAAATGTAGTTATATCGGATCGAATAATGGAATAATATACCAAATGCGAGCATTTCTGCCAGATGAAACTTGTTTTTGGTTTTTCTTTTAGATCCACATAACGAAAATATAACAGACCACCGCATGAAACATATGCATGTCTTATGTCACCTTGCACTGTCTCCATTTTAAAATACTAGAAGGGTGCAACGGATAAACGACGGGTGATACATTCCTGTTAAGTAGACTAAAGGAACATGCTTTCAGGGCGACCACTCATAGCGATTTGTAAAGAGACTGATCAAATGGTTCAATGGTTTCCAATTGGCTGTTTATAAAACAAGCGAAGACTTCGTGCAAATCATGTTTTTTTAAGCCAGGAATACGATATAGATTAATTCAAATTACAATTGAAAAAGTACATTCAACCAATGGTAAGTCCTAAAAGATTAATTTCTGTAGAATTTCCTTTTGATAGCTCAAATTTATAGAAAAAAGAAAGAACAAAAAAATACAAACCGGTGGGTTTTATCGACATGTAAACTTAAATAAGATGTCGTTACGTGTGTTTTAACCCTTATAGTGCTGGAACCGACTTCATTCTCATGCAAGCAGGTAAGATCCAGGCCAGACGCCGAGTAAGTTTACGGCTGGTCTATGGTCTAAACTGTTTGCTACGTTTAGAATCTTTCCTTATCTAAATTAAGCACACATGCTCTAACCTGATCGTTACTCTGGGTAGATCAAATGCCGAAAACCACGTATTTAGCTTTTGTATAACAGGGGATATAAGTCAGTCCTAAAAACTAAGTTGTGAAATGAAGTTATCTATCTTGAAAAGTAAATCGAAAATATGCTTACTCAAGCGTGCAGTTTATGTAATAATAAGGAATGTTTTTTTTTGTATGGGTTTTACATCACATCAACATTATTTCAGTTATGTAGCGATGCCCGACTCTTAATGATGGAGGAAGACCCCATACTCAACTGCCTATAAGGGCTGGTCAAGGCTGGTAGAACCATCGGCGCTCCGTAAGTCAGTCGGGAAACTGCTTCTCATGAAAATCCATATCCCTCCTGGAACCCACGCGGAGAGGGGCCCTGTGATTTCAAGTTCTGTACTCTAACCACTAGGCCACGGAGGCCCCCCAATATGGAATGTAAACATCTATCTGGATATTAGAAAACAGGTCCACTTGGTTTCGTATTTATGATATTTGAAACCAACATCCAGTTATTCTTATGTATTAATTGTATATATATGTTACAATACGGGAAACTGAAATATACCAATACCCGGATATTCGAATACGTTTGTCATCGCTTGTATATTTAAATGGTTGCTAGCAAGGTCAACCAATCTCCAGATATCCGTATACATATTAACTTTGTTGTTCAATTCAATTCAATTTTCAATTCAATTCAACTCAATATCTTATTCAAGTAGGCCCATATACCATAAACACATATACAAATACAAAGTGTGATTGACATAGCATATAGTTATAAAACATAGAAGAAGTCAGGGAATATCCAGAAATTGTTTTCTACATTTAAACGTCTCCATTAGGAATGTTGCTACTAATCGTATTGTTTTATTCTTCAGTGATAATATGACGTTAAAAGTAAATCTACTTCTATTGCCTAGCCAGTATGCTTTGAAAAATTTTAATCTTTAATGTTCATATTGTGTATCAGTGTTATAACTTCGTATTTATGAGTAAATATCAGCATCTGGATTTTCAAATGCATGGTTACTGGATTGCGTATTAACGTAATTGCTAGAGATATACACGAAAGTCCAGATATACGAATTTATGTTATCTCAAATTTGCACCATTTTAATGAAAATTGGTGTAAACCAATAAATTGATATTTATGAACATCGCTTGTGTATAATACATGGTTTTAAGGACATGTTCTACAGTTTTATAAGAAAATAATCCTTTCATAGAATTTTCTAAATTTTTGTTAGGTTATTAAAAATCTTATTGTGAATTCAAAAATGAAAAGAAATATGCATTTCGACGAGTTAGTTTTTTCGTAAAACGACAGAAATCATGGTAACCGTTTTGGGCAAAAATGTCAAAATGGCCATACCACCTTCAAAGGTAATAGAATAATTTCTGGAAGGTTTATTAACACAAAAAACATGAATTATTACATTCAATACTTTATGATTCAATATTATTTTAAATTATTACAATCTAAATAAATTTTGTAATCAGAATCAGTTTTTCAAATTTTCGTATTCGACGAAAAAAATGAAAATTGAAAAAAACTGCATACAATAAATTCAATCCGAATAAAACGTTTATCCGACTACTAAGCAAGTACATCTTCGGTAACAGATTATTATCTCCCTTGGATGCGCAGATGAAGTGCGCAGATAAAACTATCGAGAACGTCCTTAAGATGGTTCACCCAATATCTGCATACTCATGGACATGTATATGTTTACGCGATCTAGTGTAATTAGGTAATAAGTAAGAATGTAATCCAATATCCGGATTTTCGAATACGTTTATACTTGATTTCGCTTTCACGTATTAATTTGTTCTTATACTTATTGACTCGAATGTCCATGCACGTTCTACTGTTAGGACTGTATATCCGAATACATATAACAAGAATCTGTATATATGTAGTTGGAAGGATTTATAACAATATCCGGTTATTCGAATAAAACTTGATTATGTACTTATGTATTTTGACCCTAATTTTACCGTTATCAGGATATGTGACAGCATGAGTGTACATTTATGGATTTGGTTTGGATGTATAACAATATGCAGACGGAGAAATATATTTTTATTCAATTATGTAAAAAGAAGGAACGTATACTTTTATTCGTAGAAAGAAGGCATAGTATATATTTATATCCGATTATAAGAAGACGTATTTACTAGATCTCGAGTGTGTATTTATGTATTTGGTATTAATGTACAACAATATTCGGACATTCAAATACATGCTACTCAATTAAGTACTTATATAAAAAGGGGCGATGTATACTAATCTAATTATTTAGAAAACGTGTTACCTAGTGTATTTGGTATGGATATATGTATAACAATATTCGGATATCCAAATACATAAATACTCAATTGTATACTTATATAAAAAGAAGGGATGTTTATTCATATTCAAATATAAAAACACTTGTTTACACAAGAGTGAACTTATATGTATTTGGCATGGATGTATAACAATATCCGAACGTCCAAATACATGCTAAATCAGGTGTGTATTTATGTAAGAAGGAGGTACAATTAATTATATCCGAATATAAGAGAATGTGTTTATTCGAGTGTGCAGTTATGTATTTGGAAGAGATATTTAACATCCAAAAACATGTTTACTCATTTGTATGTATGGGATTAAATGATGTTTATTTAAACTTATATCTAGATATAGGAAAACATTTATATTCGAGTGTACATCTATCTTGGATGTGTTTTTTTTTTTTATTTAATTGACAATTTTTCTTAGAGATGATAAATGTTTAACAGTCTTGGCTAGAAAAAACACTCATTGGTACTCAACAAAGATAACAGAGTTTGTATTACGGATTTGGTAGATGGTTACTCAGCAGCGAAATCGGGAACCTCTGAAAGCGCAATCGAAACTTTCCAGCAAAGTCAGACAGTGTCGGAGCACTGACGCCTCCCAACATAATAGACGTGTTCCAATTGTCAAAAACTATCTGTAACTTCCGGAAGTCTATTCGCGAACCTCCGGCGCTTACTCGGGAACTTCCGGTAGCTTAATCGGAGGCGCCCTCGGGTTTGATCGGTTTGATTCGGGCCTTATCTTTCTCGTCGGCGATTGTGTGGAACTGTTTACCATCCATCGTGGTGAAGTCCTGACAAGCGAGTACGGCGGAATTCTCTACCTAGCAATGTAGATGCGTATACACGTTGTAATCTGATGGGTTGGTTGGATATTTATTATTATTTTTTTGTTTGAGCGTTTTTTTTTTATTTGTTTGATTGTTCGTTTGCTTGCTTGCTCGATTGATTAATCTATCAATTTGTGGATTGGTTCATATTTTATTGATTTGTTGGTTGATATGTTTATTGATTTGTAATACTTTATTAATTTTTGTTCTTGTTTTTATGTTGTTGTTTCTTCATAGCGTTAATAGTGTTTATGTTATATTAATATCCCCTGTTCATATCCGATTGAAGAGCAGCATAAGTTATAATGTTGAAAGAGGCTCAATTTTAACTGAACTTTCAGAAACATCCTAGTCTTAACTTTCCAGAAAGGCTGAATTGAGTTGGATGTCCGGTTGATTTTGTGGTTTGTCGAAACCTTATTACTTATATGTACACCTGGTGGTATAGTTATAAAAAATAAATACATGTAATATAAATCACAAAGTCCTTAATTTATCCTTTATTTGCATCATTAAGATGTCAGGCATTTTGACAATTATGTAAAATAGAAAGATCAGTTCTGTTCTTGAAGTGGAATCCGCCTGCCAGCTTTCGTCACCTTTTCCATGTCGTGAAACCACTTTCCGTCCATTGTCGTAAAATCGTCGCAATTCAAAATGGCGTCGTTCGTTACCTAAGACACAAAAGCTTAACCATGACATGCATACCAAATTGTACCACATGAGCATTGTTTAACCCCATTCTCTTATGCAATATTGTAGCTGATCAGAATTCAATACGAAAACAAGATAACAATAAGTGCAATCAGCAGTTTCGTCCATTCACCATAGTGAACTTTTTGTACTTTTCTTTTTTAGTCTTCTAGTGTTTTAGTGTCATTTATGGTAATTCCTGATAAATGGGATTGAACTGTTCTCAAAAACATGTAACCTTGACATGTGACCTTCACAATAGCTTCATTTGAGTAGAGGCTTTTTGTTCTGTGCTGGCTAATAATTTAGACGCGCATAGAGAATATTCATTTTTAGAATTGAGGATGCGAACAAATATATCTAAAATACTGGAGTTGGTAGATGTTTCTAATACCTTACTTGAACACAAATGTTAAGAAGTAAATTATCCTTACAACAGTTCTGGATTTTAATCAAGTTTTGTATGAAAGAAATCGCCCGTTTTTTAGCAATGGTCTTGTTATTCTCAAGACACCTTGAATGTTTCCAACATGTGGTATAAAACTTTTCATGTTGTTTTATTAGTTTATAAAAGTTGACACGGAAATACGACAACTTCTCTCGAACGCCGTAAAAAATACAGTTTGGTTTAAGCACGATCCTGTTCTGACACTGGGACACGGCGTCCCGTTTTCCGCACGAATTCAAAATCCAGGAACCATTTGCCCTCGGTTGACGTAAAATCTTGGCACTCCAAGATGGCCGTGTTGGGAACCTTAAACGAAAGTGAAACGGTGTGCAAGCTCGGTACCATACTGAGGAATAACCGTGATAGTAACCTTAAACGAAAGTGAAACGGTGTGCAAGCTAGGTACCATACTGAGGAATAACCGGATACCAATCTTAAATAGTATTGCAACAGCATGCAAGCGGTATACCATACTGACACTCTATGTAGGTCTAGCGTTCTTCAGAAAAATACGATCATTGCTGAGGAACATATAAACTTTCACAAAAACTAGCGATCGCAAGGCCTTGTTTTTGAAAATGAGAGTATATTGCTAACCATATGCGCGGGTATGGCAGTAGTAATGGTATCCCCATTCTAACAATTTAATCTTTATTTTTCGGATAATGCAACGACTTGAAAACGGCTTCAAATTAAAAAAAAAAAAGAATAAAATGAATCCAAGAAGTATCACTGCAATATAGTGAACTATTATTGAAAACGATTTAACCTGGAATAACCTTACTATGCCTTACCTTTTCGAGTTTTGTATAGCTGGCATGGTGGTGTTCGAAAGTTGGATTATTGGAAGCCTTGTTGTATGCACACAGGAAGGCCCAGCGTCGAGCATTACTCACGTTGGCGCTACTACAGTGGAGGAGATTACAGTGGAAGAACAGGGCGTCCCCTGGAGAAACAATTATACTTTATAAAGCTGATGGTTAACAGTGAGGAAATTTAAAAGTCAAAATAAATGTCGTGTAAACAATAAAGACTTAGTATAGTGTATGGTTCAGCTTAAAAGAAGGATTGATATCATGTTATGAAGCGTCTTTATATCTAAGTGTTAGAGCCTATATACAGTCGATCTCAAAACCGTTGCGATGCTTAAATTGGGAATACATATAAATACATTATGTACAGGTTCTAGAAACTTTAACACGAATACATCTTTTATTCCGTTGGTGATTCTCAAGTGCATTATACAAAAATACATCTGTTGAACACTTTTAAAGATATTTATTCTTAACTTTCAATTTTCCTAAAATCTGTGAACAATCTGCTTTTAATATTTATTCATTCAGTTGATTCTTTGGCGAAAGATGCTAGGTAATAAGATTAAATTACCAAAAATGTATAAATAGAATTATAATTTTATTAAGACACTTAAAGAGAAATTAAAAAAAGTGAAATTCATAACATTTTATGTTTGATCAATTAATAGTGTTAATATTGTTGAAATACAACTTTGGATGAATCATCAATTTTATTGCAATATATCGATTGATAGATAATGTTACATAACAAGTTTTTCAAATCAATTCTTTTCATCTATTTTTATTATTTATTTTATTTTTTTGAGTCTCTAATTTTTTTGAAAACATAAACCCATGGTTATGGTGCGATACAAATGACACTAAGACCTCAAAAGTGATATATTTTCAAGTCTCTTTGAAAAAATGACTAAACATGCCAGCTTTTCGAACATTTTAATTAGAGAGTCTCTAAATTATTGCCAAGACAAGGAAGTCCAAGTCTTATGTTGGCATATGATGACTAAATGTTAAAGACACTGTTTAGATTGTCAACTTATGTGCCATATTGCTGATCACAGAAAGATCACTTTGACAAAAAAAAACAGAAATCGTTAATAAAAGAAATTAGTTTGTGGAGGATCATTACGATGTTCTATTAAATCATGAAGAAAACGTAATTTTTCCTTTTTCTGTGAATGTAGACTACTTTTGCATTCATTTTAGTCAATCCACAAACCCCATTATGTAGGAATGTGCTAATGTATGACATCGAGATGTACAATGCATTTCGGCTTACGAACCTGGACCCATCTCCACGTATTGAAGCGGGCACACCTTCGCTATTTCCGCAACCCTGTCTGTGTCGGCGCCCGTTTGTCCCCCGACCTTCACATGTTCGATCCTCCCGCATTTGTGGGATCCACGCAGTACCTATAATAGTTATAGGAACAATGACATAAGCCGCGTTCAAAAAGCGAAGTACTCGCGGGCGCTCGAAAGGATGCCCCTGGATCAGAGTCTCGCGAGAGCACGGACCAGGGGGGGGGGCAGCAATTGAGCGCCTCGCATTCGTATTCGTTCATGAACCCATGACAGGTTCTTTAGCGATGCCTATTCTTTATGAGATGGCAAAACCAGACGGATTCAACAGGCATTATGTGCAAGTCAAACATTTGAAGGAGGGAGGGCTCTTCTGCGTGTTGATAGGGTGATTGCATTTCATTTAAATGCTTGTTACTCTTTTGAAAATATTTGCTTGTTACTATTGCATATGATCCTATACACTTGTAATTTTACAAAAACCTAGAAATATACCGCAGTTGTACCAACAGAAAAGACCAATAGACAAAGAAGGTTGTATCCAGAATTCGAGATGAAGATCCGTGTTTTAATGAGTTAAAGTTTTATTTTGGTATAAAGAACCGTATTTCGCTTAGTAGAACAACCATTCTTCGATATGAAGATCGAGTTTACTATTTTACTACGCCGAAAAGATATCTTTGATTTGAGGACCATGCTTTTGTACTATACAAAAAATAGTCTTGGAAAACAGTTTTGATAACTTGTGTTCATACGCACCGAAAAAATACCCTTTAAGTTGTCATCATATGCAACATTATTGTGTAAATTTTACTTTACATTTAAATTATTACGAATCAAATGTGGATATAATAGTAGGAAGAGTCCCATCGTGTTCTATTATTTGCTTTGTGAACGAATACATGTGCAGTGGTATGACCTTCGATTCGGACTGATACGGACTCTTTGTATACGCCGCAACCCGTCGTTATGGTTAACAAAGAAAAGCACACGGTGGGCACAATCAAGACAAACCCCTTTGGTGCTTGATTCATGCTTATGCTTATGCAAACAGGTTATATCCAGGCCAGCCGCCAAGTAAATTGGCGGCTGGCCTATGATCTAACCTTTTTGCTACTCTAAGCATCTCTCACCATCGAAATCAAGCAGATATTTACGGTTTTGAAAGGCAGACGACACGAAAATATATTTTTTAAAGTTACCTAGCATTCGAAGGGCAAGTTAATTATATACCTGCAGACAGCTGTTGGTTTTGGTACACTTGTCAATGGCAATAAACACCGTCATCATGTCCGGAAACATACAGCCATTGTTGTACCAGTACCTGTCAAAAAGACGACATTAGAATAAGAGTAGGTCTAGAGTGAAGGAAAAGCCCATGTGATTGTTATGCAACAATTCGGAACTGAACTCACACCCTAGCCTAGGTACCCGGCCTATGCGTATACCCCGCACCAGGCTAATACAGGGTATACCCTGCGTATATCCTGAATTAGTCTGGTACAGGTTATACGCAGGGTATACCCCAGGATAACTTACACTTCTAAAACCTTTCAAACTTAACTCATTGAGTTTATCCAATGACACCACATGTATTTCTCAGATCACGAAAATACCAGAAGTGTTAAGATTGACAACCTTTGTGAGCGACGGTACGCAACCTTGGCATGTGATAGATCTTTACTTCAAAAACTCTTTAGTCAGGAATAAATGAGAACAAATCAATCGTTGTAGGGAACATATATCTTTCTGCATTAACATAAGAAATTAAGAATAGACCCTACTGGTCGGTGTGTGCGTCCCTTTTAGCGTATGTGCATTGCGCAAAAGCTCTAAAGGTTTAAACAGTATTCTCAAGTGTGGATTCGTTGTTCTTTCTTTCCTATAAAAACATAATAAAGATAGCAGAATAATGTATTGTAAATGGGCTAACACTCCTTCGACATATTAGATTTGGTGAATACATGTATTCAAAATGTACACCAAACATGATTGAAAGTTGTCCAAAACAACGACCACTGAACCTCGTAAATTTAGAAGTTATATATTGAAATCTTCAAAACTGGAAAACAGCTGTATGATATGCACTGACGCCATAAGAGACAGAATAGGATCATTTCTAAGTGAATTAACTATTATCTTAACCGAAAGCATGTAGTCGCTTTTGAGATCTACATCATATAAACTGTACCAATAAGATAAATTGGACGCTTCGTGATTCAATAATGCTTTCAATAGCTATTTCAAATTGTAAATAAGACAACCTTACCGAAACTATATTGTTTCAAAGCCATTTTATTCTTACTTTCAAATGTGTTTTGTGAACAAGCACCCCTTTAAGGCAATTCTAGATTACTCATACAGCTTACTTAAAATGGATCTTCGTGTCTGCGTCATTAAGTAAAAATATGTTTGCTGTTTATACTAACCCGTAATCCTGGTGCCAGACATGCTTGCCGCCTATTTTTGCAGGCTTCTTCATCAATTTGGTGTGGTAGTGGTACGCCTCACCACCGAGAAACTGGGTGTATGAAGGAAAAGAAGATATCAGAAAAACTATTGCTTGAAAACTCTGAAATGTGATTTAAATAACTCCAAACGTTCCTAATATTGGATGATATGAGTGTATTTAAGTCACAGTGGATAGTAATGGTAAGTAGTCAACATTCTTGGTGATATCAAGAATAAATCACTTTACAAAAGGAGAGCAATTTCTCCTTTCGTCAGACGGGTGTTTGCCCGATGTTTAAAATGATGGTGTCTTTTTTAAATCGCTGTTGCGTTCTAGTAACGAAATAGACAAAGACCACTCTTAATCAAACGAATTAAGATCGCATCAAGGAATCTTTGAAATTGCGTTTAAACAAAACGCTTTAGTTGGGAAAATTATGAAAAAGAACTTATCGTTCATTGGGATCGACTCGAGACTACTTGCATGGGTAACCGCATCATAGAGCTTATGGAAAATCAGGAAGTTAAGAATATTAGTCTTCCGTTTGACTTATGAAATGTCCATGGCACTTTTTAACTTCGCAAACCATTGTCAGGATGTTCCGGTATCATTTGTATGAATTTCTACACACTTAAAAGAACTTATGAATCATTTTTACGAAAAGCATTTTAATATTTGCACCGGCCAATTTCTCCTTTCTATTAAAGTGCATTGCATCCTTATCATGCTTCATCTAAGAAATGTTTTGTAAGGTCTTAAAGTGTTTGGGATCATTGATTTAGATTCAAAAAGGGGTATTGTGGTGGCAGTGGTCGATGCAGAGTAGCAAAGGCGGATTACTATGAGGAGTTTGTGGTATAAGAGGACTGCATCGACGGCGAATGCCCCGTCGATTATGTTGCGGGCATCACATCGCATCACACCAAAACTTAACATCTACTGACGCCGCGTAAAGTATCAAACCAATTAAACAAGCACACGTGATCAGTCAATATAGAACAGAGTACCTCTTCACAGGATCCGGCTACTTTCTCACATCGAGCCACCATTCCGGTAACGTCAACGCCTGGGTGGTTCCACAGAATCATGTGGGCTTCTTTCCCGTCCCCGTCTGGTACCTATATATAGGAAAGTATGGCCTAATCATATGGGAAAGTTATAAAGCAATCTGATAATCTTCAATATGTGGTTTAACGCCGTGTCAACATTTTTCAATATGTTATTCCTTTTCTGGATTCACTGATACTATGTTGGCGCTCTAAATTGTCTCGCTAAACAACACTCCCACGAAGCCAGAGGTAACAGTGGGGCTCGAACCTGGGTCTCAAAGCTCTAAGACCACCACCTTAACCAACAGGCCACACAGGACCCCTGTAGCGCATCAATATATGGTATATTAAAATAGTTTTGTTTTGAATACGGAAGTTTGAAACCCTGGATCGGCTGATATTTGTCAGACATTCTTGCTCACCACAGCTCTAATAATTAGATTTAGATAACGATGCCGTCGACAGAGCCTGGTATCAAGTTCTTATCGCTCACCAGTATACCAATACATACAACTCCAGATGGCACCAATTGTAGCGCTCAACAGTATACCAATACATACAACTCCAGATGGCACCAATTGTAGCGCTCAACAGTATACCAATACATACAACTCCAGATGGCACCAATTGTAGCGCTCAACAGTATTCCAATACATACAACTCCAGATGGCACCAATTGTAGCGCTCACCAGTTAACCAATACATACAACTCCAGCTGGCACCAATTGTAGCGCTCAACAGTATACCAATACATACAACTCCAGATGGCACCAATTGTAGCGCTCACCAGTATACCAATACGTACAACTCCAGATGGCATCAATTGTAGCGCTCACCAGTATACCAATACGTACAACTCCAGATGGCACCAATTGTAGCGCTCAACAGTATACCAATACATACAACTCCAGATGGCACCAATTGTAGCGCTCAACAGTATACCAATACATACAACTCCAGATGGCACCAATTGTAGCGCTCAACAGTATACCAATACATACAACTCCAGATGGCACCAATTGTAGCGCTCACCAGTATACCAATACATACAACTCCAGATGGCACCAATTGTAGCGCTCACCAGTTAACCAATACATACAACTCCAGCTGGCACCAATTGTAGCGCTCACCAGTATACCAATACGTACAACTCCAGATGGCACCAATTGTAGCGCTCACCAGTATACCAATACATACAACTCCAGATGGCACCAATTGTAGCGCTCAACAGTATACCAATACATACAACTCCAGATGGCACCAATTGTAGCGCTCACCAGTATACCAATACATACAACTCCAGATGGCACCAATTGTAGCGCTCACCAGTTAACCAATACATACAACTCCAGCTGGCACCAATTGTAGCGCTCACCAGTATACCAATACGTACAACTCCAGATGGCACCAATTGTAGCGCTCACCAGTATACCAATACGTACAACTCCAGATGGCACCAATTGTAGTGACTCCTAAGATTTCTTTAGACCCTTGTTATAATATATGCTCTTATATTAAATGGTACTGAGTCCAGAATAACTATAGACCCCTGTGATCCACAAGGAACGTATGTATTCATACGCACGTGGTTTCTGGCAAGAAAAGGGCTTACCCCGAACGTATTTTCTGCAAAGCTTCCCTCTTTCAGAGCTCTCTCAATATGTTTCACTTCGTCGTTAGAAAAAAGTTCCCTGAATAAAGCGAAAATAGACCAGTACAATAGATACGCCAAGAACTTAATTTGTATTTTATAATCGATAGTGTTGGAACTGACTTCATGCTTATGTAAGCAGGTTGTATCCAGGTCAGCCACCAAGTAAATTGGCGGCTGGTCTGTGATCTATCCTGTTTGCTAATCTGGGTATCTTTCCTCATCAAGATTAAGCAGAAATTTAAGGTTAAAGAAAGCTGACGACACAAAACCCTATTTATGAAAAATCATCCGGCATTCTTAAGGTAATTACTTCAGCCAGGACACAGCGTCTTGATCAAATCGTTCAAACAATGAATGAGTAAATAAATATCGCCAATCAGCCTCTACAAAGCGCATTGCTGATCCCGTGTCTTATTCAGCTAATCATGGTCTTGTGCTTTTCCTTTCTCATTTCCTTGAAACCTATACAATCATTGGTGTTGGAAGTTAAGAGGTTAGTTCTCTGAATCATATCTTGGATACAATCATATCTTGGATACACAAAAAGTATCTCTATTGAAAAAGTTACTCATAGTTTTTGCCTTTTCTAGTTTGTATTAAATTTTATATATATTATAAGTGTTTATAGCTTTTTTGCAATTTCTAGTTTGTATTTGAAGTCCTATTGTCTTTATTTACATGACTGCATCATGACATGGATCACTTGCCAGACATGGACACGAGGGTGTCACATTAACATTTTGGAAGGATCCAACCTACGCCATATATACGTGCTCTTGTAGTTTAGTCCCTTTTTAGTTTAAACTTATTTATTTTAAATCGACTGTGACGGAAGATTGAAGCTTATTTAATTCACTCTCGATGACTGCTTCCTGGATACTGCACCAGTACTCGCGCCGAGTTGTGGGTTAGCCCCGGCAATTCTCACCTCGCCTAACGGGGATTCGAACCCGGGACCCTCGGTACAAGATGCCGACGCTCTACCACTGCACCACTGTCGTCCTTTATTGAGAAAAGAACTGTTGTCTCAGATAGCCTATGGTAATTAACTAACCACACTTATGAGGAAAAACAGGAAAGTGTTTGTCGTCTTGGTTTAATTAAGCCACAATTGATATAACAAAAATGTTTTACGAATAAACCCACCTGATCAGGACATATCCATCTTCATCGTAACTTTTCTTCATTTCTTCGGTAATGGTGAAACCATCCCCAGTGAATTTGTAATCTACAACAAGAATGATATGACGCTTATGTTGCAGAATATCTATACCTTGAGAATTAAAGTTAAAGGTTTCCTCAGAATTGTTCGTTGTAGATCGATTTCGACGTCCAGATGTTTGTCTCCAATCAAGTTGAACTCTATATCGAGACAATGCTAATGGTGCATGTGCAATATAATCTTTTTACCTCGAAGGGGAAGGGCATCAATAACAAAAGTTAGACATACAGATGTTGTGACGTAGAGATGTTTGTCTCCATTAAATGTGTATTCTATAACAAGGAAATGCAATGGTGTATGTGCAGTATAATCTCCTTATGGGTAGTTGAGTATGGAATCTTCCTTCATAATTAAGAGTCGGCATCTCAACACAAATGTTTCATGTCGACGCAATGTTAAACCCAAGTGTACATAAATGAAGTATTTCATAACATTTGACCAAGGTTATTTGGTCAGAGAATACTGAGAAATTACTTCCGGAGGTCGTTGTAAAGTAAAAAGTAGTTCCTGAAAATTTAGAATGTTACTTTGAGTGTTAATTTTTTTGCTTTTAGGACATGAGAGGGGGTGTTTTTGACTGTTTTTGATATTTTGACGGTGTTGGCCATGTTTAAAATCTTTGGTTTGTTGTTTTTTCCAGAACTACTTTTCGCGGAAGGCGAAGCGCTGAGGGAGACGTCCTTCGCTAAACCAACCATCGTTGTGTGCGATTTAAGAGGTAGGTAAAAAGTAATGGCCGGTAGTGAAAAAAGTAGCTGATCTTCGTTATGTTTGTACGTAAAATTGTGATTGTGAACGAAGTGTGGAATATTGAAACAACAAGGATTAACTCTGAATCTTTTCAAGGAAGGTACTGTGAACATGCCAAAATGACTGTTTTTGTATAGAATAAAGAAAGGTCAAAACATGGCAAATTCTGACCATTTGTCCAGATGAATCGGTTTTGTCGATTACTAGCCTAACTAATATGGTGAAACGCGACCTTGACCGATTGAAAGCAGGGCGGTTGTTATGGAAACAAATTACCACGCTCCCTAGATCCCAGTAAGCGGGATTTTTTTTGGGGGGGGGGGGGATTGCAAACTTTACATCTACGTATATGTTGAAACCAATTTTCCAAAACGATTTTAACGCAACCAATTTTCCAAAACGATTTCAACGCAACTAATTCAAGATAATATAGCTAAAACGGTGTCATAAGCAAAGCGAGTTTGAGACATACAATGATAATGTTCAAAATATGAACCCTTTCTAATGCTTGAGAATGTTCGCTCTATCTGGTGTCCAAATCTGTCATTTAATTTAGAAAAAAAAAACAGGATTACTTTAAGATACCTTGTCTGCTTTCCCATGTTCTATTTCGAAGATGGTTTGAATTACAGGAAGGAAATGACAGAGGCGATGTGAATAACGTTCGGGATTCGAGATCGGGCAAACGCAGTTCAATACTCATACGCAGCCATTTCTCAGGCACGAAGAGTTTATCCATTTACCACCTGCAGACTAAGTTTTCTTTTTACATGAAACAGACGACTTTAGAAAAGATCTGTTTACATGTGAGGACCCTTTCAGTTCTGCTGTTGTCATATGTGAATATATTAAAAAAAAAGATTGTGATAAAAGGAGAAATTGCTTGTCACAAGCAATTTCTCCTTTTGTCACAATGCTTTTTGAAATTCGTCTGTTGCAGGTCGCGAAATCAAGACGTCAGGTGGTAATGGATTAAACGTGTTGCCGTTCTCGTTGACCCGTTCTAGTTTGTTAGAGGGGGCTTAACAACAAGTCAATAATATTCTAGTCATATAACAATGCCCGGCCTATTAATGACAGAGTAAAAATCTCAGGTGTGGTGAAACTGTTAGTACTTGAGTTAGGAGACCACTTCTTGTGAAAATTCAGATCTTTCTGAGATAGGGCTCGAATCCATGAGAGAAATGGTTCCTTTCCGTCAAGACATCATTTGATAAAGATCATATTGCCATAAAATGAAATAGATCGCAACAGTTAACAAGATCTGCAATGTCGTAAAATGTAAAGAAAAACTCTCCACCCACCTTTGACCGACATCTTTGTGTTGTTTCGATAGATCTGCAAACCTTGACACTGTTTTCTTGGCTATAATTTACACTCGGACAACCTTCCCCCAATCACAGGTAAACTATGCCCAATGTACTCTATATATGTACAAATATCAACACAGAGATATCATCGTTATCAGTTCATATCAGATGCGACCTGCCGACGACTTCAATTTTGTTTGATATCACCAACGGATATCTTAATCTACATGTAATTAAAACGCGTGGTTTATCAACATGTCATATTTCCTTCATTCGCATTTGAACCCGGGACCTAAAATCTTAAATTCCCGACGTTTGGCACTCTTTGTAACCCAATAAAGGATAGCCAAATTAACCCATTTTCGATTATGCTTTGTAGAAACGTTACCAGTTAATGCACCTATAGTATGATAAAGAAAGGTCAAGTTGCTTTCCGAATCAATGTGGATAGGATTGTTGGCTAAATGTTAGTCACGTATAGTACCAGGCGAAAATAAAATTACGCGAAAGGATATCATTATGAAATCGAAACATAATTTCAAACAGCGTTTGACAAAGTTATTAGCTTTTACTTATCAATTGTTGCAATATTTGTTGCCTAAAACCTTCAAAATGACAAGGGAGAGAAGAATAGAACGTATTGTTACACCTTCCGTAAATAGTTACTTCCCTTGACCCGGGTTAGTTTGGTCAGTAAATGCAATTCGGGATAAATCGGGATGCGATGTACGTCTGCCCTTGGCACCGGGATATCGCAAAGACTGACGATCTTGTCTCTTTTGGTGTTATCAATATTAAAATTTTGTTAAAATTACTTGTCCATGTAAAGCTGGTGTTCTATCTCAAATATTTAGAATTGTTTAAATGGAAAAGTGTGTAACAAAAGCTCTAGGACGCTTTTAACGTTGATTTAACGACTGACCAATGTACTCCATCATAATGATACAGTGAATCCTCGTTTATCCGAACCCATATTATCCGGATGTCACGCAATCCGAATGAAATTGTAAGGGAACGGAATTATTGTGCAGTAATTTGATTAACCAATTACCAAACAATAACGATATTTGACCAGTTTGTTGCAGACGACTTTTGAAAACATTGTGGATAAAGGAGAAATTGCTCGTGACGAGCAATATCTCCTTTTCCCACAATGTGTTCTACCATATCGGAAGGTTATTTCTGAATTTCATCACGTTTTGAAATTTGTCGTTTGGTAAAGGAATATAAGCATACACATTCCTAGATACTGTTAATTTCTTAATGTGTATATGACCAGGTCCTGCGTTTTTAGTCCGGATGATTCTGTAATCCGGAAATTTTGTTGTGAGATGGCGTGTTCGGATTAACGAGGGATCACTGTAAATGGTAAGATATTACGAATCATGTCTTGTACATCTTTCTTTCTCGAACGCGACATATGTTTTTAGTAACAGTCAGGAAAATGACTAAGCAGGATTCGGATCCATTGATGTTGTCCAAGAATACACTCCAAGTTAAGCAATGACTACAGAAACAAAGGTTCTCCAGTTAGATAGTGACTTTGGTGACAAAAGGACGTATAAAACTAAACCATAATGTTATTTGCTGCTTCTCTGTATTGCTGCATTGGCGCTGATAGTCTGATTCCCCGTCCGACGCTTTAACCCTCTGAATGTTGGGTATTTTCTTAAAATAGAGTTTTATGTCGTCTGCTTTCCCAAACCTTAAATAGCTGCTTAATATTGTTGAGAAAATGTACTCAGAATAACAAACAGTTTCGCTTACACGCCAGACGCAAATTTTCTTGACGGCTGGCCTTGATCTTATCTGTTTGCATAAGCATGAAGTCGGTTCCAGCACTAAAAGGGTTAAGACGTGTTAGGGGAGGGAAATCGATATTACGACAATGGTTGTAGCCAATCTGAACTCATCAGGTGTATCCAATGAAAAGACCTCTGAAGTAATATGGAAGCCGCCATATTGTTTCTCGCGAGATTTCATTCACTGCACAATCGTTTTCAAATATAGATCTTTAAAATAATGTGTATGTTCTTTTATAAAGGAAACAGTTATATATATATATATATATATATATATATATATATATATATATATATATATATATATATATATATATATATATATATATATATATATATATATATATATATATATATATATATATATATATATATATATATATATATATATATATATATATATATATATATATATATATATATATATATATATATATATATATATATATATATATATATATATATATATATATATATATATATATATATATATATATACAACTTAAAAGTTAACTTCTATGCAGGAGTTGCCGATCAACAATGATGATTTAAAATGATGGTCAACACTTCCATATAAATTGAACTACTTAACGCAAGCGCTCCAAAGAAACGCGTTATAAGCCGGGGACGATTCACCCGAAATGTGAAACCCTACTCTTATGTTTAATGTTTATTTCTCAGACATCGTAATATCCGAGTAGTTACGATTGGGTTGTAGCATTATCATGGTGATTTTACGACTATATTGTATTAGCCAATTCAGGCTAATCATAGGACGGGACCCCGCTGTAAAGTCTCATCCGAAGGACTGGTGAGGTGGAAATATTAGAAAGTATCTTTTGGATTTGCAGCGGCAAAACCCAGGATTGGACGATGCTGATGTGGATCGAGGGGTCGCCGAACCGTAGTAGAACAATGTTGGACACCCATATATAAAGAACAGGACGACAAATGGAATGCATAATGATAAAGCAAGGTATGATTAATTTGACTTGATTTATACATATCATAACAACACGTCATTAACTGTCACAACAATTAATACATAAAACATTCGCATAGTAACGTACATAAACATCAACATAATCACAGAACATCATTGTAGGCGCAAGACGATGGTTTGACGATATGAAAATATATAAAGTTCAAACAAACATGTGTTTCTTTACTGGGTATCTTTTGACAGGTCGGAATTCATTTTAAATACATACAATATTATGGGGAGTAAAGAGAAGAATTCTCTTTTTATATTTGGAATATTAGGCAGAAAAAAAACCCATTGTAACCAGAGGGGGTTGATTAAACCTTTTGCCGACCACATTTTCTTGAATGTTCCTTTGCCAGTTGTCTAAATACATTGAGTTAGTTGTATGAAATAAGCGTTAACATTTAAAGTATATTCTGAATTAAAGGAGAGATAAATATGCGTTTGGTCCGAGTTTGGGATTGAAGAATATTGTTTGGGGTGCATATAAACCCCATTTAGTTTTTCACTACGAATATTAGATATATAAAAACTTATTTAAACCGCCGTTAGACCCATTACAAACAAGTGCAATTGTTCGTCTATAGTCTACTAGTCTAAATACAAAAACATGGACGTTGTGTAAATGTAAACGCTAAGCGGCCAATCACATGGTCAGATTTGAGAAAAATGGCCGCCGAACTCTCGATTCGGGTTTTCAACCGATATAAGTCATGGCGAAATACTCCATATGTATCTCAGTTAATAGGCCATTCAGAGAAAAACTGTTGAACCGCTTCCGACTGGCCCTATGATAGGCCTTATTCGGTGAAAAACAAGAACGTAACAAGGAAGATGTACCTGTTTGAAAACCCGAACGAATGTCCAGCGGCCTTTCATTTTTTTTTTCAAATCAGACAACGTGATTCCTTGCATTGAAAGGGCAGTATCATTCTTTTAGGCACCTGTCTTATCGGATGTATACTGTCTTATAATCTTCGCATTCACGTAGTTCTGTATAATTTATTCAATAAATAAATAATGCACCCCTGCAACATAAGCATAGCTACTACCTTAAAGGGACTATCTCACAAAATGTCCTGTGTGAATAACATGTTTAAAAGATGACCTTAACAAACCTCACCACTAGATATATGTCCATTTTCGACATGCCGATTTAAAAGATGCTAGAAACCCATGTGTTCATTGAATGATTGTTAAACGAGCAAAAGGGGCCTTCGATGCTTTGATTGAACCACTTGGTTTATAAATAGTGATGGGTTTCTCTCTGACCAAGCTTGGAAGCGTTGCATAAAAATAGTGTCGAACCAGTTCATTATCTGGGTCAAAGATACTTTTATCCGTTTCGATTATTTCGCAGGACGGAAATAAAAGGGCATTGTTTAAGAAATATTCCGTTTAAAATGTTTTCTAAACTTGAAATATTAATGTGCTATATAACTCCACTACATGATTATGATGAAAGAGTAGTCGTGTATCAATAGTTTAGTTTTCTGTAATTAATATATCTGTGATGTCACTTTATTGTTAGAAGACATTTGATTTTAAAAGGATTCAAATCTCAATATCTAAGATAGCCCTTTCAATGCTTCGAATGTAAACCTTTAACCTGTGGAATGAAATTAAGTCTTTAAAATTAAGGTATGACATAAAAGTCTGATTACAAAAGTTTGATTATGATTTCTAATTCCATACATCAATGAAGACATCTAAGGTCTCTTCATGTCAAATGGGTATAAAACTTTCAACAAATGATCACACAATACACGTGTTTTAAATCGATATCTTTAAAGGAATGTACCATTCCGACAGTAAATGTTTTGTAGATGTGTACGGAGTCATTAGCAAAAGAAAACGGTTAACACAAACTCACCAACGCTCATAAAAAGCAACGACAACTCTAGTAAGAGACGATTTAAAAAAAATCCTCTCAGCGGTTACCTCCCGCACGTGGACAACCTGCACAATGTGATGAAATATAACATTAAGGAGGAGTTTGGGCGATCTCTAAATGTCATTATTATAAGTTTTATTCATTCTAAACAAAGCAAGTGTGGTGTTCTATCTGTCCAACCCTTTGGTAAGTTATCACACAACTGAGTCTTAGTTTCAAACAAAATAATTAGTAGCGGGAGAAGCTAACGTCTTTCCCGCCCGCCCCTTGTCGATTTCTGTAATAATCCAGTTTATTGTGAATACTCGTCTTTGAGGATGTCAAATTCGGCAGCGAATGTGCGTTGCCGTCTTTCTTCTTACCCATTTTCTGTCTGGGCGAGGAAAAGGCCCCTTCGTCCATAATGCTATAATTAGAAATGGAAAAACCTCTCTGAGATCCCGTGTCGCTTAGTTCGTCTATGGCGCTATACGGTGGGAAAGCACTTTGTCTTGACCCGAACGCACCTCCGTTGGAAAGATACTGCGCTGAGAACGATGTTTTGATTGGTCGAAGAATCGGCGAGGCGGTTCCATCGTTCGGAATCTCGTCTGCGTCGAGATGTTGGTCGGAGCGCGTGACTGTTTCGGTCACTTCCGGTTCGATGACGTCATCGCTGTCCGAGAGGTTGTAGGCGACGATGCCCGGTGGCAGCGCCGTCGGTGGTAGGTTCGCGTCCAGGCTTGGCTTCACAATTTTGTCCGAATCGTGCAATGAAAATCGATTCACGTCTTTCGCGGCCATTTTCGATTTTTTCACGGGGTGACCTTTTCGAGGTTTCTTCCTCTGGGAATGTTGGCCGCCATTACTTCTCACTTTTATAACGCGCCTCTTGTGTCCGTTGTCACAGCTGTCCTCACTGTCACACGACGAGTCTCCACTATCGCCGAGAGTCACTGGAATAACCGGACCCGGTCTCGCCGAGTCGTCAGTATCTCCGAGAAACGAGTTGTGTTCATTCGGCCCTGTTAATGTTATCCCCCTCTCGCTCATGAATGATTTGTTTAAAGTTTCGTATATCCTGCGGTTTACCTGTACACCGTTTATCTTCTCCGTCGACCCATAGTTGAGGTGTTTAGTCTCCGGACCGAATAACTCCTCGTTCTCTCTCATCATGACGGACAGAGCATGCGCCATGTATGGCACACCCTCTTCCGGTGGATTTTCTGGAAGTGTAAATCCGCCATCTTGTAGTCCTTGGTACTCGGTGTAGTGTTCTTCCGTCTTCGTAACGGACTTCGTTGTGAAGACGCTTGTCTGCTCAGTGGAGCGACTCAAGACGTCGGAACCACGTGACTTTTTCGCGGATGAATCTTCCCGCGCATGCGTATTAATCAGCGCGGAGCGATTATCGGAGGAACTACTTTCCGACTTGGATTCCGCCAGCATCTGCAGCTGCATCAGTCTCTGTTCGGTCTTCCGCTTCCGGAACAGGTTCACGATCCTCACAAACTTGTTTTGTCTCTTTGGATCGTGTTTTCCGCCTCCTGGCGTCACCTTGTCCGCGTCCTCGACACCGCTTACCCCGTCACCCACAGGGGCGTCTGGATACACCTGGGCGTGATATTGGCCCGCTCGATTCGCCTGTATGGGCGTCTTCTCGTGAGAGGACATGCGTTCCCGGGCGAGCTTCTTCCGTCGTCTGTAGAGGTAGAAGTCGATCGGGAAACAGATTAGAAAGACGAGGGATGTGCCTCCAACTATAAGGAATACCAGTAACCATTTCTCAATCATGGCTGAAAGTAGAAAAAATGGTCATATTCGAATAAATGAGGAAAGCCAAGAACTGTGCATTATAAATGTCTCTTCCATGCGTTTAACCCTTAGAATGCTGTGTAATTTTCTAAACAAAGATTTTTGGGTCGGCTGCTTTCCAAAACCTTAAATACCTGCTTATTTTTTGTAAAGGAAAGATACCCCGAGTAGGAAACAAGTTAGATAGAGGCAAGCCGCCAATTTACTTGACGGCTGGCCTTGATCTAACCTGTTTGTATTAGCATAAAGTCGGTTCCAGCACTATAATGGTTATTTTGTGACTATTTCGAGTGTTTTTAAGCTTGCTGCAGACGAAAAAAAAATGGGTTCACCGCCTGTACGTTTTGGTCGAATCTTTGTGATTATCTAATTTTGAATTTGCTTATTCAAGAAAATTCCTATTTCACTCAATACTCTATAGACATGTACGAATGTATGTAATGTATGCTAAGCTGGATAAAAACGATACATTGTATACAGCATAGAATCAATACTTTTACAATCGTACAAAATGTCTTAAAAAGACATCAGCAGCAGTCTCCTGAATCTCGTGGACTATTCAATTTCTCTGTTACAAAGAAGATAATACATCATATATTTTCGGATTCAATGGATGTAAGATTGGACATCAATAGGATAGAAGTCGAATTTCCAACTTAACCTTTATGGAGCATGTTTCGTTGGTAAACACACAACAGGCAACTCACATTAAATATTGCAAATACGTCCTCAACTTGGGTTGAAATCATTCAGACAAAAAAAAGAAATTATGGTATTTATTATTATCTTATCTTCTGTCGTCATTATAGTTTCTGAAATAATATCTAACATATGGATTCCAATACATCGGCTTGATTATACTCGTATAAATACACATGCAGAGGAATATTCTGGTAATAATCAAGACTGTTCAAGAAATTGGTCAATAATAACACTACTTTGCTGCAATCGACTTAATCATATATCTCAAAAAGAGAGTTTTAACTGATATTAGTGTTATCCCTTATAGTGCAAGAACCGACTTCATGCTTTTGCAAACATGTTAGATACAGGCCAGCCGCCAAGTGAATCTAACCTTTTTGCTGTTCTTAGTATCTTTCCTCAATAAAATTAATTAAATATGTAATGTTTTGGAAAGCAAACGACATAAAAATCTTGTTTTTTAAATACCGAGAATTCTTAGGATTAACATAATCCTTTAATGTATCGAGTAGGAAACACATTCCTACGCTTTAGATTCATTCATTTCGATTCTGGGGCCCGCTTTACTAACCAACTTACGGAAAATGTTTGCGTAAGTCATAATTGATAGACATGGATAGTATCTTCAATGAAAGTACAATGTTGCAATGTGGCACTTCATTGGAAGCGTCTCGGAGAGACGATTCCAATGACGTGTCACTTTGCAATATTGCTTCGTCCAATATTGAAATAAGAGGAATTGTTGTTTTAGACTTACGCAAATCTTAAGCGTAAACTGTTTAGTAAAACGGTACCCTGCTTCCTGGGTAAATAACCAGTACGTGTGCCAAATGAGGTTTAAAAATCCGCTATTCGTAATATTGATTTCATTTTGGACTTCTTGTTAAGATCTATACTTGGGAATGGGTCCCAACGAAACCAATTAGGTAAGGGTATGCTCAACCTGCATTCGACCTTTGTAAAAAAGTCGACAGAAGTCATAAAAAGTTTTTATATATACAATAACCGTACTCTACGTGAGTAAGCGGGTCGATACAGGTGTTACGGTGTGTTTATTTGCGCGTTGATTAATTATTAATCATCGAGATAAGATGTACGTAAATGAAACAAACTGAGGTAGACAAATTAAACGTATGAAGAGGAAACTCGCCCGTACGTGACCTTACAATCGCTGGGTTTATAACAAATAGGGTTAACCCTTAGAATGCTGGGTAATGTTCTCAAAATAATGATTTGTGTGGTCTGTTTTCCAAAACCTTAGATATTAGCTTAATTTTGTTTGGGAAAAATAATCAGAGAGGTAAACAGGTTTGATCACAGGCCAGACGCCAGTTTACTTGGTGACTGGCTTAGTGCTACCTGTTTGCATAAGAATGAAGTCGGTTAAAGCATTATAAGGATTAAACAAAACCTACGCCTAAAATTGGATCGGCAAGCTACGGACTATTGGTCTCAAACAGGTGTGATTTGTTTTTTTAAGATTTTACAACATATGTGAGACCACAGACTGATTAGCTTCTACCTTATAAGCTTCGTATTGTCTTATACATTTTATTTCTAAATGGATAAGATAAACCAAAACTTGTTAAAGTAGCCACTTATCCATTCCCGGTATCAAAGAATCAAAATGATTTTATTTCTCTAATACAAATACAGTTCATCGTCATTTGAAACAGTATATTTACAAAATAATGTATTTTCAACGTGATACATAGACCCTTCATCTATCTAATATAGTTTCATGCCTGCTGATCTTCTTTTTCTTTTTTACATATAAGAATAGACAAACACCTACTCATTTGGGAAGCCTCTCAAGTGTATGCGGTCTTACATCTGTGTGGTTTGAAAACAAATGTTATAGAAAAGACCTACGCCTAATAATAGACTCTCCATTTATGTGAAAAGGGTCTCTTTCCTGATTGATGTGTTAGACAAAGCCAGCTCTTAATGGCAGACACTCGCATGCATGTAGTTCCAAACGTTATGGATTGAAAGAAAACTGTGGTGGTAACTACGCATATAAAGGTAGCCCTTTACCATTGAAAAATATCGTTTATTTAAGATTTGTAACGCAATTTAAAGGACAAAAACCCAACGCATAAAGATAGTCACCCACCTTTATGTGGGCTATTGCATTCTGTGTTTGCATCGAATACGTAAAGAAAAAACTACGACCCTCCATCTTTGTAATACTTGTTTGATTTGTCACAAAATTGGGTAAAAAAAGAACATACTCGTTTGGGTAGATACCCATCTGTCTGCGTTCTCACAGACACACGTATGTACATCTAACAATAGACCCTCCATCGATATAAAGTAGTCTCATGCCTGATTGTTGACAATATTTGGTAAACAAAATCTACTTCGTAGGGAAAGAAATTCATTTGAAGACTCACACACGGATTTAAAAATGCTACGCCCTAAAAAAAACTTCCATCTCTGTCAAATATCGTTGTCTAACATAATTGGAAATGTAGTTGGGGAAAGACATTCGTCAGTTTATTGTCTCACAATAGGTTTTTTAAAATCGAAAATGATTCATAACCCCTACGCCTGATAGAAAACAAGGTAACGGTTTAGACCGAGGGGTCATGGACGCGTGACTCTGTGAGATTATTGAAGAAGAAAGTAAGTCAATTGGGTATATATAAATTTCCATAGATGCAAACAAACAAAAGCACCTATCATTAGTAAGGTCGCTAAATCGAAATAAAAGTATATGCCGATCCTTTCTTATCACGAAAAACGCTACTAACACGTGGAGGATCAATGTAATACTAAAGTAGGTTCTTTGCATAAAGGAAGGACTTTCCGTAGTATTGCTATGAAACACTCAATGCATACCCCGTTCCTTTCATGACATGCTTGCACACACAATGAAGATTAATGAAGCTCCGTACAAGCTGGTTCCTTAACAAACGCATTTCACACGCAATACGCATATATTTCGCACGCTATTCACAGCTCATGCACGATTTCTGCAATTCTAAATCGCCAATAGCCGACCACTACCCACCTATGGTTACATGAATTGTATATTCTTTTGAATGCATGTTTCGTTGTTATCGCGCAATTTCTTTGTACGTTTGCAGTGGTGGTTTACCTTTTCGCGATTGAATGTTAATTCATATGAATCGGACAATTAAGGCTACGTTGCTAAATGGTCACAAAGGTGTTTTTACCGCGAACGCAAATCATTACAGTTTGATGAAACTTATCTCAGCCACAATAAATGTTCTATTCTATAACAAAGCCTGGCTCATTAGCGATTGAGGAGGACTAGTATCCATCATTTAGGACTCACTGTAGAAACCCAAGTGAGAAAAGACTTTGCCAATTTTCACCAAGTACTCGAATCACCTGGTAATGGTGACCCATTATTATAACAACAGGGGATGTCAAGATATAGAATATTTGCCTCAGAAGACCTTAGTCTCGAAATCCCAGTCCTTAGATATATCAACTTGGAAAGAGATGTGAATTAGGAATATAATTTTGGCTATTATTTTCTCAAACATTCACACACAAAAAAAAGAAAAAAAAATCTATGGAAAGACTATTTCATCTTTCATAGACCTCATGGCGATAGAGTATTCATTTTAAAGGTAGGCCTCGCGAATGTAAAAAATGATAACGTTACGTTGTTTGAAATCCAAAATATCTCATTTTCTTTATTTCATGTATAGGTGATGAGATAGTTTGAGTCTACTGTGTTGTTTACCTATTATTTATAAGGGATCTACTGTTGAGGTAAATATAATAACAGTGCGTTCAGTGCTTTGATTCTGGAAAAATCGTATTTTTAACACGCTAGGGTCTAGACCTCATTGCGTGATGCAACATAATGTAGACGCTGGATATGTGTACCACGAGCGTGAAGATAATTACGAAACGTCGCTTCACGTTCAAAAGGTTGTTTTTCATGTATTTCAAATCATCGAGATTCGACTTAAATGAATTTCATCCACAGTAACGTAAGTCAATTGCTGATATAGGGTTTTGTAAAAAGTCTAAATTTAAAGCAACGGCGGTCGTTAGTAAAATATATAAAATATGGCTTTTGTATTAGATAGAAAGAAGAAATTGTGTGCTCTGTTTTTGGCGGATATAAAGATATGCGTCTAGATAAACATTCTTAACCCTTAGCATGCTGCCTAATTTTCTAGAAATATATTTTTGTGTCGTCTGCTTTCCAAAATCTCGAATATTATTTTGAGGAGATATACTCAGAGTAGAAAACAAGTTACATCATAGGCCAGCCGCCAATTTATGGGGCGACTTACCTAGATCTTACCTATTTGCACAAGCATGAAGTCGGTTCCAGTACTATATGGGAAAAAGCCTGTTGATTCAATTCACTTGGGCAACTTGCATTCGACTTTTGTTATCGAATCAAAACGTTTATATGATTTTTCGAAGACCCAACATGAAATGCTAGATACACAATATTGAACACATAGGTACATTGTTAACTGTGGTATAAACGATGAAAATAGTCATATATCTATATACCCCATCCCAAAAAAGTAAAAAGTAAAACAAAGAAGATCTGGAAATATGAGCCCGAATCGTACCACTAAAATGGCGAACAGTGTATCTTCTTCTTTGTTCGTTTGCCTTCTTTGGTGTTTGGGTTAGCGTCTCTTTCATTAAATAATCATGGGGCCAGGCGTAAGATCTGTCTGTTTAACTAAGCTGTAAAATGATTGAAGATCTAATCGGTGGATAACTAGCCACGTTGAGTTTGGCGGCCTTAACACATAAAACAAACACGCACCTCTAACCTTTAGACGACTTAATTAGGTCGGAGTGTATAGCGCATCCAGCAGTATATCAGTTATATTCTAATGCACCACCCGATTTCTCCCGTATTTCATGACAGGCAGTGCTTATCCTTATCAAAATCAACATACTGCTTTCCAAAAGGCATTATGAGGTCAGGGGCTAAACTATTACCGCATGTTGATTTAAATGAAACGTCGTAAGGAGCATTAACCATGTAGACTTACATTGAAACGGAGCGTAATAGTGCAGGATACGACTAAATACAACGTGTTTCCTTTTTTGGTATTGGCAGGTCCTTTTTTGTATTCAATGCTAAACGCATGAACTGTATCACTGATGATATTCAATCAAAACTTGAAAATAGCAGGTTTTCGGTCACTGAAGCTCCGTAACACCAAAATACCCTTTCATTTGGCATAGTTTTATAGCGTTTATATGCGTATAATCAGGGTTCTTCTTTTAATTATAACAATGGGTTTTGGGGATGCGTATGATTTGAAACATGATTTTAGTATTTTGGGAAAACAATGGGTCCCATTTTTTCTTACATCATTTGGGAAAAAAACTTACCTCAATGATTCAACCTTCTCTAACTACCTGGTAAGAGACATTGTATACCATTGTATAAATGGTTCTAAATGTACTCTCTGCGTTATGATCTATTTCATAATAAGCAATCAATATTCTGGAGTAAACAATCCGTATGACAAATTCAGTTATGTTTTATTACTCTATTGTGACTGGCATCTATTGAGCGGGTATGCGAGAAAATACGGACTTCCCTACATCAATTATTATATTAGTCACAGTTTTTTTCTTTTTCAAGTCATAGGTGGTAGATGAGGCAAACTGGGGTTTCACTGATACAATGTTGACTGTTAGGCTTTTAAAGATAAGTGTGTCTTAAAGATTGCAGTACAACCAAGTGGCCTTATCAACCATCCATTAAAAGATTGGATCGTCATGTTGACATATTGTAACAGATTTGAACAAGATAAAATGCATTTACAATAAAACGCGCATGTGCAATAACGATTGCAAGTAATTGTTTCTATTGCAAGTCACGTTGTTAAGCGGCTTATATGTACAAAGAGTCAACCAGTATTTCATCCCGAAATTGTTGGATCGCTTGCACTATTTATTCAGCCCACGCATAGTCTCGAACGGTTAACCCTCCTACATCTGGATGAACAGCTGCAATTGAGATACCTACCAACAAGTTATTTGGTCTTCACCATTTCCTTGAATTAATGCATTTTCATGAATGAAAAATAGCGTTTATTTGTATCGATAATTACCTTGACCAGATCAAAAAAAAATCTCCGGACGGAATTAGAAAGTAGCTGTTAGAATATTGACATCGCCAAGGTAACTTTGATACATAACTTCCATGTTTGAACTCAACCGAAGAGTTATTATAATTGTTATCATTCTTGTTGTTGTCATTGACGTGTTTGTTATCAGCATCATCGTGAATATGATTAGAATCACACACTTCAATAACGCCGTCATAATTGTCAATATGATGATCATTATTATCATAACGACGATCATTATTATCATTATGATGATCATTTTTATCATTTTGACGACCTTTTTTATCATTATGACGATCATTATTATCATTTTGACGACCATTTTTATCATTATGATGATCATTATTATCATTATGATGATCATTTTTATCATTTTGATGATCATTTTATCATTATGATGTCCATTATCATTATCATTTTGATGATCATTATTATCATTATGATGATCATTATTATCATTATGATGATCATTATTATCATTATGATTATCACTATCATTATCATTATGATGATCATTTTTATCATTATCATTATGACGATCATTATTATCATTATGATGATCATTTTTATCATTATCATTATGACGATCATCATTATCATTATGATGATCATTATAATCATTATGACGATCATTATTATCATTATGATGATCATTATTATCATTATGACGATCATTTTTATCATTATCATTATGACGATCATCATTATCATTATGATGATCATTATTATCATTATGACGATCATTATTATCATTATGACGATCATTATTATCATTATGATGATCATTATTATCATTATGATGATCATTTTTATCATTATGATGATCATTATTATCATTATGACGATCATTATTATCATTATGACGATCATTATTATCATTATGATGATCATTATTATCATTATGATGATCATTTTTATCATTATGATGATCATTATTATCATTATGACGATCATTATTATCATTATGACGATCATTATTATCATTATGATGATCATTATTATCATTATGATGATCATTTTTATCATTATGATGATCATTATTATCATTATGACGATCATTATTATCATTATGACGATCATTATTATCATTATGATGATCATTATTATCATTATGATGATCATTTTTATCATTATGATGATCATTATTATCATTATGACGATCATTATTATCATTATGACGATCATTATTATCATTATGATGATCATTATTATCATTATGACGATCATAATTATCATCATTATGATGATCATTTTTATCATTATTACGATCATTATTATCATTATGATGATCATTTTTATCATTATGATGATCATTTTATCATTATGACGATCTTTATTATCATTATGACGATCATTATTATCATTATGATGATCATTATCATTATCATTATGACGATCATTATCATTATCATTATGATGATCATTATTATCATTATGATGATCATTATTATCATTATGATGACCATTATCAACTCTCTCCAGTTTCATCCTTATTATCCTTATTACTAACTTCATCATTATTCTCCCTTCATTATTATTGTCATCATCATTATTCTCCCTCATTATTATTGTCATCATCATTATTCTCCCTTCATTATTATTGTCATCATTATTATTCTCCCTACATTATTATTGTCATCATCATTATTCTCCCTTCATTATTATTGTCATCATCGTTATTCTCCCTTCATTATTATTGTCATCATCATTATTATCCCTTCATTATTATTGTCATCATCATTATTCTCCCTTCATTATTATTGTCATCATCATTATTCTCCCTTCATTATTATTGTCATCATCATTATTCTCCCTTTATTATTATTAATGTCATTATCATTATTCTCCCTTCATTATTATTGTAATCATCATTATTCTCCCTTCATTATTACTGTCATCATCATTATTTTCCCTTCATCATTATTCATGTCACCATCATTATTCTCCCCTCGTTATCATTGTCATCATCGTTATTCTCCCTTCATTATTATTGTCATCATCATTATTGTCCCTTCATTGTTATTGTAATCATCATTATTCTCATTTCATTATTATTGTCATCATCATTATTCTTCCTTCATTGTTGTTGTCATCATCATTATTCTCCCTTCATTATTTCTAATGTCATCATCATTATTCTCCCTTCATTATTATTGTAATCATCATTATTCTCCCTTTATTATTACTGTCATCATCATTATTTTCCCTTTATCATTATTCATGTCACCATCATTATTCTCCCCTCGTTATCATTGTCATCATAGTTATTCTCCCTTCATTATTATTGTCATCATCATTATTGTCCCTTCATTGTTATTGTAATCATCATTATTCTCATTTCATTATTATTGTCATCATCATTATTCTTCCTTCATTGTTATTGTCATCATCATTATTCTCCCTTCATTATTATTGTCATCATCATTCTCCTTTGTTATCGTGTATCGTGGCGTTATTCTCCTTCGTTGTGTCGATCTTCATTATCATTGTTCTCCTTCGTTGCGGTGTCATCTATCGGTAAATTCTCCTTCGTGTTGTCGTCATCGATTGTTCTCCTTTGTTATTATTAATGTCATTATCATTTAATTCTCCTTCGTATTATTGTCATCATCATTATTCTCCCTTCATTACTATTATTGTCATCATCATTATTCTCCCTTCATTATTATTGTCATCATCATTATTCTCCCTTCATTATTATTGTCATCATCATTATTCTCCCTTCATTGTAATTGTCATCATCATTATTCTCCCTTCATTATTATTGTCATCATTATTATTCTCCATTCATTATTATTGTCATCATCATTATTCTCCCTTCATTACTATTATTGTCATCATCATTATTCTGTCTTCATTGTAATTGTCATCATCATTATTCTCCCTTCATTACTATTATTGTCATCATCATTATTCTCCCTTCATTATTATTGTCATCATTATTCTCCCTTCATTATTATTAATGTCATCATCATTATTCTCCCTCCATTATTACTGTCATCATCATTATTCTCCCTTCATTGTAATTGTCATCATCATTATTCTCCCTTCATTACTATTATTGTCATCATCATTATTCTCCCTTCATTACTATTATTGTCATCATCATTATTCTCCCTTCATTACTATTATTGTCATCATCATTATTCTCCCTTCATTATTATTGTCATCATCATTATTCTCCCTCCATTACTATCATTGTCATCATCATTATTCTCCCTTCATTACTATTATTGTCATCATCATTATTCTCCCTTCATTATTATTGTCATCATTATTATTCTCCCTCCATTACTATCATTGTCATCATCATTATTCTCCCTTCATTACTATTATTGTCATCATCATTATTCTCCCTTCATTACTATTATTGTCATCATCATTATTCTCCCTTCATTATTATTGTCATCATCATGCAGCTCATGTAGACATATTGGAAGCACAGCTGTTACCAACGTAGAGTGTTTTACGCGAGTTGAAACAAATATTTACGAAACAAATCGACTGAGACAGCTTTGTATAGCTGACCAGAAATAGTTTGTACAGACACCCTCATCATACGTATATTATGAGCTAAACGGCGAATTTCCATCATACAGAATTTTGTAAATGATCACAAAAGCAGACGCTTCTCACAAAGAAGGAAATTTAAACATTCGCGTGAATTATACTATATATTTCTTTGTAACAAAAGTAGAAGTGTGGATTCCGAACGATTCATGCTTTTGTTACAATGATTTCTCGATACTTCTTCATTTATTGAGTTTTGACGGCCTAGTGGTTAGAGTACAGAACTTGAAATCACATGGCCCCTCTCCGCATGGGTTCAAATCCTGAGAGGGATATGGATTTTCATGAGAGGCAGTCTCCCGACTGACTTACGGAATGCCGATGGTTCTACCCGCCTTGACCAGCCCTTATGGGCAGTTGAGTATGGGGTTTTCCTCCATCATTAATAGTCGGGCATCGCTACATAACTGAAATAATGTTGACGTGATGTAAAACCAATATAAAAAAAAATAATTTTGAATATTACACGCTTCTGTCAATCTGTGAAATATGCCATTTGCATGAAATTTATAACGAATTCAGCCTTTCCGTGAAATGAACATATTCAGGCTTTTCAAGAAATGCCTGAAGCTTCATATAGATAATGCACAAATTCACTGGACCCATTTCAATTAGCATGTTGGATCATGCTCGGATTATAAGTTTCGAATGTGTCATCTCGATAACTGTGTATTCTCATTTTGAGCATCAATTTCTACATTTCACAAAGTCGCGGTAACACACATAGTTTTTTCTGTATATAAAAGCCGAATGTTAAAAGGTAAAACAGAATAGATAAATGTAATCTCAGATAAGCCACTGTGGTAAATCTCCATATTTCATAGCTTTATCCAAGCTGACACGTTACGCCTCCCATGAGTTTACTTTTATCGCAAAGATTCGTCTCTGATAGCGCTTTCAGTCGTAATGTCATAGGCGAAACGTGTCTTCCCAGAAATTGCGTGTACAAAATACAGATGCTCATCTTGGAAACGTGTCTTCCCAGAAATTGTGTGTACAAAATACAGATGCTCATCTTGGAAACGTGTCTTCCCAGAAATTGCGTGTACAAAATACAGATGCTCATCTTGGAAACGTGTCTTCCCAGAAATTGTGTGTACAAAATACAGATGCTCATCTTGGAAACGTGTCTTCCTAGAAATTGCGTGTACAAAATACAGATGCTCATCTTGGAAACGTGTCTTCCTAGAAATTGCGTGTACAAAATACAGATGCTCATCTTGGAAACGTGTCTTCCTAGAAATTGCGTGTACAAAATACAGATGCTCATCTTGGAAACGTGTCTTCCTAGAAATTGCGTGTACAAAATACAGATGCTCATCTTGGAAACGTGTCTTCCCAGAAATTGTGTGTACAAAATACAGATGCTCATCTTGGAAACGTGTCTTCCTAGAAATTGCGTGTACAAAATACAGATGCTCATCTTGGAAACGTGTCTTCCTACAAAATACAGATGCTCATCTTGGAAACGTGTCTTCCTAGAAATTGCGTGTACAAAATACAGATGCTCATCTTGGAAACGTGTCTTCCCAGAAATTGCGTGTACAAAATACAGATGCTCATCTTGGAAACGTGTCTTCCTAGAAATTGCGTGTACAAAATACAGATGCTCATCTTGGAAACGTGTCTTCCCAGAAATTGTGTGTACAAAATACAGATGCTCATCTTGGAAACGTGTCTTCCTAGAAATTGCGTGTACAAAATACAGATGCTCATCTTGGAAACGTGTCTTCCCAGAAATTGCGTGTACAAAATACAGATGCTCATCTTGGAAACGTGTCTTCCTAGAAATTGCGTGTACAAAATACAGATGCTCATCTTGGAAACGTGTCTTCCTAGAAATTGCGTGTACAAAATACAGATGCTCATCTTGGAAAGTTGGCTCACCTTTTGAATACTGGGTAATTTTCCAAAAATAGATTTTCGTGTCGTCTGCTTTCCAATACCTTAAATATCTGCTTAATTTTGAGTAGGAAGGACACTCTGAGTAGCAAACAGGTTAGATCACAGGCCACTCGCCAATTTACTTGGCGGCTGGTCTTGATCTTACCTGTTTACATAAGCATGAAGTCGATTCAAGCATTATAAAGGTTAAATAAATACTTATTCTATAAGCACAGACAGTGATTACCAGTCTTGATATAAAGGAGCAATGAGCTCGAATCCCTGCTTAGCCAATAGTCTGTCAAACGTGCAAAGACGTCAGTGCGACATTGTTTATCCATTTAACGTTGATTAATCGTGTTCAAATTGGAGGCAATCACCACAATGTGTGTTTATAACTGGCATGATGTAACAATGGTGTAAGAACCTAATCCGAGATACAACAAAACATATGTGCAGCTGACCGCTGGGATATATCTAAAATATTGTTGAAAAATATGTAAAACCCCATCGAAGCAAAAACATATCTTATGAGCAAATCAAAAATATGCGGTAGCTTTTCCGGAATTATTAAGGTTGAAATATTTGGTTATACATTAAAGGTGCTTGTTCATAGATGTGATGACATTTTAAAGTTAAAAATCGATTTCTTTAAAACTGCATAACAACTATATTGCTCGCCCGCTAATTCTTTAAAATGTGTCTTTAGTGAATAAATGGACATGTATTGTTGAATCCGACAAAAGCGAGCCATTGCTTTGGAGGTCTATCGAATATAACTGTACAAAGTGTACAAACTGCACATAAATTGACGCTTTCAGAATTTGTTATGCTTTCAATAGCTAGCTTTAATTGTATATCAAACAACAGTACGAAAATTGTATTATTTCAACGCGATTTTGTTTTGATTTTTAAATTTTCACTTCTGTGAGTAATTACCTTTAAAGTACAAGAACGGTCTGCGACGATGAGAAGTGCTTAGTATCAGGGATTTCACATTTGACTATCTGGCAGTGGATAACATTTACGGTGTGGAGTGACCTATGGCAAGACACTATTTCCTAGCACCGTGCAGGCATATTATCCAGGAAATAAGAAGATGTATGTGAAATTTCTCGTCGCGAAATAACGGAAACATAGTGTAAAGCGGCGTTAAATACAACTTAATGAAATTACGTTGATAACTTACAGTATACAGACACATGAATGTCGAGTTCATTGAGTCTGGATTCATTACCCAGTGCTCAGACACTTGCCGGTTGATCTTCTTCTTCACTGTGTTATACAAGATTGGACACCACGA
Organism: Cerastoderma edule; assembly: GCA_947846245.1. NCBI lineage: Eukaryota > Metazoa > Mollusca > Bivalvia > Cardiida > Cardiidae > Cerastoderma > Cerastoderma edule. Next base: position 26,253,706 of record OX401411.1, read on the forward strand.
CCAGTTTCTAGTGAATTGAATGGTCGAGCCAACTAGCAGGAGTGCTGTACGTTCACTCAATAAAATAGAAGCAAAAACCATCATTGTCTATTTTTAGAAAGGTCACAGATGTATGTGGATGTGTACATGACATTCTTGGATACTACGGTGTGATTACGTTACGGCGGCAGTGTTTTCACCGTTCACTTTCTGTTTGGTTGGTTTGCATGTATAACTTGAGACTTGCTCCATCTAGAGCAGTAGTTCAGTCATATGATTGTCTGTATTAGATTGTTCGCGTTCCTGTTATTTTCTCTTTTTAGCAGGCAGGGTTTCTAGCATACGTTTAAACTAAGAAATATACATGAAAAAAAAAATAGAAAACCACCACTTTGAAAATTGAAATCTGGGGAAAAGTAAGGCATTAATACCGTGTCAATCATTAAAAGCTTTTCTACATTCATAATGTTTAATTGAATAAAGATTGTTCGTTTTATAACGAAATACATTAACGTAGAACAGCATGCATGTAAAACTGATATGTAAAGGTAGATACATCAAATACACGAGAAATTTCTCCTTTTCCCAAAATGTTTTCTACCCTTACAGAAGATTCCTTTTCAATTTCATCCTATTTTGAAATGTTGTCTGCAGCTCTTTCAATTTGTAACAGTCGAAAATGTGGTGTTTGTTAACGGATTAACCAACCCATTACCAAGAGTGGTCTGGTCTGTTCATTGCGTTGTTCATACACGCGGAAGCAGTCTTTATCACACATTGCCAGATTAGCTTCGTCTCACAATGTACATTGTCGACGCGCGAATATATAAATAGATTCTTGACATACTTCTTCCTGGTTTTTGTGAATACGCTCCCTCTTCTACTTGATGATGATTATTATTGCTATTATAAGCATGTGTCAAATACAGCTTCAAACTATTCACGGAGGAACTCTTCAAAAAGAACCCTTTGTAGGTAGTTCATTACATAAAAATGTTCCTTGTAAATATATTTATCATGTAGTTCCTGGTTTTCATGCATACATACATCCCCTTCCCTTTCAATATGATAACAATGCAATTAATGCTTATCTAAACCTGCGTTAAGGATTCCCAGAGATCACACATCTTACAGGATTTCCGCGCGAAAGGGATCGACATTAGATATATGACATTAGAGAATAACCCTTAGAATGCTGGGTAATTTTTTTATAAATATATATTTTTGTGTCGTCTGCTTTCCAAAACCTAAAATATTTGCTTAATTTTGATGAGGAAAGATCATCAGAGAAGCACACAGGTTAGAAGAAAAGCCGGTCGCCAATTTTCTTGTACAAACCTGTAAAAAAGGCTTAAAAAGTAGTCTTAGAAATGAATTGTTGAGTTCATGGTTTTTGTGAATACATTTCCTGTTTAGCATCATGATGATAGGAAAACATCGACGTTTTCATATACCAACCATTATTAGCCTTATCTGTCATGGGAATTCTAAAAGTATGAGGTCCAAATTTATCATATGTCATACCTTTTTTTGTGTCGTCCCTTTGGTCAATTTACAAAACGGCATGTCAAATATTTGGAAAATGAAAAGTTATACTGGACAAGGGTTTTTAAATGGACACAATCTGAACTATCCCTGCTTATTTAGATATAACAGATCATACTTCGAGTTGTTCAATCAAGAAATTGCTTGACATATTGTTTCGTCATGGCATTTGATTTTATCCGTAAATCTGAATTCTGATTGGCCGATATTGACAAACTTTAGAAAACAACCAATCGAAAAAGAAAAAAAATTAGCACTCTCAACGTTATCACTCTTAAAGTTTACTAAGTCTTTACTTTCCTGAGTATGCTCAACAGTATAACACATTGAGTTGGGATCGCTGTAAAAGTATGCACGGTTTCATATGCATTTGTAGATACATTCGCACACATATATACCTGTACGCTGATGAATGTATCATAGCACAAAACACACCTGCTGGTATTGTTTCGTTTGCCTTTGAATACGTCCGTCTGTATACATGTCTGTAACATATTTCTCATAAAAGATTTATCTTGCCTTACCCGTTATATTCTGATTTAATCTTTTAAAGTGTATGTCTTTACAAACAAGTTATCTCCTTAGGACTAGTCCAAATAGAAAGGATAATTACAAAACAATAGTGAGAAAAACACAATTTCTTCATAAAATATTTATAAACCATTGAGACAAAAATATGCTTTTCTCATAAAAGGACCAAATCTCTTTGTTATGGTAGATTATCAAATTCTTCTGAAGCAATGAAATGATATATATCGGAGTAAAGCTTAAGGGAGCAGCCCAATCTGAATTCATTAGGTATATATTATGAAAATGCCTCTGACACAATGTGGAAGCCGCCATATTGCTTCTTGAAAAACTGCCTTTGTTTCTTCCTAGTTCAATAAGAAGCGATATATCATGTCTACCCATCGGAGTCGTAATGGCGGGCACAATCAAAGGGGTATTGTCAGCCGAAACTTCCATTCCACCACCCAAAAAGGATTTCGAAGTATAAGGACTTCTCAACATGAGTGCAGTAACGATAAACGTGTGTATTCCTACAACGCCCCCGCAATGTGATTGATTTTGAAGGAGGATGGTCAACGTTAACAAAAACATAATCTCGCAAGATTCAATACATAAACTTATAATGGAAACACTTATGAGAATAGTCATAGTAATGGTGATAATAGGTCAAAATAAGCATATCTTTCGAAGATGAAGAAGAAGAGTAGAAGAAGAAGAAGAAGAAGAAGAAGAAGAAGAAGAAGAAGAAGAAGAAGAAGAAGAAGAAGAAGAAGACGCAGAAGAAGAAGAAGAAGAAGAAGAAGAAGAAGAAGAAGAAGAAGAAGAAGAAGAAGAAGAAGAAGAAGAAGAAGAAGAAGAAGAAGAAGAAGAAGAAGATAAAGAAGAAGAAGAAGAAGAAGAAGAAGAAGAAGAAGAAGAAGAAGAAGAAGAAGAAGAAGAAGAAGAAGAAGAAGAAGAAGAAGAAGAAGAAGAAGAAGAAGAAGAAGAAGAAGAAGAAGAAGAAGAAGAAGAAGAAGAAGAAGAAGAAGAAGAAGAAGAAGAAGAAGAAGAAGAAGAAGAAGAAGAAGAAGAAGAAGAAGAAGAAGAAGAAGAAGAAGAAGAAAACAACAACAACAACAACAACAACAACAACAACAACAACAACAAGTCCCTTACTTTTGTCGGTGACGGGTACAACACGTTCTACGTCCATCGTTTAGATGCATGTCCAGTGTTAACAATCCCGTCCGTTAATCCTACATGTGAGTCTATCCGATCTCAACCTCCCACGCCCACCTCCTTTACTACTTATACATCTGTAGTGAACGCTAGAATTCCCGATTTTGCTCATGTAACTATATAATATCCAATTCACTCTTCCCTCAGTCCAAGTTGTCTCTGTAGATAACGACACAGATCACGAGTCCGTGTCTACAACTTACTGATCCATGTAGAATCCATATAATATCTTATTTTACTGAACATAGCTAAATTCAATTCACACCTCACCTTTGATTGTCTCTGTAGCTTACGACACATATCACGTTGCCGCGTCTACGACAAACAGAGGCTTGTATTATCCACCACACTTTCTTTACTACTGTATATATCTTAACTCAGTCCAATTTTTCCTCACTCCTGAATATGTATATGTTTATATACCGAACGACGCAGATCGCCTTGTCTCGGCCACAGCTTACAAAGCAACAGGTAATCCTCCCCATCTCCCTTTCCTACTGAATAGGCCTACCTCTGTAGCGAACGAAACAAATCACCCAGGCACACCTATAGTTTTTAGCCCCCTACTGTCTCTGTGGCGACCGATACCAAACCTTTCGCTTGTGGGTATCGCTTCTCTCGCTGGGGGCCTCGTACAATGTTGTGTTTATCTATCTTTATTTTTTATTCTCGTTAATTTCATAGTTACTGTATATATCACACATGCATGTGTTTGGTTGTTGAATGCTTTACTTTTTCTAATTCTAAAGAGGGAGAAAGAGAGATAGATAGAGACAAAGAGAAATGAAGACAAACATACATACAGCAGAACGTATGGGGAAGGACAAACCGACAAATAGACAAAGGCAGAGAGATACAGAGGCAAAAGAGAAAGGAAAATAAGCAGATACAGACGGATGGTCGGACAGCCCGACATACAAACGTAGTGACAAAAAGATCGACATACAAACGACTAGACAGACATACAAACGACCATACAGGCAGGCAGGCAGGCAGGCAGGCAGGCAGGCAGGCAGGCAGGCAGGCAGGCAGGCAGGCAGGCAGGCCGGCAGGCAGGCAGGCAGGCAGGCAGGCAGGCAGGCAGGCAGCCCGGCAGGCAGGCAGGCAGGCAGGCAGGCAGGCAGGCAGGCAGGCAGGCAGGCAGGCAGGCAGGCAGGCGGGCAGGCAGGCAGGCAGGCGGGCAGGCAGGCAGGCAGGCAGGCAGGCAGGCAGGCAGGCAGGCAGGCAGGCAGGCAGGCAGGCAGGCAGGCGGGCAGGCAGGCAGGCGGGCAGGCAGGCAGGCAGGCAGGCAGGCAGGCAGGCAGGCAGGCAGGCAGGCAGGCAGGCAGGCAGGCAGGCAGGCAGGCAGGCAGGCAGGCAGGCAGGCAGCCAGGCAGGCAGGCAGGCAGCCAGGCAGGCAGGCAGGCAGGCAGGCAGGCAGGCAGGCAGGCAGGCAGGCAGGCAGGCAGGCAGGCAGGCAGGCAGGCAGGCATACGGTATAACGTAAACAAGTCAATCATTCTATTCAAACCACTGATTTCTTGAATTCGGACGAAAAGGTAGCCGCAGGGAGTTATGGGAAAATATCATCGCACGACACTTACCTTTCGAAAAGATATGATCTTTCCAATTCTAGGAATTCTATTTCGAGTCACCATGGTGACGGCAAGGTATTCTCATCGATCGATGGGTATTTAATACTCTTTATCAAGTTACCGTATCACTAGCCGAGTTTTAATAATGTCGACGACAGACGACAAAAAGGGGCGGCGGTAGGTTTGGACACGGATAGGATCAGCCGGAACTTATCAGGATTATCCAATGACAACACCTCTATCATAATATGGAAGCCGCAATAATGCTTTTTATAAGACTACTTTCGGTTTCGAAAAAAAACCCGTCAAATCTAACAGTCATATAATTTGATAAAGGGAACAAAAATATATACAGACTTATAATTTTACTATTACCCATGAGTTACCGATCAAGAATTGTGGTTTTAATGCTGTTCAACAGTTTCATATACATTATATTACTCATCATGGACACTCAAAGGAAATATGTTATCAGCCGTGGTGTAAGTCTACAAGTCGGTTCAAACCATGGTGACAGTTGATATAAATTTCAATGGGGCGTTATCTCTCGGCTGACTATTGTGCGACCACAATCAATGGGAAAAATATCGTTTTGTGTATTAAAAGTACGTAATGTGGACGTCACTTATTCAGAGAGCTCCGGTCGGATATCCTGCTTTAGAAATGATTGCGTCCTGAATAAAGACTTCATCAGTTTAAATCGTTTTCCACGCATTTTCATTTTATTAGAATGGTCGCATAAGTCAAGATTAACTGTGTCCCCCCCCCCCAAACCCGCCTCCACCACTTCAATGATAAGACGGTCATCATAATTCGTCTGAAAAACCATACATTTTACACGTGTGACTGACGGACACCTTTTTGTCGCCCATTGTGAGACAACATCCTTTATTGCCCACTTCTCAGCCTCCTTTATGATTATTGCTGGAGAGGTCGCCTTGTCAACGGGATCAGGTGGACTTTGTTACGAGCGATATTAATATCAGCTCTAGATCCGATATCAACTTGCTACTAGTATCACTTCTGTGAGTTAGTAGTTCCGGGTCGTAGTAGCCAAAAATAGTCCCATTTTGAAATTTTGATTTTCGAATTCTGGTGTATAGTTTTGTAGTAAAAGATAACTTGTTAGAACAGTTATGTGTGTTTTCTGTATAAATGATATTCCTGCAATGCTCTCAGATTTTGTTTTGATTGCCTATTTCAGGACTATTTGTCCGGGATGTATTCACACAAATGCTGGTGTCTCGGCCAGATTTGACAGCTTGCGTACTGAATTTGAGACGATACCAGTATACATCGCTCCGATTAAAAATAAGACGACTGGGATATCAATTTCTTTACAGTTTTGAGGTGATTTTTTTTTTACCCACTAAATGATTCAGCATTTAGCTCAAGGGGGAAACACCAATCTTAATTCAACAGAACCTTGAAAACCCATGATTGAACACAGGAGTTAATTTAAGTCAATAAGAATTCAAGATCTCAAAAGTAAGAGGCTATATACCCGTTTCTTACTATGACGAAAGAGTTACTGATGGAAATGTTGCCATGTTTACGGTACATGTATCAGATGGAATAAATCTTAAACGATACCAACAGTGGCTCAACAGTTCCTGCATTAATCGTGCAACCTTTTATCTCATTTTTATGTAGCATAGGCCTTTTGAAAACACCCTATCAAAAAGAGGAAATGCGTAATGAGTTGTAAAAATGGCATCGTGCTAGTGGAGTGATTCAAGGGTTGAGCGTCGGCCTCTGGACACGATGGACATGGGTTCGAACCCTGTGAGAAATGGGTTCGGCCTTCCGACCTTCATTAATTCACATTCGGCGCGATCACTGATTATGAATTCAGGAAATCGAATCGAGAGTGATTAGTTTATGTTTTTAAAACAATCGATGTAAAATAAATAAGCTGAACTAAGAACACTTTCCAAACCACACTGACAAAAGAAGAAATGGCCAGGGAGGTTGTCATTTCAACGGTTTAATTGATGAAGTCACGAACACTATAAATAGAAACTGTATCAATAATAAAAGTTCCCTTGTTAGTTGTTTTATATTTTGGTGATTTTTAAAACCTCAGTTACGAGCATTGATAGATATTACAAACCGTTAAAATGGGTCTTTTTCGTATACAACGAGCTAAACTTAAAATATCGTATTTGGTTTATTGACAATGATTGTTAATATCGAGTTTTTAATTTGTGTTACTTTCAGAGCACACATCTCCGAATGTATTTATCCTGTAACTCTGTCACTGAAGTGTTTGAACTTACACCAGTGTCTAAATACACAGACCATGTATTTTCACATGAATTCTCCCCGATAGTACAGACAAAGGTCAGATGACAGTCACCTGGGCCTATGCCATAACATGGAATTGGCTTTATTACCACCCTTATTACTAATGCAGTACCCGACGTAGTGCAGGACCAATTAACAACGAGTACCTGTTCCCTAAATACGGGACCTACGTGGTCTAGCGGTTAGAATATTGAACCTGAAATAATAGGGCACCTCAATCGTAACTACTCGAGAATTTCCGTGACCTGAAGAACGCACCACCGGTTCGTGTATTTTTCCCGACTCATAAAACGTGTGTTATGAGTGTCCATGTCGAGTAGTTCAATGTATATGGAATGGAAGTGTTGAACATCATTTAAGACCATTAATTGATGATGTTTTCTACGAAACTGGTTTTGTGATTTTAATTTGTAATTAGCTTAGCGACCACAGACATGTATTGTTTTATATTGTACATGTATGCTTCATGCTTAATATAAGAATATGTTATGTTGGATTTGCTTTTAAGTGACTGCCTCACAGATTGGGATTTTAATATTTTTGAAATGAAATTTATTCAACGACTTAATTAAAATCACATGTATGGTTTATTGACATATTTCCCATCCCCTAAACCGTACATTCTTTTATTTACGTCCTGAGAAATAATTGAAATAGGAAACGGTGCCTTGGACCAAATTATGGGTCAACACTATAACCATTCTTGGATTATAAGGCTGGAACCGACTTCATGCTTATACAAACAGTTTTGATCCAGACCAGCCGCCAAGTAAATTGGTGGCTGGCCCGTGATCTAACCTGTATGCTGTTCATATCATCTTTCTTCATCAAAGTTAAGCAGATATTTCAGTGTTTGGAAAGTAGACGTCACAAAATCTATTTTGGTAAAATTACCTAGCATTCTAAGGGCAAATAACACTAGCAAACTGCTTGCGATAGCCACCCATCACTGATATGTTAACCACGTTTTCAAATGAAACACTGTTTTCAACTCCATGACATATTGATATGAAATTTGTAATTTATTGAGTGATGAGGAATGTTGAAAGCTTTCTTTAAAATAGTTGTTACTCAAACAACATACTATAGTATATAGATAGTCCCTTTTACATGTTAATTGACCTTTCAGGGTCGCAATGATATTTGACTTTTTTGTTATAAGTTGAGTGGTTATGGGTTTTTTTAAGTTTGCTTATACATATTGACCAATCAGATTGCATGATTTTAGTTTGACTCGGACGCAAAAGCATTTAATGTGAGTTGTATAGTTATATATATGTGAGGATGATAGTTTCCTTCTTGTATGCGTAAACTTAAAACAGAAAAGTCAACTTAAGGAAATAGTTAACCAAGACGTGAACGCTAACCTTTTTCTTTATAATAAACGCTTGCAACCTAGACGTGAACGCTAACCTTTTTCTTTATAATAAACGCTTGCCGGAACTTTAAAAAGAGTCAAAAACGAATGTTGCGTTTTCGATCTAAAGGTTTACGGCCTTCATGTATACGTATAGGAGTAGGATAACAATCAGCGTGAGACAAGGGCGTGTATACTGCTGAATCTGTACCATAAACAAATCGATCCGACGTACAGTAATATCTCGTTCATCCGAACACGTTCGTTCCCAACAAGATTTCTGGATTAACGAATAATCCGGACTAATGAAGCAGGACCTGGTCTTATACATAGTTCGACATAAACGGTGTATATTTATAAACATATACCAAATGCCAAATTTGCGACCGTCCCAAATTGCAAGAGATTGCAGACGACATTTCAAAACGTGATGAAATTCAAAATTAATCTTCTGATATGGCAGAAAACATTGTGGGTCAAGGAGAAATTGCTCGTCACGAGCAATTTCTCCTTTACACACAATGTTTTAAAGAGTCGTCTGCAACAAGATGGTCAAATGTCGTTATTGTTTGGTAATTGGATTCAACATTAATAAAGCTAAAACATATCAAATTATATGTCATAATGGATAATAAAAATATGGTGACAAAAGCCGAGAATGCTCGTCATGAACAAATTCTACTTTTGTCAGAAAAGCTTCTTAAAATTTCTTAATGTGTGCGAAATTAACGTATTTTGAAGAAAGGGGCAGGTATTATTGAAAAAGGATAAAATCGAATTCTATGATAAATTGTTTCAACTTTTCGTTCCTCAACACTATTTTCAAAAGTCTTCCTCTGGAAGCCTCTAACATATCCGGAATCATTTCGCAAATAAGATTAGATCACGCCCGCTCGAATCACTCTAAATATTGACAGCTGGTACATAAACAGACAAACCGTGTTGTATATTTCAATACCAACACCTGGCGCCCGTACTGACGGGTTTATGATATACTAGCTTGGAGAATAATCGAACACAAAACACCAATGTTAATGGTATAAAGTACATGCTTACAGTGATTGGAGAATAATCGAACACAAAACACCAATGTTAATGGTGTAAAGTACATGCTAACAGCGATTGGAGAATAATCGAACACAAAACACCAATGTTAATGGTATAAAGTACATGCTAACAGCGATTGGAGAATAATCGAACACAAAACACCAATGTTAATGGTATAAAGTACATGCTAACAGCGATTGGAGAATAATCGAACACAAAACACCAATGTTAATGGTATAAAGTACATGCTAACAGCGATTGGAGAATAATCGAACACAAAACACCAATGTTAATGGTATAAAGTACATGCTAACAGCGATTGGAGAATAATCGAACACAAAACACCAATGTTAATGGTATAAAGTACATGCTAACAGCGATTGGAGAATAATCGAACACAAAACACCAATGTTAATGGTATAAAGTACATGCTAACAGCGATTGGAGAATAATCGAACACAAAACACCAATGTTAATGGTATAAAGTACATGCTAACAGTGATTGGAGAATAATCGAACACAAAACACCAATGTTAATGGTATAAAGTACATGCTAACAGCGATTGGAGAATAATCGAACACAAAACACCAATGTTAATGTTATAAAGTACATGCTAACAGCGATTGGAGAATAATCGAACACAAAACACCAATGTTAATGGTATAAAGTACATGCTAACAGCGATTGGAGAATAATCGAACACAAAACACCAATGTTAATGGTATAAAGTACATGCTAACAGTGATTGGAGAATAATCGAACACAAAACACCAATGTTAATGGTATAAAGTACATGCTAACAGCGATTGGAGAATAATCGAACACAAAACACCAATGTTAATGGTATAAAGTACATGCTAACAGTGATTGGAGAATAATCGAACACAAAACACCAATGTTAATGGTATAAAGTACATGCTAACAGCGATTGTCGGGTCGTGATTGCGCTCCCGAGATACTTTGATGTGTGTTGTGTTAAGTTTGTGTTGGTTATTCAGATTAAAGGGTTTAACATCGTTGTTGTTTTTTTAAAGATATGTAACGGTTTTTCTGAGATGCAGCAGTACTAAGCTAGGGCTATAAAATATATTGTTATGTAACGCTCCAACATACGGCGCTGGTGGGGCTCGAACCAGCCACCTGCGGGTTAGAAATTCGTCACCTTTTCTAATAGCCCACGCAGGATAAGTAATGGTTTCCGTTGCAGAGATTCTCCTTGTCTTTCCTCACCAATATTACATAATATTCTCTTGAGTCCACTGACTGATTTTCCAAACGATCATAATTGATGAGTGGTGAAAGACGAATAAATCATACCGAATTGATTCGTTAAACGCCAAAAGGAATATTGGCCGAAACGGGCTGATTCGTTGCCGTGCTATTTCAGATAACCGTATCGTAGTGGCAAGGGAGGGAACTCCAGGCTACTTCATAATGGTTAGTCACGCTTATCATTAAAGTGACTTTCTCATAGATTGAGATCGTTATCTTGTGATAAGAGAATTTTACTTATGAATAGAATAGGAACACAGATTTATACAATTACATCGATCAAGACTTCTCAACATCGTTCATAGCCGATTGGTAGAGATAAAGCATATTTATCTTGTAGAAATATGTTTAAACGTTTTATTGTGTACGAGCACTCGTATAACAGTGCTTTAATTATTCCATATGGGCACACCACAGAAATGAATGAGAACGTGTGGGAACCCGACTAGGATAATAATTTTACGATTGTAAGTTGTGTCAGAGAGCAAAAAATCCTATACCTATTCGTACATCGAATTTTCTGTCAAAGCACTGAAATACTCGAATTCGTTTCAGACCTTTTTTTCTTTTTATAAAAAAAAAACGTTTTATTTTCAGCATATGTAGAATTAAGATAGTTTTGTGACGGGATTGAATATATCTCGTTATTAACGCCTTTTTATCACAAAACTTTGGAATGTCTCTCTAAGGATGCACCTAGGTAACAATCGTAACTACTCGGACATTTCCGTGACCTGAGAAATACACCTCGTATATAAGTGTAGCGTATATAAGTGTAGGGTTACAATTACCGGATCGTCCCCGGCTTTAATCACATATCCTATTCCTAAGCGCCCTAGTAGACGTTCAATGTATATGGAAGAGATGAACATCATTTAAAACTATTATTTTGATCGGTTACTCATACGTAATAGTGAAAATATGCGTTATAAGCTGTGATACATTTGTGTCTCTTTAGTCAAGTAAGTTGACTGTTTAGATATGGCATTTGACATTTTAATTTGAAAACGAGGGTAGTCTTGTAAGAAGCAATATGGCGGCTTCCAGTTCATGCCAAAACTGTAATCATTAGATAAACCCGATGAGTTCAGATTGACTAACTAACCGTTCCGAAACATTTTGATTGAATGGTCGCTCCCGATGAGCCGTTACGGTGTGTATGCTTTTAAGGGTATGTCTTTGTTACAAGCAGTTTTGAAGTTAGATACCAATTCTTATTCTAATTCTTAATTTTTCACTTCAAACATTCATTTGTTCTGATTCATATATTTGATACATACAAGTAGAACCGTTGTATTAGTAATTTTGAAAATTGCTGATAAGCCCGACTTTGTCATCCATTTAACTTATTGTGTATTGTTTTTAAAGTATTTCGCACAAACACGTGTTGTTTAAGCCAAATTAAGTTGAAAAAGATTAAATATAAACGATTCCGAAAATTGCGAATGATCTAGTTTTTTGCTTTCAAAAGAGTTTATGTGGTTGAAAACAAATGAGCATTATCAATTGCTGTATCGATTTTGGTAGGTTTATTTCAAATCGGTTGCCTCCCTATTATTCACTTAAAAACTGGTTACTTTACACTATTGTAAAACGTTACCATTTACGGATTTGAAGTAATTACTGGTTGTAATATGTCTGAAAACTACATTTTATAATCCGCTGCTGTAGGAAAGGTGGGAAACTCTGACAATACAAGCACAGATAGTGTGTGTTCACTAGGGGATTATCTCCCTTTTGCTCAAGTGTACAAACATCTTTTCATTATCATTTGTATTATTCTTTTTTATTTCAACGACGTAATCGGTGCCAGTGGAAATCATACCGAGGACCCCAATTTCACTATTTTGATTAATGGACCATGTAGGACCCCAAACACTGGTCTAGAATCAGGGGTTGCCTTGATACACTACGAAAGGAAGAACGTAGAAAATGACAGTATGCCCTAAACTCGGATGATCCAAACTGTAAATGTGTTACACACAGACGAAGAATGAAATATCTACGTCTGGATCATTCGGGCTATATACCCCCTAAACATATACAAAGCACCTAATCACCAGGGCTTTATCAGTTAATTCCACAAAGACCAAGAAATTAATATTCAGAATGTCACACGGGCCGAAAAAATCATCTTGCTTAAACCATGTGACCTCCTGTCAATGACAGTCAGTCGGGATATTTCCGTTTACGAAATTACGACCAATCGGTAACGGAAATTAAACCAACATTAAGATCAGAACCAGTCTCTAATCTCATACCAAATATAGTCTATCGAGTCGGACTTGTTGAAAGGCGGTAACCAATCTGCGCAAATATGGGATTTTCGAGTGTCTTTAGGGACGCGCCTGCGAAATATTCAAGAACTTGTTCGTGAACTTATTGAACATTCATGAACGATAAAAAGGCATTCATGAATATAAGCTGTCCATGAACGTGTTTGCAGATTTCAAGAAAGTGTTCATGAACATCAAGAACAGTTTCATGAATCAATTCATTTACCTGTTTTTGCTGTTCATGAACATGTACTTGAATAAGCTCTTTGTTCATGAATGGCTGGATCATTCGGACTAGGTTTATTCTTTTCTTTTTTCAAGAGCTTCAATCTTTGTGTATCTGATTTTTGATTTCTAATCAAGGTCAAGTCTTAAAGGTTCCTACCATTTCATATCATGAACGTTCATGAACAAATGCTTGAATCTTTCGCATTGCAGGGGCTACTTCATGTACCATTTAACAACACTACAATGGAGCAATGGAAAAAAAACCAGACTATATGTTTAGATTCATTTGTAGAAGATTGCTTTCTTTTACTTTTTTTTCCTGTCGTTCTGTAAAAGTGCGATGCTTTTTCTAATCATTTTGCAAAATGGTTTATTCTTTTCAATTGTCAAGAGCTTCAATCCCATGTATCTCATGTTTGTTTTCTTATCAAAGTCAAGTCTTTAAGGTTCCGACCATTTTCATATCAGAGTCAGTTAGGGTAACATTCATTTACCAAATAGTTTGCCAACCAATATTTTAAGTGACAAAGGCAAGATATTGGAAGATATTGCGAAAATGGAGCAAACCAAATAACCGCCTTTTGAGTTTTGAGGAGAGTGGAGCAGTGGTTTAATTCCCGTGAGAAGTGGTATCCACCTTGCGACTTTTCATTGCTTGGTGCGAGAACTGATTGTGTATCCAGGAAGCAGAATCGAGAGAGTCAAAGTTGCAAGTACATGTACTTGTTCCAAAGCCGATGTAAAATGAACAAGTTTACACTTAACTGGAGTTTTGAGAGTTTCTTAAATTGCAACCTCAACCAGATGCCCAATACAATTATATATTGAAGTCGATATGACTAAAGAATCCGTTGGGTTTTTAACCCTATCACAAACAACAAATTTTCGACTTTCCAAATTGAAAGAGTTTGCAGACGACATTTCAAAATGTGACGAAACTGGAAAATAATCTTCTGATAGGCCAGAAAACATTGTGGAAAAAGGAGAAATTGTTCGTCACAAGCAGTTTCTCCTTTTCCCTCAATGTTTTCTAAAGTCGTCTGCAACAAAGTGGTCAAATGTCGTTATTGTTTGGGAAAGGGTTAAGCAATTGTCAAAACGAGGTCAATTATACTGTGCAAAAAGATCACCCACTGACACGACTCTCGTCATCTTTCATCACTAATGCACAATATCCCAAGTATTGGACAGCTTCCACATAAACATAATTGGTTGGTGGCAAGATAAATAGCTTGTCTAATATCTTCATTAAATGTTTTAAAACAAACTTGCCCAGGTCGGATAAAAAGATCCTTGTATAACGCTTCCGACACGTTCCAGTAAAAATTTATGAAGATCGACTGTGATTAAAACAGAATTGTAAATAATGTCAAATTTTATCGAAATTATTTTTTTTTCATTTTGTCTGCTGCACTCTGATTTAACCCTAACTCTACAGATATCAAAAGATGTATAAAAAATGTTTTTGACTTCTTTAAACATCAAAACGAATATGTGGTCGAGCTAGGTCTCAAACCCAGGACCCATGTTTTCCAAATAGAACACACTCCCGACTAAGGTAATGAGGCTCGGGGCAATCATCGAACACTTTCAAAAGAACAAGACAACTGGTAGAGAGAATGTTTATAGCCATTTAATGTTGAGAGGATATGTGCTATTACATGGATAAAACACTGAAGTCTACAAACCATTCCGAAAACGTCTAATCAGCAGCAAACTTATCATAAAGAGGGTTCAATAAAAGACTGCTGCAAGTCCTTCACTTCAGTGAAAGCCTTCCTGTAGTCTTTCATTGAACTCCCAATATCCAATTTAGAGCAGAGAAAACCCCCTATAACCGACCTATCTATGAGAAGCAAGGCATCAAATAAAGGGGACCTTTATATCTCCCGAGTAACATCGAATGTCGAAGATAGTCATTGGATCTTAACAACATAGGATATTATCGAGAGCACGGAGTTCTCTGTAGAAGATATACAGAATAACACTCCCTTTTCACGAGGCCCCAATAAGGAGTCCATACAGATGTAACTGTATAGACTCCCAAATAGGTAATAAAAGATAATAAGGGGTTTTCCAAGCTATGCTTGGATCCAATAACACAGTATATACATTCCCATGTGAATAGATATACATATTTATACTTTTTATTCAGGCTTTTACATGCCTAATCATTTAAAATTCCAGTTGGCTGTCACATTTCGTTATCAAGTCTTCTCCAATCATCAACGATTGCTTTATAAATCTTTCATTATACCATTTACCCAACGCCTTATCACAACAACTATGAAGGATAGTTGTCTAAATCGATCAATTCACCTTTCAAGTTGGTTGAAACACTCCATTAAAAAAGCAACAAAAGCTGTTCTTCAAATCGTTCAATTCCTCTGTTAACGACTAAAATGAACCAGACAATCTATCCTTCACATCCGTTAACTATGGACGTAATTACACTGGTGTTATAAGTGGGATTTATCGCCCCCTTGAAGCAGCACTATTCCCTGGAGACCAGTGAACGGTCCATGCAATGGCACACATCTCCAGCAGAGTTAAAGTTTTAGGTGGACCTATAGACGCAAAATAATAAATTACAGCATGTAATATATAAACAATAATATGGTTTCTATAATCAACAGAAATGGAGAATTCAGCGCCAGATATATATCGTAGAGACAATACTCTCTGTACATCGGAAACCTTTCCTCTCTTTGTGTTTGAAGATCTATTAGGTCATTTTGACACAAAATTAAAAACCACCATTGAGAGATTAAAGTGGGAAGAGCAACGACTTTACCTCCCAATTACTTTCCTTTCACAATTCATTATATCTTTATCTACCTCTACCTTTTATGTTACAAATTCTTTACATAATGCAAATTTCATAAGACTATGACCATGCCAAAGTGACAATTGAAATAGCAGGGCATCATCAAATCAAATTACTACCTCACGAAAGTAGATACTTGCATAAGCTCTAGCTTTATCACATACAATACATCACTTTTTCTATCCAAAACATAAGAAGTAAACCTTGTAATGCACAAACACTTGAAGAAATCTCATCTCAAAGCACTTGACTTAGCAAGTCCCATCCCAAATGATGAGCTTTATAGAATTGGAGCAATAATCCCTTGATCTAACTACAGTAGATGGTTATACAGTATTTCAGTAATGCTGCGATTCTAGTCTTTTCTCTCTGATACTAAAATTCTCAAGCATCAACCTCAACGTAACATTGTGTCCACCAAATAGAGAAGGCAAGTTGTGTAGAAAGTCCTTGTAGGATCTTGCTTCAAAACTTTCCTTCTGTTTTGATATAAAAAAAAACGACTCCACAGTTACCCAAATATGTTTCACACTGGCAACTGCAGACTGACACATCAAGCCACTGACACAAGTACATTGATGATTCAGTGCATGACTAGAGTAAGTACTTCAGTGGAGGACTTAATATAGTAATGCACTGAAGCAACAACAAGATGAGATTTCTTATCACTCATTTTCGTTACCAAGTTTTACAATGCAACTTTACACCAGCACTTAACATTTCAAGTTCACACAAAATCTACCTGAATACATAGTGTATAGCACTCTATCCTTATCCATGTGTAGCTGTGAGTTGTCACCAAGTCTTCACAGATATCCCAATTCTAGCATGAATAATGCACTGCCACACATTGTCTTTTCCAGCACTTTCTTTTTTTAATTTTCAAAATCATAATTTTATATCCTTATTAAAGGCAGTAAAGGGAATTTATTCAACAAGTTTAATGTAAATTATGCTATCATGAAATGGAAGTTAGGCATGATTAGGCCAAATTATTTCAACTGAACATTGAATTATTACCCCTTATATCTTATGACTGTTCTACACAGATTATCATCAGACTGGAAATTGTGAGAAAACCTTAGCGGTCTCAAGAACCAGGTATATTATAACCAGTGATGTCTTATTTCTTAAGAGGAAGTATGTAATAATAAATCAATCTGATTATATAAGTAACTTCATTTATGGCAAACACAAGCATGTTTTTATTCGTTCTAACTCAATTAATGAATTAATAAGAAGTATGTGTTACTAAAACTTCTACCTAGCCCCTCTCTCCCAAGGAAATGCCAGTGAATGAATTAATTTGTTTATTTTGATGTGGCTGCTTTAAATGTACCGATATGGCCAAAATGGAATGCATGTTTGCTGTTAAAACAATCTGAAAGGAGATTCAGCTCTAAAGGTGTGTTCACATCTAATAATATATTGATGAGAAACAATTTATCATTGGTCAAACAGATTGTTCAGACAAATGTGAATAAAAACTAGGACAATTGTGGGGTAGACAATTAAATTACAGCAGAAATCTAGAAATAAGCTAGTCGGACTGAGAGGTGAGGTCACATGAAGGTAAAACTTCAAACCATTTTCTATCAATTTAAATGGTTGAGGCCTGTGTGAAAAGGGTATTTTAACCGAGACACCAAAGTTAAAAGGCAGCTCTACGCATGACATGGATTCTAGGAACCCAAGATCAAATTCAGGTATATAACAGAAATTTGGCACAACAAACAATTTCAGCATATAGAACAACATTATAAGTACAGATGCATATTCAATGACTAAAATGGAATTCTGAAAGAATCTTGGGTTTCAACTACAATGGTACACAAGTTTTGTGCAATATTTACTTATATTGCACATGTAATAATAATGTTTGAATATAATCACTGTCATAACACCCATCCCTCTTGAATAGTCAAAACCAAGTCTTTGAGATACCTGTTAACACAAACATAATGGCATACACCAGTTTCACTTGATACACTCTATTCTGTTTGGTAATTTGCAGTAATGTTTTTTGTTTTAACTGGAAATTGAACAACTTAAGCCACTTGAAGAATATGGATGGAGAACAGCGGCTATTACTCCTGACTTACTGACTAATAATGCAAACCTTTTCTTTCATCAACCAGAAATAATTTCTGTGATGGTATTCAATTTTCCTGTTTATAATCATTTTACTTCTAC
Organism: Cerastoderma edule; assembly: GCA_947846245.1. Taxonomy (NCBI): domain Eukaryota; kingdom Metazoa; phylum Mollusca; class Bivalvia; order Cardiida; family Cardiidae; genus Cerastoderma; species Cerastoderma edule. The sequence continues at coordinate 26,272,040 of OX401411.1, forward strand.
TTAATATCAAAAAAGAGTAATTTACCTAAATGGCATGCATGAAAGTGTGCATATAGCAGTACAAATTACTATACTATTGTCTAACAGATGGTCGCTTATACAAGATTTACTATATCAGCATAAAGTAACATTATACAAAAGCAAAAGATCAATCTTTCTCAATCAGGTAGTTACAAATGAAGACATGAGATGGGCAAAAAACAAAATGTATTGACTAATAAATCAATAAAATGTGATAGGTTTCCCAGGCAAAACAAATATCCATCTTGTTTAGGTAGAACATGCTTGTGTAATCATCTATGTTGGACAAATAATCCTTTTTGCAAACTTGCAAAGTGTTCAAATTATTTTCAAAAACTCTACAAACATTTTGAGCAATTTAGCCCTTGAAATCTAGCATAGACAAAACACATGTTCTGTACAAATAAACAGATGGACAACCTATTTCACCTAGGAACCTGTTGAAATAAGCAGCCAATTTTCAAACTGCATTCAATGCACACATTTTGCATAATATCCGCCAATATAGAAATATCACAGAGAGATTGGGCAGGGTTTGTTGATGAAGAGGTATTTTGTACATGATGATCAACGCTTCAATATTTCAAGTTCAAGAAAGGTAAAAACTGATGGAAACGACCTTTATCATTTGGAAAAATCATTCAAACAAAAACCAAGTTTAAGTTGAATTCATTAACTATCACTTAGATATTTTGACCAATGACACAAATTATTGCACTGAGACATATATAGATAACCAATTGACCTTACAACATAATGGTCTGTTATGTAAAAATATTAACCCGATTTTCACTACAAAGGGTATTATAAGTTGTTCTATGCATTATTTAAATAAGATATAATGTACCATTTTATTGATAACAAGACTTCACACATTCATCAATGCATTTTGCGATGCCCGCACATGAAATACTCCAAGTTTGAGTTCTATGCAAACAGACATGCATAAGCTCCCTCAAATACCTCCTTACTCCTCTGTAACACTACTGGACGGAAACAAAATGCAACATTTAATACAAAACTCATCTGACAAATCATTATATGGCTGCTAGCCCTTTACTCCAGACAGTCTTGATTAACCCCAATACAAACAGAAGTTTTATAGAACTTCCTTCATGAATCCCGTTTCTTCTGGTGAATTTTTTTTCAAAGGATGAGCCATACAACCAATTATCAGACAAGTTTGAAAATTGAACACAAGTGTGTACTATGATTGATTGACTAACGAAATCACGCTACTACAACACATAGTCAAGCTGGTGAATACATCTCGTAATATTTCTAGTCTAATTAAGAAAACAAAACATCATTCAATACATCATTCAAAATTATAATACAGAACACTAAAGAGATTTTTAATCAAATATAAGCTCTGTCCCCTAACACACACCGTAATCCAACAGAAAGTTTTTTATGAATTCTATCATTAAATGGTTAATTAACAACTCGATACAACACTTTTGCACCTTCTCCCAACAAGAAGTTACGAGAGTACTGTAAAGAACTGCCAAAGACATCTGATTACTGACTTAACCCCTTCATCCCCTCCTATTACAAATTAATTTTCTGCATGCAGCTTGCATAGGACTTTTAATCTTTTGCAAAAAACTGATTCTTTTGATAATATTGTGAAAGGCAACCTTAATTACAAAAAAAAAGTCAAATGCATTTAAATGTATGTAATCATATTCTCTAAGGTCATTCTGCAAAGTCAACAAGCCTTTTGAAAGGCAGATTTTCTTATCAATACCATATCTAACCTTTGAACCAGAGAGAGTTTATGAGACAGTAAATTCTTAACAAACATAACATAATAATATAAAAGTTAACAAACACCTTATATTGAATTAAAGCTTCATGGTAAGTTTAATTATGAGATACAACCATTTTCATGCATGATTGTGACAGTTCCAAAATCAAAAACAATATGCTTTTTTTTTTCTAATGGTGTTAAATGCCATGTCAATAATTCTTCAGTTATGTAACGACTTTCCTGGATCCACCAGTACTAGGCTAGGGATCTGAAGTGACTTGCCAGATCACTTCCTCAAAACCAGAGGTGTTGGTGGGGGTTGAACCCAGGACTCCCGAAATCTAAGTCTACCACCTTAACCATTGGGCCATGCAGGACCCTTTCTGCCTAAATTTAAAATGACGCTCAACATTCATGATGATCATGTTTGCTGACTTTTAAAAAGTCTCCAAATAGGAGGTACATTTCCTAATTTAACTTTTGGAGAAAAAAACAATATATTTTAAAAAAAATATATCTTTTCAAGTTTTTAGCAACATTTCATGAAAATTTTAACAAAGTAATTATGATATATGCATTTACCCCACCCTGTAAGCAGATAAAATATTGAATAAATAGAGCACTTACTTAATCTTAAATGTTTAATAGTGTAATGCTTTAATTAAAAAGAAGATACAATAACTACAATTTCAACAAAATTTCAAAGAATGTTAGAAAGGAACATCGGTAAACAAATCCATTCGTATTCCCTCTAAAGATGTTGACACGACAGAAGATATTATTTTTTAAAAGCAATTTCTTCTATCATCGCAAAAGTTTTTATCCAATTTCATAGGAAGTGAGTCATTTTGTTACATTATATTTCTTGCCTGCCTTTTCCAAAATTTGATTCCATTTTAAGTGTCAAGTCAACATCACAAGTCCTGCATTGGCTCAGACAAACCACCCTCAAGGTTTTAGGGCTATCGACTTAACCACTGGTCCATGCTGGACCCTACATGCACCTGGTATGAAACCTATTTATTAATAAGAATTTTGTGTGTACCCTTAGGCCTTAGTAATTGACAAGATTATCATCTAATGTTAGCCCATAATATAGGGTTTAGAGGAGAAATAAAGAAAAAACCCTTCTATCTCAACCCCAGCAAACCCAATGACCGTTTCAGGACTTTTTTGTGTTATATTACAGGCACAGAAACAGAAGAATCTCAATTATTAATTGCATCCTTCACTTTTAATTATCTTAAATAAACAGGAACCCATTTTCTCTTAAATTGAATTTATATCCAATAAGAAATATCCCTTTAATGCGTATTTTTAAGTAGATTGAAGGAACCATTCTGACAAGCAATTAATTCTTTCATCACAAAGGTTTTGATCTTAAATCATAGAGAAAGTGTTAATGTTATACTTGTCACATGCTGACATTTTCAATAAGGATCAGTGCCAATTTCCCATATTTGGTTACTAGAGGATCAGATCCACTTTGTTATAAATACTTTATCAGGCAGTCAAATCAATGCCAACAACTTGAACACAGGTACTCTATTTTCAGAGATCCTCAACAATACAGGTATCATCTTTGCTTTCTTTCTTCGGACATTCAGGCATTCTGGATCAACTCAGCACTTGAACTTGTACAATATAAAAATGAGATTTATTTGTTATCTCTATATAACTCACTCACATCAATAGCACTTAATTACAAAGCAAAAATAATTTGGAAACAGTGACACCTCCAACTTTTTGTAAATCAATATCAGACACATTATAAATAAACAGCATCTGAAAATTGCTTCATCAAGAGCATTATTACTAGAATCTACAAATAGGATGACTCGAGACCAATAAGATACATTTGGTACATATCATATCTTGTGAATGGCAGCCATTCATTAGGGTAGTTTTTTCATGACTTTATAGGATTTGTACCCTTCATAAAAACTTGCAATAATGATATTCCTTCAAAAATTCTGAAGGACAAACATACTGAGTAGCATTAACAGAATTTGGTGAGGAATTATTCTGTGATGATCATTTCATTGAATGAGCAAATTGTCCATTTGACACTTTAGTTTCATGCACTATCAACTCTTAATCGGCAAAACAAGTTCAAAAAGCTCCTCTTTTATATGGAACCCATACTAATTCAAACACTTTTACATAAAGGTCTACATTAATAAATATCAGTTAACTGTCACATAATGATACAATGTTCCATGACTGACGACTAAACGCCATAGTAATCCTTTGTGTGCAAGTATGAGAAAGCCTGAAAAACAAGTGCTTAATCCGGAATAAAAGTTACTGAAGCAATACAGTCACACAAGATTGATAAAGCACACACTTCATGTGACTCACAGAGGTCCAGGCAAGGGGAGCATTTCACGAGCACAACTCTATCAAATAAAGTCTTCTCTTGGTTTATATCGGGGGTTAAACCCATGTCAATTTTATAAGTTATAGTAGGGCTTTTCTGGATTCACCAGTACTAGGCTTGGGCTCTGAAGGGTCTAGCCAAAAGACACTCCCACGAACCAGAGGTATCAGTGGTGCTAGAGCCAACAACCTCCGAGTTATAAGTCCGCCATCTTACCCACTAAGCAGGACACTCTCACATTTTTCTTATTACTATGAAAAAATCATTAGATTATCAAATTAATGTATTACGGAGAAATTCAAATGAAACCAACACAATAATTTTAGAAAAACTGCATGCTAGACACAGATGCTCCTCATTACCTAGACCTCTATAATCATCACGAATGATTACGAAACAAATATCGAGCCCAACACTTGGCAAGCACAAGACACTAATGCACACGATTATAAAGAACAACAGAAGCTCCTCGTCTGCTTGTCTACCTCGCCAATTTATGTTCAACAAGCATATTGTGTAAGTCGTTTTGTTGTGTTGCTTCGCCTTGTAATTTCTTCCTTTTATATCACACATGATTAAATTCCATTAGATATAGACAAGTGTGTTGTATGTTCCTCCAATCCATTTTGCAACCTGGGAAATAAACCCATCATCAATTCTTGTTTGAACTCCCATCTAGTAGCACTAAAGACATAACACCGTCAAAGTAAATTGCAAAGAATTGATTATTATGACCCCCACCAAAGAAATCTCGTTGTATATCAAATATGAAATCCTCCTCCAAAAAATAGAACTTTATTGTAATTAACATCAACTCAAATCCAGTTTGAAAGGAAAATGTGACAAAAAGAGTTTTGCCCATTAAAAGCAATGAAGAACTTAAGCCTTAAAACGATATAAGTCTATTGGAGACAATTTTGAAGGGGAATTCCATATATGATTAGGGCTTTTGTCACTCAACTTATCCAATTTGCCAAGTCATCTTGGCCGCTTCGTCCATTTTCATCACACACCCTTGTTGATGCTTGTCGTTTGTTAAGTATCAAGTAATTGCAATTCACTTGTATTATGACCATATCTTTAGTGTAGGATCCCTCCTCTGTGTGTGAGGCTGGTTTAGCGACACTCCCAAACTTTCACACTCTGATCTACACTCCCAGATATCACAAAAGGAGAATTTCTGTGCATGTCTGAAAAGGAGAAAGCAGTGAATAAAACCCTTGTGTGATTATCTGAAAAATATAGAATGATTGTTTGTTTTTGTATGATGTTTAAATGCCATGTCAACAATTTTTCAGTTATGTTAGGGCTTTCCTGGACCCAGCAGTACAGGGCTAGGGCTCTGAAGTGACTTCCAGAGGACACTCCCACTTAACCAGTATATAGGTAGATGTTGTACAGGGACCCGGGACACTCGAGTTTGGAGTCCGCCACCATATCCACTTGGCCATACAGGACCCAAATATTGGTTTGAAGTGCGATTTAAGTCCTGCCGCTTATATCAAGTCACTTCTTCAAAATAGTTATCTCCTTAATAAATGAAAATCAAGAAATTCAGATTGGAAATCTTAATGAAATGCTTTCCTATATGATGTTTATCCTAATTGGTAAATTGATGCAAGAGAAGCACAACTTGCAAGAGGAATTTAGATATTTGATATGACATGTTTGGGTTGAAGGAAATAGAGAATAACTAAAAGCGTGTTTACATGTATGATTTTCTAATCCATTCATCAAATAGCCATGTAAAGAAAGATGGCTCTGTGGTAAAAAAGCTTTGAAAACACACAGAATGATTCTTACGAAATACAATTACAATAATGGTTAAAGACGACTTAAATCATGTAGAAGAAAAATGCGCATGACTTATTTTTCATATAAACCCTTTACCAATCGCGAAATTTTCGACTGTCTCAAATTGAAAGAGTTTACAGACGACATTTCAAATTGTGATGAAATTGAAAAATAATCTTCTGATAGGGCAGAAAACATTGAGGGACACAATGTTTTCCAGAGTCATCTGCAACAAACCCGTCAAAAGTGGTAATTGTTTGGTAATGGGTTAAGTCCTGGATCATTACCCAGACACTCACCTATTGAAGTTACAAAGTGTTGGTGTGCATCTAAAGTCTTCTGGTTTCTACGGTTTTTAGTATCCCATATACGAATAGTTTTGTCATCCGAGGCGCTAAGTATAAATTTCCCACCAGGATGAAATACGAGGCTCCTTACCCAGTTGTCATGGCCAACCTGAAGTAACATAAAGCGGATCAGAGGTCATGATGAGAGATCAACTCCTCTGGATAACTTCAAAATTGCATTCCTCAATAACCCAATATTGTTGGTAGAATTGTCTCAACAGGAAAATTCTGCGGTCAGGATTATCAACAAAATAAAATCTGTCAAATAGTTCTTGAAATACAGCATGTAAAAGGTCATAATATACCCCTATATCCAAAAGATCTCAGAGGATCTCTTTAGAAATACCTAAACCCACAAGTCAAGATAGAGAACTATATGATGGCAATATTCAACAAATAACAGTATTCTCTTCAACTTTTCAGTTCCAATCCAAAACCTACAATCTGTGCTCTCACTAGAATCAGTGTAGAAATCACTTCTAATGAGTAGCCAAAATAAAGAGATTAATTGCAGTAATTTACTGGGGTTTTATGACATAAAAATTCTCTCACAATCATAGGACTGGTGTTTTCAATTAAAAAAACATGTTCTGAAGAAACAAGATTTGTTAACACAAAAATACCAATAAGCTAGAAACATCTTATGTATAATGGAAACCTGTTAATTATTCCCCATAATGCAATTAATAGGGAAATAACAATAGCATCATTTGACGATGAGTGGAGATATTGTAAGAAATACATGCCTCAACTGTTCATGAATGCACCCTTGATATGAAATAAACAGAGTAATTAAGACAGTGAAAGTATATTTCAAAATCATCACCCTGAGAAATCCCAATATTTCACTGAAATGGAAAATAGTATAGTTAATGATATTATTAGGGAAATAAGACTTCAAAAAATCAATGTAATACTTTATTAAGCGCTTCATGTTTGTGAAGCATTTACTATAGCCTTACATTGAAACCTGCATTTGTTGTTAGAATGGTACCAACATCTTATACTTACTAATGTAAACAAACACAGTTGCGTGCTGATGTCCCACATTTTGATTGTCTTGTCTCTAGATCCAGACAATATGAAAGGTCCACTTCGGCCTGTTTTCCTCGTCTAAAGAAAAAACAAAAACATTTAACAAATCTGTTCCCTTTAATACCTTCACATGGTTGTTCTTTATCTTAAAACGACAAACAATTTATTAAAAGCAAAATTCCCACTTTCTGGACAATCATTATTACAAAATGGAAAAATGCATGTCACTGATCCTGACCAGTAAGTCTTTAATTGCAGGTTGGAACAAAAAAGTATTAAAGATAACAGTATATAAATCATTTGAAGATAGTTTTAAATAGGCTTAGCATACGTTATAGACTATTCATGATACATTTAAATATAATAAATGATGAGTTAAACACCGTTATGCAAATAATCAACAATTAATTGCCAACATATATAAACATATGACTACTAGCTGCAAGACATCACATCGGTATATATCAGTTTTCATTCAAAATAAAACTGTGTCAACCATTGATTTTTAATCGAGATTGTATCAACTATTTTTCAGTTGTATTATGACTTTCCTGGGAATCACCAGTAGTAGGCTGGGCTCTGAAATGTCTCACCAAAGGCCACAACGCATTCCAAAAACATGGGATCAAAAGTCCCCTAATTTAGCATAAATCAAAGGGTCGAGGGAAAACCCCTGATTAAGGGTTCAACTAACCTCTGTCCCAGCAGCCTCATTTATAGCTGGGTGTGCAGACTCGGGTGCCCAGGCCAGACACTCCACCACATGCTCATGTTCCCTCAACTCTGCTTTACACTCTTTGGTGGCCACCACCCAAACACGGACAGTTTGATCATTGGAACAACTGGCCAGTAAGGAGCCATCCTGGTTCACTCGAACCATGCGGACCCACTCGCGGTGACCGGTGAAGGTTTTTACACAATACCTGGAATACAGAAATATTGTAGTCAAAACCATAAAGAGACTGACCTGTTTTGCTTAGAGCTATTAATTATTGGCTAGATTGGGGTTTTATTCAATTTGATAGGGCAATGGCCAGCATGTCTTTTAATGCTCCTCGTATCTTCTCACAAGTACTGCACTGTATACTTTCTAAGTTGCAGACTGCTTTCGAACACCTATATAAGTGATCAGCAGTAAAGAAATCATGCTTCATTGACTTCATTCTTTCTTCATAATGAATATAAGCTGAGCAGAGTCTCCAACTAAGGACCCAAGCAGTCCTAGTTGGATGAACTATTAACTAAGCTAATGTGGCTGAGTAGAGGTTTTATTACAAAAATATTCCTAATGAATCATTTTCATTTTTCTTTTTTTTTCCAAATTACAACTCCCCTAAAGAATTGTGGAAATTATTATCATCATCATAAGGGGCTAAAGACAACAGACAACATTGGTCAGATATATCATAGCTTTCCTGGTTTTGTCTCTTGGCGAGTTTACTTACCCTGTGGCCACTTCCCACATTTTAATGGTTTTGTCTCTAGAGGAAGAGACAACAAAATCTCCACTAGGCACAAATGTTACACTTGAAACATTGTGATCGTGTCCTGGAAGGAGAGAAACAGAGTTTAAATATCACATACTTCCACAAACTCCACGAGTCATTAGATAAATTTCTTTCAAAAATTCTACCTCAATGTACATCTTGGAACGGGATTGAATATCTTAAAAAATTAAAAGTTTGTATAGTGTCAACTTAGTTTTATTTTTTTAACTGTGAAACAAAATCTTTCAACTTAAATTAATCTCTCTTTATTCTGCCACCATGATGGAGTTCTTGTGCTGTATGCCGATTATCAAAAAGTGGCAAGGCAGATTCCACTACACAGGGGAACGGAATATTAGACACTTGTGTCCGCAAACGCTGTGCCTTAAAGCCACTGCCTAGTTTTGAGTTCTATAACTCTAACTGAGCCTTACAAAACTTAATAGATATGAAAGGATAAAACACATCACAAAGATATCATAACAAGCAAGCACCAACAAAATGGTAATGCAACAGTTCTCTTAATTCTTCAAATATATTATTTAAGAATTAAATAAAACTTCAGAAATCACTTTTAAAACCATATCAAAAATATTTCTATCCATTTCTGTTATAAATTACAACCACCTGTAGGTGTCATTCTTCTGTATTTCCAAAAAAGGTTTGCATAAAACCTTCCCACAGTAGAATGTTTATTTTCAAGGTTTGCAATTGCATCAACAGTATTTCAGTTTTATTGAGAAGCTTGGATTGTTATCAATGGAGGAAGACCTCATACTCGACACAAGGAGTGGTCAAGTCTGGAAGAACCATCATCATTCTGTAAGTCAGCTGAGAGACTAGTAGCTCTTATGAAAATTCAAATCTACCATGTTATTGTTAGACACATTTACAGTGAAAGATAAAACTCACTGATGCCGTACTGAAAGACACTTATTTCTCCAAGTTCACTGCTCTGTGTTTGATTTGATATGTGAGGTAATTAACGCTGTATCAACCATTTTTCAGTTATCTAACCACTTCCCTGGATCCACCAGAATTTACTAGGCTAGGGCTCTAAAGTGACTTGCCAAAGGTCACTACAACAAACTAAAGATGACCGAGGGCTCGAACTCAAGACCCCTGAATTCTACGTTCACCACTGGGCCACACAGGACCCTGGCACTGTGTTAAATAAAGAATACTACAAAGGTATTCAGGTAAAGTCTCACCTTCTGTGAAAACAGATGAACTTTTGATGTGTTCTTAAAGAAACTAAGCATAGAATATCTAATAACAACTTACCATACATAGTTTTGACACACTCAAAGGAATTGAAATCCCATAATTTTATGGTCATATCTGCAGAACACGACACTGGAAGAAAAAACATATTTCAAAATGGAAAAAATAAATAGATATGTAAACAGAAGGAAAGTTTAATCATTATAAGTATTTTATTTTCACAATTATTTTGCAAGGATAATTCAAAGATAGACTTATTTGGTTTGGTGTTTTTTTCCATTTCAATAGTATTTCCAATATTAAAGGCACATGAAAGGATATGATTACAAACAAATTAATGAAAAAATAAATTGAGATCTTTTATCATGTTCATAAAAGTCATGAAAATCAATTTATGGATGCTGTGAGACCCTATTTAATATACTCCGTTAACAGGAGTTATTTTGTGCTTGAAATATAGCTGTCTCCAATTCAATCATGCTTAATAAACAATCTGTTTGTTAACATATTTAAAATAACGAATTATGATTGGTTGGTTCAAAAATTTGTTTATCAACCAACGAGATCAGAGGTGAAGAATCAGGCAATCTGAATTATTAAACTGGCTAATCTGGGTTATTTCTCGTTGGCTTTCACATTTAAGTTGTATTGATGGGTTTTATTGGTGATAACTATTTGAATCTGACAAAGATTTACCAAATAATACTTTGATATAGCACTAGTCTCTGTTCATGAGCCTTTAACTTGGTGATTGTTGAGTCTTGAAAGGAATCAGAATTATGTATGTTTATAAGAACCTAAGTATTTTCCATTGTGGTCAAATGCAACATCCTGTACGGAGTCTGTGTGGCCTTTTAATGTCCTCTCATAATCCCCCGTCTCATAGTCCCAGACCTGAAACCACAAACACAGAAACATTAAGACAAAATACACGGCTGTTATGAATTATATAGCAGGGACAAAATAAAAGGAACCTTCCAAACTGGACATTTCATTAAGGACATGTTCAACAGTTTTATAATAAAATAATCCTTTCATAGAATTTTCTGAATTTTTGATACGTTATTTAGAATTTTATTGTGAATGCAAAAATGAAAAGAAAAGTGCAGGTCGATGAGTTAGTTTTTTTGTAAAATGAGAGTTTCCATGGTTCTGGAAGGTTTTTAAGCACAAAAAACATGAATTAATACATTGAATACTTTATTGTTCAATTTTGTTTTGAATTATTACAATCTGAACAATTTTTGAAATCCAGATCAGTCTTTCAAATTTTTGTATTCAATAAAAAACAATGAAAATTGGTATGTATATTACAAAGAAATGAAGATATTTCAAAATTCCTTTCATAGAATTTTCTTATTTTTCAGTATGTGAAGTAGAATTCAATCTTGAAATACAAAATGCAAAAAAAAGTATATGTTGATGAGTTAGTTTTTCTGTAAATGACAGTTTCCATGGTAACCGTATTTGAAAAACATTTATAAAAACGACAAAAATAACTTTAAACTTGAAAAATAGAAGCTGGGGGCTTAGTATGCTTGAGAAATATATAATAATGTTAATAACCTTTTATAATTTTATTGAAAATAATTATGATTATTCTTTGAAAAAATTGCATACAGTAAATTTCATCCGAATACAAATGTTTATCTGACATCTATGCAAGTTCCTCTTTGGTAACAGATTTATTTACTCCCTTGGATGGGCAGATGAAGTGCGCAGTAAAAACTACCGAGAACGTCCTTAAAGTCATGCTGTTTTTCCAACAAATTTAAAGTCACACCAGCTTTATGGTTTCCAAATTCAAAAATGTCAGTAATAACACTTTTTCATAAATGTGACTTGAAGGCGTCTAGTAAATGTCTATTCCCTACTAGAAATTAATCTTTAGCCATTTCATGCCAAGAATAAATTGAAGCATCAGGAGATATTTATTAAGAGAAAGAAAGAAAACCAAATACTGTCCTGTTATAAATAAGCATACAACATTGTGACAAAAGGTTGCAAATAATTGATCTTGCTTTAATTACAGGTAATAATTTCTTACAATGTTACTAATATTACAATTAGTGCTGGAGCCATTTTCATGCTTATGCAAACAGGTTAGAACCAGGCCAGCCACTAAGTAAATTGGTGGCTGGCCTGTGATCTAATCTGTTTGCTACTCTGGGTATCTTTCTTCAACAGAATTAAGCAGTTATCTAAGGTTTTGGAAAGCAGATGACACCAAAATCTATCTTTAGAAAATTACCCAGCATTCTAAGTATTAATACAACACTTACTCTGATTGTAGCATCTTCACTGGAAGATACCATGACACTGAATGTGGGATGAAACACCACTCTAGTAATAGGACTTCTATGTCCACTGAGAGTGTAGCGCTCTGGGGGTCGAGGAATCCAATCTGACGGACTGCGTTTATCTCGGGTCGGACCACCACCCTGGTTAAATTCATTCTCTGCTTCCGAAAGTTTCGCTTCTAGGTCCATGACCTTTTAAATAGACAAATAAGGAAGATTCAATCTTTAGAAAAAAAAAATTTTCTATAACAAACTTATTCTATTTAGGTGTTGGCCCGTGTTGAATCACTCCGGGTCGTAGCCTAGAAAGTAGTTCTTTGAAATATTGAAAGTCCCACTTCCAAGGTGTTTTCGCAGGAAAGTTTTTCATTTAGAGTATATATATTGGTACTGTGTGATTGCTTTGTCTTCTCCTGCATGTTTTAAATGTGTTTTGTTTGTATTTTACAGGACTACTTCTCCATGCGGTGAGAACCAAAGATGTCTGTTATCAGTCTGGGCGTGACCTACCATTTGAATTAACAAGCCCTCTCTCTGGAAATCAGCCGATAGCAAAAAAAACATATCAGTCATGATGCACATTTAACCCCCCAAATGGATTGTGTTAAGATAGTTTAAAGGTGACATGGTCACGAGAAAGTACAGTATGGGAGCAGTTTGTCTCTGTGACTGCTCAAACGGTTGCTATTTAACATGGTGTAATCCATTTTGTAATAGTATAATACTCATTAGAATTGTTTGCAAAAGTAATTCTTCCTTAAGCAATACACTGGCACAGGACTTCATCACACTGTAAGTTTGTAATCAACTGTTTGTTTACCAAAAGAAAAAACAAGAATACCTTTTTTTGAAGCCTTATCACAGACGTCCATTTTTTCTCTAATATTCCAGAGTATTTCTTGTCTATTTCAAGCGGCTGAAAAAAAAGAAAGGAAGATTGACAAAACCTTTATATCTGTTTGATAGGGTTTTAAACAAAAATAAAAAATATTTTTCAGTGTTAAACTTCCAAATCAAATATAAAATGTCTTCATCAATTCTTAAGTTGTTGTTCATCTGTGGGGCAATTTGTTGACCCAGTGCATTAAGTTTGATAGTTGGTTATTCTATATCCTCTAATGGGACTTCGAATAATCCAAATTGGAAGGAAAAGCAGGCAAAAAACTCATTAATCATAACAAACAGCATTGGCTTGAACACTTGGTCACAGTAGGGAAAATTGCTCATGTCATGAAGACTATTAATGCTTTTGTAACAATGGTTTTCTATATATTCTGCTGTAAGTATGTAAAAAACAAATTCAATATTTTAAGGAAATGGCTAAGTTTATCACTCGCAAAACATCAGCCTGAATTCACATGGTTTTTCAGCTTCATGGAAATGGTTGCATCATTAGTTTTTTTTTTTGAATGGGTTTTACATCACATCAACATTATTTCAGTTATGTAGTGATGCCCGACTCTTAATGATGGAGGAAGACCCCATACTCAACTGCCCATAAGGGCTGGTCAAGGCGGGTAGAACCATCGACATTCCGTCAGTCAGTCGGGAGACTGCCTCTCATGAAAATCCATATCCCTCTCAGGATTTGAACCCACGCGGAGAGGGGCCATGTGATTCCAAGTTCTGTTGCATCATTAGTATTCATAGACATTAAGATAAACTTTAGAGAAGCCATGAGCGACAAAATCATTGCCCAGCTTGTCTAAAAGCCTTTAAAACGAGAAATTAGATTTTTACTGAAATTTACTATTTAGTTATAACCATTTAACTGACAAGTGCAGATACAGACTTTGTAAGTACAGACAAGTGAATCAAAATGAAATGTTGCCATCCCGGGAAGGCATCAGAAGCCAACAAATGAGAAATCATTCTAGCTTGCTCATACATCGCTTCTATAAACACTACATTTTGGGATATTCCTTAGATAGCCTGCCTAGGCAATTTCAAAACTAACAAAGTAGGATTTGTCTGATAGTTTTCACATTACTGTATATAACTGTAAGACCAATATGCACCCTTATCTGGACCATTAATAAACTATGCTGATAGCAGATTATGAAACAAATGGTCATACTTACCATACTAGCCTCTTTTTGGAATTCTGAGAGGGCACTGATGTAGCCATTTGAAGCCAGATAATCAGCAATGGCTTTGTTTCTGAAAAACAAATGTATTTACTTGTTGGAGTTTTACATTTGATCAACAGCATTTCAATTATTTTGCATTAGTCCACCCCAAAGATAAACTGCTTAAAACGGCGTGTTTAGATCAGTAGAACCATTTGCATTCTGATAGTCAGGAAGTAGACTACCTCAATGGGTGAAAGTTGAAACATTTCAAAAGCCTGAAAACTGTAGTTCATTATCCTGAAAAAGCATGTTTGCTATAGCCTTGTATATAGAGGGACAAAAAGTCTCAAAATCCTTAAATTCAGAAATAGTCCTGAACACTTTCACTCCTGTACCTCTCAATAAAATTCAAATCTACCCATATCACAATTTTGAAACATTGTGGTAATGTGCAATGTGATTCCAAGTCCTGTACACCAGCCACTAGGCCATTTTTGGCCCGATCAGTAAATGTATAAAGTGAGTACATTGATAAGCTCCTAGAAATCTACAACATAATACAAATTGAGTTTCAATAATAGATATTTCTTAATGTTTTCAGACTTTCCAGTAAAAAATAAACATAAAATATAAAGTCATAAATGATAATTATTTTACAAAGAAAAAAAAATCTTTATTACTTACAGTTCATCCTTCTGTCTCTGTGACAAAACCATCTTGAGAGATGACTATGTTATGCAGTAAACATCAAACAGAAAAATTTCAGGAAAGTGCCATCTGTAACAAAAGAAAATCCATTAAATCTGCCTCCATAAATAAACGAAAACGTTCACTAAAAATTTAGGGCCTAACGTTTTCCTTAAATGTAAGAAAACATTTATTTGTAAAAAGCAGGGCAGCATCTTGTCAGTGGTCATAAGAATTATAGAAATCTGTTTTACTATCTTGCATAGATCAATAACAATCATACTGTCCATCTTACAGCCAACAAACAGATTTCTTGAGACTAAACTTATGTCATAAAATAGGAAGAACACAAAAAGAAGAGGGCTCAATGTAATATTCCACAAATGCAAGTTTTAAGATTAAAAACCTTGAAAATTCATTAATCCATTTATATCAAAAGGGGGGTGAGCTTAATTTCATCAAATACTGTCATCTGCTGCCATAAGAAAATAGAAGACACAAGTTTGAAAATGTTTTTCACAGCAACTGATGCGCTTTCCACATTAGGTTAGGTGAAAATTGCCGGGACTAACCAACAAATCGGCAATTATACTTGTTAAGTATCCAGGAAGCAGTCATCAAGGGTGGCTTTAAACAAGCTTTAAGTTTCCTTCACAATCATAAACAGTGATATTTTTCCTTATATGTCTGATACCGTAAACGGACCCATTCCCAATCAATGTTTGAATTAAGTTTTTCCTCGAAAATTCCCGATTTCAGACAAAATTGATTTTTCCCAATTTGTCCTGTACTCGACCCATTCCCTAAATTTAGAAAGAAATCGCTGGTAAAACAAATCTATAATGTAAGGCAAGGTAAGCTAAGGTTTAAATGATTTTTTTTTATAGATGGCTTTTTCAATGTAAACAAACACAAGGCAAAAATATTAATATATACTATAGATCGATATATGAGGACATCTTGCATCAAAGAGAACTGGAACCATAATTTGCTACCTGTATAGAATTTAGATATGTTCTTTTTCAATTGTAGACTTCAGGCATATTCTTTAAAGCGTCATATGTTTAACATAATGAAATGAAATTGAAAATCGCACAAGATTCTTCCAAACCATATGATCATAAGCATTATATGGTTTGTGCGACATAGGCAAGTGTACCGCTGGAGTTTCGAACTTGGGACCCTTGTAATAATACAATTCATGAAAATTTGTAGAAGAATCATTTATAAACAAAGTGATGAAAATAAAACATTGCTGATTTCAAGCAATGACTTTGTCCTAGGTGTCACCTGATTCATCTGCAACAGTTGAAAGTATATAAATTAATGATGATCAAGGTAAATCCTAATCAAACTAATTTGATGCGATCGGAAAGTATTGAGAAGTTTTTGTATTGGGCAATATCTCCTGTCACATCAAACTTTCGAACCATTCATTTAATGGTGGCCACAAGCGACAAAAAATTTGTCGCACCGTTTGAAGACCCATATTTCCATTGTTATTGAAAATTATCGGATTATTTTACTCACAGTTGTGAATTAATCCTTTTTTAATCAATCCATGCACTTTACATGTCTGTATTCCTCATATTAACTTTGTAAGAAAAGTTTAGTTAACGTTAGTTGAGATGTTTTGCTCCGATAATTTTTCTCTGTGCATGTGCACTGGAATTGGAAAACCTATTAAGCTTTTTTTAATTGTTTAACGATTAATGATGTCATTGTTTGGTGGTATATAAGTTTATTTAACATATCTTGTCATCAATTGACTTTGAATGGCCAGTAGTGCTTTAAATCCGAAAATCAGAATAAAAAAAAGTCCGACATAATTTGGATCTTTCGAAAGTTTGGTGTTAGATTGCCCCATCAGAAAATAAAAAGTAATCTTCACGTCAAATTAATTTGACTACGTAAATCCTTAAACCAGTAACTTAAACGAAAAAAAAAACCTTACCTGGACATATGATCATTTATTTCGGGGCCAATCAGTTAAACAGTGCCAATATTGTAGGATACTACTATCTTTAGTTTATACAGTATACATTATATTCCCCTGTGCTGTTGGAACCTTAAAAGTCTAAGCACTATTATTTCTGATATCTCATTGATCTACCAATTGTAACGTTCGTTGACCTTTTATGCAAATTAGGGAACCTAATGTATTGTTGTAGAGAACATGCTGGTATACATATAGACAACATAACTGATCAGTGGATGACAGTGTTTTTCACTGATCGGATGTGTTTGTGTCTTTGAAAAGTTCATTTGCTCGGTTTGTTACACAATATTTCTCTCTATAATTCACAAATGTAATATTTTGTAAGCGCTTCTTCGCAGGACCAAAGAAGTCTTTTTTTAACAAGAGTATAAATCACAAGTAGTCAAGTCTTATAGCCAATTGTTTGTGAATTCCAGGAGAAGCAAAGCAACATACACAAAAGTTAAATGAATATTACTATGTACTTTGCTCTAGCCATTAAATCCATAATTAAATGAACATTGTGAATATCAATTATGCTTTCTGATAGTTTAAATACGAAAAATCTTTCATGCTAAAGCTATTTGATAAATGCAACATTCATAATCAGCTTGCAATGACACAATCCTACAACTGCTGCAGCTGTCAGAAAATTTAGGTCAGAATTGTTGAAATTCCAGACGTATTTTGGCAAACTGTGATTAATTGGTTTCTTAAATTGCGTCATATGGGAATGAACCATTTCATACTTTTCATTGTTAAATATATCGTTAAGTTGTCAGCTTTAAAACACTGCATGCAAGATAAAATTATAATAAATGTTAATTATTCAATGAGATCATCGTGACCGCCATGTT
Organism: Cerastoderma edule; assembly: GCA_947846245.1. Classification (NCBI taxonomy): domain Eukaryota; kingdom Metazoa; phylum Mollusca; class Bivalvia; order Cardiida; family Cardiidae; genus Cerastoderma; species Cerastoderma edule. The sequence continues at coordinate 26,289,975 of OX401411.1, forward strand.
CCTCAGGCGTTACGATGACATTTGAAAGGAATAAAGATACATATCACATATTAAAATGAAATGACAGTCGCAGAGAAGTTACCAAAACAGTACACACCTTTACTATAAATTCAAAGCGAATAGCAGAGCAAAGAAGCAGAGAAAACTGAGTTATATCCGTCTTTTTGGCCACACGAAGTAAAATGTCTCGAAAATTATTTATACTGCGCATGCGTAGTACTACAAAAGCGGAAATATCGCTGAAGCCGTTATTTTCCGTGATCCAAAATGTCAGCGCCCATGTTGACTCTACTTTCACTTTTAGCCGTTGCTCAATATTTTGCGCATTATCAAGGCGAAGCTATTTTCTCATCTGAAATTAGGATGAAAGTTCACAAATGCACCCTTTTGATTTGTCTCTAGTAAGGGGTACTATGTTCTGCAGATGCTGATCCAAGGCGTCACTTTTTTTCTTCGGACGGCTCATTAAAAAAAAAAAAAAATAGAGAGGCATATCTAGCATTATTTTTTCATTAAATAGTCTTCCATCAACGGATTAAAAAGCGCTTGAAGCAAAAAAGCTGCATTATCATTCGACTTACAGGGGCGTAGCAAGCCTCTAATCAATGTGACGAACCGACTAGCCTGGATGCCTGGCCCATGCATACCCGCATTAGCCTAGTTCGCGGTATACGAACGGACCAGGCTCTACCAGGTTACGAACCGACCGGAGAGGGTCAAAATAATGTTTCTCACCGACCGGGGAGGGTCAATTAAATGATACGCACCGACCGAGGTGGGTCAAATTAATGTTACGCACCGACCGGGGAGGGTCAAATCAATGTTACGCACCGACAGGGTGGGTCAAATCAATGTTACGCACCGACGGAGTGGGTAAAATCAATGTTACACACCGACGGGGAGGGTCAAATCAATGTTACGCACCGACCGGGTAGTGTCAAATCAATGTAACGTACCGACCGGGGAGGGTTAAATCAATGTTATGCACCGACCAAGAAGGGTCAAATCAATGTTACGCAGCGACCGAGGAGGGTCAAATCAATGTTACGCACCGACCGGGGAGGGTCAAATCAATGTTACACGACGACCGGGGATGGTCAAATCAATAGTACGCACCGACCGGGGAGGGTCAATTCAATGTTTCGCACCAACCGGGAGGGTCAAATCAATGTTACCCACCGACCGGGGAGGGTCAAACTAATGTTTCGCACCGATCGGGGAGGGTCAAATCAATGTTACGCACAACCGCTCACCCACCGCGGAGGGTCAAATCAATGTTACGCACAGCTGGGGAAGGGTGCGGGATGATATATAGGCCCATCCCCTCCTTCTAAGAGGGGGGTGGGGGGTGGGGGGGGGGGTTCCCGCGATTATCTTTAAGTAGAAGTCAAAATGGTTTAAATATATTTGGGCAGTGCGTGACATCAAATCTTTTCATTTTTGCAATTGATGTTACGCTTGCCCTGGCTTAGGCGATAATAGTTCGATTCAAACTTCCATGAAGAGTTATCGTTCGTTCCTCACATATATATAATGGAACTTTACTGTGGCAGATCTTTGGATCGGTAATGCTGTTTATGTACATATAAACCCCTATGCATGTCCCATATACCAATGCATGAGGTCTATAATTTGCATAAGCGTTAACTGAACGTTAGGATTCCAACGACTAAATTGCCGGAAGTTGTGGTCTCAGGCAAAAATGGTGTTCGTAACATATGGACTGGTTTGGCTCCAAGAAACAATATGGTAGGCATTCAATCTGACATTTTCTTTGAAAACGATGTAAAACATCAAACCATCAAATCATCGCGGACATTTTTTGCGTGCTCAAACCGATAAAGTATTATAATGGAAATTACAGAATATGATTTCAAGCACACTTTAACTGAGCCCCGGTTAATATACATAACAGGACATGGCTTGCTTACAGCGAAGTTGACCCCACTTCATTATAAGGGATATGGGGACATTTTCCAACTACAAAAGTCGCGTGTGTGCATTCACAGAAACACATTGGTACAACTGGACTCTTGAACCTAGGGTCCCAGGTTCGAATCCTCGTTAGGCGAGGTGAAAATTGCTGGGACTAACCCTCGAATCTCGCGAGTGCTAGTGATAGTATCCAGGCTTAATCAAGCAACCTCCACAATCGATGTGAAACAAATCAATCAAACAAACAAACAAACAAACAATTTGACTGCATTATAGCAAGAAAACGGTACTGCTATCAATAATGACAATGACCATCACGCTAAGATATGAATAGCTTAACTCTTTACTACCTACAGACGACCTTTTTGTTTGCTTGAAGCAGACGACTTTGGTAAAGCTTTGTAAAAGTGTGAAAATCCTTTCAGTTCTGCTGTTGTAGTATGTGAATAGATTGAAAAAGCATTGTGGCAAAAAGAGAAATTGCTTGTAACAAGCAATTTCTCCTTTTGTCACAATGCTTTTTGAAAGAAGTCTGCTGCAAGACGCAAAAATGTGGCTTAAGGTGGTAATGTGTTAATAAAAACAAACGTATTACACTGGAAAATAACCGATTGTGCATACCTAATACATTGTATATGGATAATGGGTTACTTCCTTATGTTACTTATTCATGCTTTATGAAGTTTTGGAATCCCAAACAAACGTTCTGAAAAGTTGTTACTTTCAGACTGCATTTGAATTTTTGAACGAAATGTAGACAATTGCTTCCGCCATACATAGGCAGGCGGGGATACTCACTGCAATACATGTATCTCAAAAACGATGACACAAATGACGTTTTCATGCATATTAAACGACTTCTTTCGCGATTTTGTTTGGATAAGAGTGTCCTGCCCTTTCAGCAATACTTTTGCTATACCACAGCGGTCAGACCACATAGCCATTCTTCTGGCATATCGCCATCTGCAATGCAAAATAATCTTTTAAAACCACTTGCTTGTTTGCCGAAATATTCACATTTGGATATACCGTCAGAAGAGAGATGAGTGAGGCATGTTGCAATGCACTTGTTTTAACGTTGAAATAATTGTCGGCTGAGCTACGGTCGAACTTGGAATTCATTCCTTTGCTACATGCTGATCTTTTGGAGCTCGCAGTTTTCCCGTTGTAGTACATGTATATTTAATACTTTAGCTCTTTTCCCACGGGCCCTAATGAACCTATGGGGATTTCCCCTGTCTAAATTCCTTCATTTCGTTCCTTGAACCTCCATAAACAATCTTCTAATGATATGCTGGCAAAATAAATAGTGAAAAAGTTTTACATTTATATGTATTTCTCAATGGCGAGTAAATCATGAATTGGGGAAAGAATAGGTAAAAGGGAGCAGACCTTGATGGATTTGGAAACCCTCTCAAAAGTTTCGGCAAAAAAGAGATATCCTCCCCGACGGGGAATTGAACCCCGGTCTCCCGCGTGACAGGCGGGGATACTCACCACTATACTATCGAGGAGATATCGTAAGCAGGTTAAGTCGTACTAAAATTCGAAAAGCAAATAAAGATAATATAAACACTGGTATTATCTAAGTAAGGAAAGATATTTGCTAAAAGGATTACACGATAATAAAAGGCCATGAAAAAAAACGCTCTATTAAGACAGATCAAAATTAGGTTTTATTCTTAAGGATATGCGTCAAGACGTAACACGATTTTGTTGCCCAAATCTTATGACGTTTGCGCTTTCGCTGTTCAAGATAAGGTTGGAACTCGAGATAGGAAGACAGTTCCTCAGTAATCCAGCTTTAATAATACAAAATGAATTGGGAACCGTGGATCGTGCATATCTGATCTAAAAGTGTAATAACTTCTATTGTAGAAATATGTTCAGATATCGATAATTTTAACCCATGATGACAAAATTACCTATCAGTCACAATGTTTTAATGGTATAAAGTATATTGCAAAAACGTATGATGCAGTCTACAAGAAGGAAACCTTTTTTGACATCGGAAAAACAGTAAACAAGATAAATAACTGTAAAACATGCATTCCCTTCATAGTACTGGTTAGAAACAAACAATACACTGTTTATCATGAGCAATTGACCATTGTGTAACAGTGGTTTCTAAAAACTTCTGCGGCCAAAGTGTCGAAATAACGTGTTATGGAGAAGATGGGTAGTGTATCTGGGAACTAACAAGACACAGTGTTTTGGAAGGCAGACGAAACCAAAATCTAAGTTTCAGAAAATGACCCAGCATTCTAGGTGTTAAGAATAATATCCCGTATCCACGCTTACATACCAGACGTCTCGGTTTGATTATTTTCAGTTAAATTTCAGTTACGATGCGATGCCGAGCCTGAGGTCCGGCAGTATTGCAATGTGACAGGTCATTGAAAGCGTCTCGGAGAGGCGATTCCAATGATGTGTTGCCTAGCAATATTGCTTTGCCCAATTTTAAAAAAGAGGAATTGTTGTTTTGGACTTATATACACACATCTTAAGCGTAAACTGTTTAGTAAAACGGTACCCAGGAACCCAGGCTATTCAATGCCTGGCTGATCATGGATAGTGAAATACCTCTTACGTAGCTGCTAATAAGGGCTGATTAAGCTGATAAGAACCATCGGCATTCCGTTAGTCCACCAGGAGACTATACCTCTTTCGTTACTGGTGTCTCTATAGGAATGTCGCGAAAAAAGAAGAAATCAAATAGTATTGACAAATTCCTTCTTTTATTATAGTAATTTTGCAACAGATCTAAAAGCACGAATGCCATGCGAAAACTGCATTATAGTGGGATATGATTTATAACTAGTCAAACAATTTGTTAAATCGAAGCAGAACGCTCTGTGATTGTGCCATCATATAGCCTGCTTTATTTACTATCGATATCTTATTTTTAATTCTCTTTAAATGTCATTTGATTTTGTTTTCCATTTGGACCATTCATAAAATATTCCAAATATCAGAGGCTAAAACTTTATTGAACGTAAAATTGGCATGCACATTCGATATAAAAAATCAACAACATAACATAACATAAATCTTTTTAAACATTAAGCACGTAGGCTCATGGTTATTACAATTCTATTTTTGCATGCATGCTTTGAAAACAACTGAATGACCGCCTTCCTGTTTCTCATTGTGCTGTATGATAAACGCAGGGAACCACTCTAAATCCGATTTGTCGTTATTGATTGCGACCCTCGCCGCATTAAGCCCTCCATTATTGACAATGGAATCATAACACGGATCAGAGATTACACTTAACAAATCTATATGTGACAAACACGGTCGACATTTTACTCTTAACCAGAGTCTAGTATACACGAAAAGGTTTGATACGTTTGGTCCCCTTCAAAATCATTTAACGTAGGGACAAACGGAGAAATTGCTCATAGTGGCAAACGGAGAAATTGCTCGTCAAGAGAAATTTCTCTGTTTGTCACAATATTTAACCGTATCGCTTCTAAAGCCAAATATGATTTGCCGAATCTCCCTTAAGTACATGTATTTAAGATTGTTTAAACATTTTTTTTGAAGTTTTGTTTTATACGGTACTTCCATTTTAGGCTTATTTGTGTTGAATATTAGGTGACCAGTCTAAACAAGGTAAGAGAAATGGGTTTTAACGTGTATTGAATTATCGAATGAATCGAATTTTACATATATTACAAGGCCTTCTAGTCTTTAATAATTCATTCATATCCGTAAGCTAACGTTGGTGTGTAGTGTCTCTCCATCTATATAAACACGGGATATTTAATCCTATTGACAGGTAAATACAAGTACATGTACATGTACCCGCATACATAAAGATGTATGTGCTTTTCAACTTTTATCTTTAACTTATCTTTAACTTATCATCGTAAGGCGTTTGATTCCATTTCAAACCTGTGTCCTCTTTTGAAATTATGACAACTATTTTGACTTGTAACAGCAACTATTGAAACTGATTGATTGGTTGATAAATAGATTGGTCGAGTCAGCTTTTCCGCTGTACAATGTCAGCATTAAAATGGTTATTCCGCAATGTCAGGTCATTATAGCAGATGGAAGATACCATATACTTAACTCATGCATCTATTGTACATTTGCAGTTTTTTGGTACTGGTATTTCGTCTGTCGGAGTCGTTTCATGGGGGTACCCAACGTTACAGGGGCATACATAACGTAACAGGGGCTTACTTAACGTAACAGGGGCGTACCTATTTATAAAGGGGCGTACCTAACGTAACAGGGGCGTACCTAACGTTAAAGGAGCGTACCTAACGTAACAGGGGTGTACCTAACGTTAAAGGGGTCTACCTAACGTAACATGGGTGTACCTAACGTTACAAAGGCGTACCTAACGTAACAGGGGCTTACCTATAGTAACAGGGGCGTACCTAACGAAACAGGGGCGTACCTAACGTCAAAGGGGCGTACCTAACGTAACAGGGGCTTACCTAACGTAACATGGGCTTACCTATAGTAACAGGGGCGTACCTAACGCTACAGGGGCTTACCTAACGTTAAAGGGGCGTACCTAACGTTAAAGGGGTGTACCTTATGTAACAGGGGCATGCCTTACGTAACATGGGCGTACCTAACGTAACAAGGGCGTACCCAACGTTACAGAGGCATACCTAACGTAACAGGGGCTTACCCTACGTTACAAGGCTGTACCTAACGTAAGAAGGGCGTACCTAACGTTACAGGGGTGAACCTAACGTTACAGGGATGTACCTTACGTTACAGGTGCGTACCTAACGTAACAAGGGCGTTATTAACGTTACAGGGGCGTAAATTACTTAACAGGGACGTACCTTATGTTACAGGCGTGTACCTGACGTTATAGGGGCGTACCTAGCGTAACAGGGGTATGCTTAACGTTACAGGGCGTACCTAACGTTACAATATGAACCTTATGTTACAGGTGCGTACCTAACGTGACAAGGGCATACCTTACGTTACATGGATGAACCTTACATAACAGGGGGCAGTCAATGTTTCATGACGTACATAACGTAACGGATCCGTAACCTTACATTGCAGGGGCGTACCTTATGTAATAGGGGTGAACCTAACGTTACAGGGATGTACCTAACGTTACAGGGGCGTACCTATCGTTACAGGGGGTACCTAACGTTACAAGGGTGTACCTTACGTAACAGGGGTGAACCTAACGTTACAGGGATGTACCTAACGTTACAGGGGGTATCTAACGATACAGGGGGTACCTAACGATACAGGGGGTACCTAACAATACAGGGGGTACATAACGTTACAAGGGTGTACCTAACGTCACAGGGGCGTACCTGACTTTACAGGGGCGTACCTTACGTCTCGGGGGTACCTTACGATACAGGAGGTACATAACATTACAAGGGTGTACCTAACGTTACAAGGGGTACATAACGTTACAAGGGGTACATAACGTTACAGGGGGTATCTTACGATACAAGAGGTACATAACGTTGCAAGAGCTTAACTTACGTTACAGGTGCGTACCAAACATTATAGGGGGTACCTAACGTTACAGGGGCGTACCTAACATTATAGGGAGTAAATGAGAAATGAATTTAACTGAGTTTTAGCCAGACAGCAACTACTAAACAGTTGTCTTAGCAAAGTACCAATGTGTCACAATGTCAAACATTACCTCCAGTTTTTGTCATACTGTGTTCTGCCTAGGGAGTCAGTCCGGTTATAAATCTAGCTTACATTTTGCTTGCAGGTTTATGTATTTCTGCACACAATGATGTCCTGGACATGTCTAGAGTCACAACATCGGAAAAGAAGGCGATTTACCATGCTGATCCTTACAGTAACCATTTTCTTTTTGACTGGCATGAGTATAAACATGACATTCATCTACCAGTTCGACACAGGAATTAAAAAGACCCAGACCGTGCTACCTAACATTTTACTTAGAAAACCTCGACCAGTAATACTTCTTTGGACTACTTTTTTCGGTGGAATGGCCTGGTTTTCGGAGAGTAAGGATGTGTTCTCAAAACACTCACGTGATTGTATTCTAACCAATAATAAATCAGAGATTGAATTAGCTGACGTGTTAGTGTTTCACCTAAACGATATAGCATGGTATGGAAGTTTTATAAACGGTTTCGGGGTTGAACTCCCGAAATATCGCAATCCAAAACAAATCTGGGTGTTATACAATTTGGAACCCTTGCCGTCGATTTGGTTCGATTCTGCTCCGTGGAATGGACACTTCAACTGGACGATGTCGTACAACATGGATTCTGACGTGCCAGTACCTTACGGAGAGTTCAGCACTCTTAGTCACGAGGAGAAACGTTTGATAAAAGAGTCGTCCGCTGGTACCGGGTTTAGACACTTCGACGACCACTCGGTGCACGGCGCTGTAGCAATGATTAGTAATTGTATAGACGATGCAAGACGGTTTAGAATAATAGAAGAACTACAGACTTTTATAACTATAAAAGTGATTGGGGGATGTGGTGAACACACCGAGATGAATTCTCACTCAGAAACTCAACTGGTACATTCTTATAAGTTTTATTTGGCGTTAGAGAATAGTGATTGCGAGCATTACGTCACAGAGAAATATTGGCGATCTCTGGAACGTCGTCAGATACCGATCGTAGCGTGGAGAAACAACATGTCGGCCATAGTGATACCTGGAAGTTACATTAACGTCTTTAGTTTTCGCAACTTACAGGACGCTGGGAAATATATAGCGGAAGTCGATCGAAACGAGACGCTATACAACAGCTATTTTGATTGGATGTATTCTTACAAGATTGCCTATCAGAATGGTTGGTGTAAACTATGTGACGCCATCCAGCGCAATGTGACACATATGTATTATAACGACATACATGGATGGCTACATGATGACACATGTGAGCCTTTAACGGTGAGATTGTTTCCATGTGTGGTTGGTTGGTACAGTCCAGTTTCTACCTTGAGCAATGCTAAATGCATCAAATGAATCAATGCATCAATAAAAGTCTACTATGATACATATCTATATATGATAAATGATCTGTCAATGTTACAACAAAGAAAACAGCACACAATATAACGTGTTACCGATAAGTCAATTGAAAAAGACTGTTAAACTCATTAATATCTGCCATCTCTCCATATAATTGCCTTTTTTTGCTGAATCCGAATCGGCTATTCTATTAGGAACACACTTTTCCGTAATACATCATCTATGCTTTGGAAAACACTTTTACAGAGTTGTCACATGCAAATACGTGTATATGTATGAGTAAATATCATTCAAATATATTCCTTAATATTCAATCTTGTGTATTTATCCGCAATCAACAAGGCGTCTGATAGCCGTGTTTGTCCGACAGGTTTGGGTGTTCCTTGAAAAATCTAAGAGGCCACCATAATCAGCATCTCCATTGTTTACGCATTGTTTCCATACTTTAATCATCATAGGGGAGTCACTTCCTTTTTATACGACAATTCTTTAAAAGCATACTAGCGCTCAGAAAAACTGCAAAGCTGGGTAATATGAACTATAAATTATGAAAGAATATGTTGAAACATAGCGAAAAACCGAAGGATCATGACAATAGAACGCCTGTACTATTTATTATCTATGTTTCAAAGTGCAATTATTTTGAATTTGGTGCCCACCAATTCAACTTCATTGTTTACATTTGAGTAACATCTAAAATAGCAAGGATCACTCGGATGAATGAGTGGCGATCACCTGGTTAGAAAAATCAAGTGAACGACATACAGATACTGTCATTTAACCAATATAAACAACGTAAACATTCTAAATGAAGTATTTCTTGGGTTTTATTGGTTCCCAACGTTTCTTGGCTGACCTTGGCTTATCGCTACTTGTAAACAAACCCTATAGTATTCACTCTTTTAAAAGTATCATGCGAACGTGTACCAGTCTCAATTCCTCTGTAGAAGGGAATTTAAATTACTTTTAAGTTCATTTTTAATTATTCTAGAACATTCACAAATTAAGTGTAAATGAGCGCAGGTATGGCTTTAATGAAAAAATAGATATATATTCTACTGATTTCAATATGCTTTGCAGTGGTTAATGGTTCATGGTATTTTGAGTTTATCTCGCTTTGTCTAACTTTTTTGTAAGGTACTTGTTTATAGATGTGAGTAAATTTGAAAGTTAAAATTCATTCTTTTTCTTCAAAACTACACAACTGTTATATGATACGCACTGAAGAATAGTCATTTAGATCAAATTAAGACGGGTTTTAAAGAAAAATAAGAATAAAATGCGTATACAGTGAAGCAACATGTATTTCAATTTAAAAGCGTGCCATCTCATTTGAGATCTACGCATATAAACTGTACACACGTACTTAGATAAATTGACGCTTCCTGAATAAAAGATGTTCACAATAGCTACTTTTAATCTTCAATCAAGCAACAATACAGAAACTACATTGTTTCAACAACATATTTTCTTGCTTTTCATACTTTCCCGTCTGTAAACAAGAAATTTTAAAAGACAATGTCTATTCAACACCATTATTATCTGATTCAACATCTGTTATCTATTTCCAGGCGCTGAACGCTCTTCATAGGATATTTGATCGATTTATCTACGACATGAGGGTCTTCTAGCAACAACCTCACTCCAGCTACAAAACCCTATTGATAAAGTACATGGTACGAGACGCAAGTAATGCGCGTGATTACAAACAATATCCTGCAAGGCTTAATTGGCAAACCATTGATTGGCGAAACGCTTCCGTCTTTTGGCAGTAAAGATGGTGGTTTTAACCCTTAAAATGCTAGATTTTTGTGTTGTCTGTTTTCTAAAAGCTTAAATGTCTGCTTAATTTTGGTGAGGAAATATTCTCAAAGTAGCGAACAGGTTAGATCAGTGGCCAGCCGCCAAGTAAATGACTGGCCTGGATCGAACCTGTTTGCATAGTCATGGAATTAGTTACAGCACTATGGGGGTTAATGCTCTAGAGAACAGAATAGACTTTACTGGTCTGATGCGGCTAAGTTTGGAAACCAATGTTTGAATAGGAATGCTAACTCTCAAGAACACTTTACCATTTTCTCAAAAATGTTTCACACACTTCTGAGAAAATCTATGATTTCAATCGTCGTCTGCAAAGTCTTATTTTATGACTGTAAAAATGCGTCGTTTGTTAAAGATTATACTCGCGCCATATCTAGATCTCAAAGAGTAGCAGACGATCGAAGAATCAAAAACGAGAAATATCAAAAAGAAAATGACGTAAACTTAAAAATCAATTTACTTCGGCCAACTATTTGTCCTTAAAACTAAATCTTGCCTTTGTCCATATACATGTACTTTTTATCAGTTTTCCTTTCAAACGGACTTTGAGCCTGATTCATAGAAATAAAGGTACCATAGAAAAAAGCCCGAAACTTGTTGCAACTATATTTTTGTGGCTATTGTTATGTTGTTGATTTCTCTCATTGATTTTATAAGAACAATTTTCTCAAAGAAGAAGGCCCGTCTACTACTGCAGTTTTACCGTTAAACCCTAGAGGCCGTTGTAGTTCCTTTGCTTTAAGGGTATCCATAACCAATCTATTTTCTATAGTCCGCATCAGGCATTTTCTGTACCAACTCTTGGGAGAGTAAAAGTTGCTTATATTAGCAATAGCATATGTGTGAGTCTATTTATATCATCTATCAATATTTCTATTATTTTGTTTTTCTTTTCAAATATACCGAATCAAATGATGCCTACTCTATATGCAACATCCAGATTGATGTTATACGTCCAACTGGGGAATAAGTAGATACATGTATCAAAGTATTTTCTACTGCATTTAAAGGAAAGATTCAAAAGACACATATTACATTATTCCTATCATTTCAAGAGTAACTTTGTTCCTTAATTCCATAATTTTACCGTATGCTGAACATATTGTAATTGAGAGAATAAAGAAATGTTCTGCTCTGTTCTTGTTTGTTTGCATAAATTGTTTTCATCGATTGTGAATGTGTCACTCTCGATGACTGCTTCCTGAACAATACACCAATAATCTGTTAAGCTTTGTCTCTTTTCTAAAGTAAAAATTGATTTCAACCCAGTGCTTTGTATACTTTTTACATGTGCGCGCATCTAGATTTGTTTTTGAGTCCTTTCATTTTGGGACAATATACAACGTTTCCTTTGGGAAAGAGTTATTCAATGGAAGTGTGTTTTAATGTAAACGATGCGGCTCTACACCCTGTTAGGTAAGACTGTGCCGTTACCAATATGGTGGCGATTGAAAAGGGCGCGAAAAGCCCGAAATAGGAGTTAACATTAAACGAAAAGCCAAAAATGCATGCAACCAGAAGGACGCTTAAAACGGAAATACACGTCCAGCGTAAGCAATTCACAAGGACATGATGGCGTGCTATTTGATCATCTGCTTGTTGGTTGGAATTTACATTGCCGCCAGTCACGTGTGCTGCATCGTCCGTGACCGACGTCGTAGGGTAACTAAGGGTGGGGCCAAGGTGCGATCTAGGGCGGGGCTTACTGACGTCAACGTCAACGTCTCTCCCTTCGTTGGCTTCTTTCCCATAGTACCAGGCCACCTGTATGCCGTTGATGTAAGCAACGCTCGTGGAGAAGTAAACCATGATGACGTACTGAAGTGGTAAGACGAGGCCGTTGTTGGAGATGAAGTCGGTCGTCTTGCCAACCATTGCTATGACAACGGACCCCGTCGATTGGCCGCTTGTAGATTGAAGCTTCATGTTAAGGATGACCTGTTGAAGATAAAAGTAGAGATATTTAAGATAAATGGTCTCACAGTGGCATGGTGTCGAGATAAACGAGAAGTTGTAACTTGAAAGAACAGCCAGATTACTCGTTATTTTGGTTTTGCAGTGGTAGTCTGTGATTTGTTTTTCTTTTTGAAATTGCGTCGGCAAAATTGTGACAACGGGGGCATTCTATTTATGCAAAACTCTTCGATCGTAACTATTTACGTTGCATTTTTTTCCCGAAGACGGTAAGGATGTAAGTAGCATCAAAGACCGAAACATTTCCGTTAAGTCTTCGTTATCGTACATGCGTATGTGGACACGAGATTATACTGAAAATTGTTTCAGAGGTGTAAAAGGTAACTCAAAGCGTATTTCGTTACAAAATCGACAAGAGGTTGTTTACAAACCTGTGGAAACGTTTCGATACACCAGAGCAATATAGCCGCATACTCGACGAAATTTTCCACGGAGAATATCAGTTCGACCGCAATAACCGTTCCCCAGACCACAAGGCAACCGGCCAGAAACGCAAACTTTTCCGTCCGTCGGTAGTTACCGTACACCCAAAACTGAATCAGCAGCGCAAACTCTAGCACTGGGGAGTAAACCGAGCTGATCTGTCCGTAGATAGGGATGCTCGCGTAAATAAACACGAAGAACAGGTTGATCAGAGACGCCGTGAAGTTGGCGGTCGCCCAGAGAACGCTTAGGCCCCTGACCGACTTCCGCCGGAAGTTCTTCCATACTTGCGGAAGTAGTACGACAAACCAGACCGCCGTGCTGAAGAGTCCACAGACGTTCGCCGTTATACACGTCCACTCCGGCCAGGTGGCGCGACAGTTCTGGTGAAGGAAACGTTCAGACGATTCGTTTTGGTGAACCAAACGTTCAGATGAATCGTTCTGTTCCATGCTTATATACGGACTATTTCCACACTGGATTGTTTCCCTTTGTTTCTATTTTGTTACTATGAAGTACACTATTGACCGTTTCATTGGTATATATATATGTTTTTATCAAATGACGATCACTGCGTAGCCGAATGTCTCACTAAGTCCAAGCAGCTTACGATTCCATGGTTCGGGTAGTTTATATGTCAAACGATTTGTGCATATTCTTCATGCTTTTCTTTCGTTTAATATTCTGTTAGGATTTCTGTAGTTATACCTGTCAGTAAAATATGAAAACGAACTGGGTAAGATAGTGTTTAATGATAGCGCAGAGCATTCAGAATGGTTAAACGTTTGCGTCTCGTTGAATAGTATTTATTTTAGTATTTACCAACTTAACGTGTATGAAAATAGTTGGCTCCTGTAAGTGTAATACATATTATAGAAAATAATAATTTAAAAGAAACATCGCAATTTTCAAATTGAAAGCGTTTTCAGACGACAATTTACATGCAGCTTTACCATAGAAATATAAATCCAACAATCTAAAAGAAAAAAATCTCCAAATGAGCATATCCTTTTGTCTCCACTGTTTGTCATTGTTAGTTTAAAAGAAATATGTTGAAACATAAGTGTCGTCTGCTTTTGTTTCATTTTACACCAGTCACAAGAGTCCACAATCGAAAATTTAAAAAAAGGCAAAAACACAAAAAAAATCAATCGAATCCTCACAATCATATATCCTCTTTATAATTCTGATCACAAAGCCTAAACTGTGAATGAAACGAAAGTAGACTTTTTTTTGCAACCAGGTTTCGCCGAAATAATCAGATAAGCCTGTGGTGTGATAAATGGATACCCTTTGGTATCGTTTATTGCGATTTTCCAATTATGTTTGCGATTTGTTTGCAAAAGCATAAGCGTATGTAAATAGTTGATTACATTGTATCAACTTTGGCAAATCTTTTCTCTCGCCAAAAATGAAAATATGGAAGAAACCTGACTGTATAATTCAGAGATGAAGATGAACATACGTTTCCGAGGATTTTACAAGCACTATTTCAAAAAGTATAACCCTATCTTGTCAATGTGGATACTATAAGAATCGTCTCGACGAGACAGTTCTAATAAATACCCACAAACTAGTTCGTAAAAAAGAAATGAAGAGTTTTACCTTGGAAAACATCCGAATTAACTGAGAGAAAACATTTTAAACTAACTCATATCATTGTATCGATAACACATTATCTCTAGTTCTCAACGGTAGTTTCACTTTCACAATACAACCTTGTATTTTCGATTAGGTAAGACGTCTTGCCTAAGTGTGTAAACATAAACTATATTATGGTTGAAGTAATTTGATCTAACACATACTTTATCTTCCGGCCCGTGTAGGCTACTCGCTGATAACGTTATGCGTTTCTCATGTGACGCGATGTTTGGACCGCGTCAAAAGGCAAACTATCTCGCCGCTAATAAAAGGACACACCAAACTAGAGACCATTTCATGCAAGAGATGTACTCCGTATAAATGGACGTTCAAACACACCTGTAGCAGAAAACTCTATTCAATAAACTATTGTGACAAAAGGGGAAATTCTATTTGCCAAAAAAGTTGACATCCGGTGTCACCAGGGTTTGCAAAATCGATTGTCAATATTGCCCAGTTTGTCTAAAAAGCCATAACGGACAAGTAAAGTTTTACTGAAGTTTACTCCATTACTTTATTGCTTATATGGCCAAGTGCAAAAAAAGATTTCGCAATTACGGAAAAGCAAACTATAATCAGATGTCGCCACCCCTGATCACTAAGAAATGCTATGTTACAAACTGTATCAATCTCGATTGTTGTCGCTTACAAATTAGACATGCAACTTTGTCATATTTATGGGGAATTGGTTAATCCGTTACTCCATAATACTATAACATTTAAACATCTATCATAGAAGGTTAAAAAACACTGCAACAAAAGGATAGAATATTGAATATTTTACCCTTTCTCACGATGGTTTCTACAAATACCCGTAACAAATGTGCTTGTCTTTGTGGTCGTCTGCTGTTGCTCTAAAGATAGAGCATTAACGAAATTACCATTTGAGAAAAAAGTTTCAAAACCTTTTAATTGAAGGAAGAACGATCTCTTGTTAAATTGTGAGTGCAGTGCATACGGTCATATATGAATATAAATTGTTGAAAAGGGCTTTACACCACAAACAAATACATAGGCATGCGTAGAAATGCACATCAACACTGCATCACAGTGACAACAACGGTATACACTTTTCTCGTGGTTATACATTAACATATGTGACTACTGGAAAACAGTTTTTAAGACACTTGTTCGCAGAAGATAATATTTGAAAGTCAAAAGAATTCGTCGTTGAAAGAATGCCGTTTTCTTTATCGTTGTTTGTTGCAATTGAACGAAGCTATTGAAAGCATAATTAATTCAGAAAGAATAGTTTATATGCAGTAGATCTCAAAAGCGATGTAACGCTTTTGGGCGTATCATATAACAGTACAGATGATATACAGTTTTAAAGTAATTACTTTTAAACTTCCAAGTTTCCAAATGGCCTCACATCCGTGAACAAGCACCTTTAACCCTTTACCAAAAACCTCATTTTTGACTGTCCCAAATTGAAAAAGTTTGCAGACGACATTTCATAATGTAATGAAATTGGAAAACAATCATCTGATAGGGCAGAAAACAATGTGGGAAAATGAAAAAAATGCTGGTTAAGAGCAATTTCTCCTTTTCCCACAATGATTTGCGGAGTCATCTACAACAAGGTGGTTAAATGTCGTCATTGTTTGGTAATGGGTTAAAGCTATGGACAATCAATTTCGTTTCAAGAAAACATACCGCTTATATGGATTTGTAGTTACCTTAAAGCCAGAACCATGTATTACAATAACTATGTTACATGGCTGTAAATCCCTGTAATGCCGCTAATGTGTTTATATCAGAAATAGTAGTAAGCTTATATTTCAAGCCTCGGAGCAGATAAATATTGAATGTTGTACAAAGTAAAGGGGTGAATACATTTATGGTTGAAAATGTGTGAACGTCAGAAATACAAAGACCACCAGCTTAAGATGGTGATCAAGCAATGGTCCGGCAGCATTTTGGGCGACCAATGGCTGACGGAAATCGGATACCTGGACTAACATGGTGAGCGGTAATACGTCCAAATTGTTTCGGAACCACTATCCGAAACTACAGTCAAATCTTTTTTAACTCGAACAGCAATATACTTCATGAAAATACTTAACTAAGAAATGGAGAGAGTTCGACGTATAGATGTTTGCAGAGACAAAGATAATTTTCTATGTCTCTCTGATGTTTGGAATTTAAAGACATAGAAATAAAGAACAAACAATTCGAGACCCTGTGTTAAGTTCGACATAAAAAGGAGTTCGACAATCAGAAATTTGAGACAAAGGTATTCTACTGTTCCTCATTTCTAAAGAAGTGGACAGAATCATAGTTCTTGGAATTTAAAAGGGCAACATGTACATCAAAGAATACCTGTGCGCAACAAACGTTAAACAGGTGATTTAACCCTCCTCGTCATTAAATAAATGACAATTTTCATTTTCATCATTTTAGAGATGCTGATCATTGAATAATTGTGGAACAAGTGTTTAAGTACTTTAATGGAAAACATTGGTATATAAATACTTTAGTTTAAATAGTAAGGGGTCGCTCGCAGACGCACCTTGCTAGTGTTTCATGGTCAGAATATCAACCCTTTTCATAATATCCGTCAAGGCCATTCTCACCCATTTCAATTGTCAGAAAAAAGGAACAGTGTTTAAAAAAGCAAGAAACATGTGCTATATTTCAACCCAATGATTATGAAGGGTTGATAAGTGTATTGTTATTCAAGTTTTGTGTAACTCTAAAAATCTGTATTTATGAGATTTCATCCGCAGAAAACCTTTCATCTTTTTAAACGATTTTATCCCGAATGTATGAGATTAGTCTCAATAATGATCCGTGAACGATGCTTTTTTAATTATTTGGACATTTATCGTGCTTCGCTACTCGAAGGCGTCAGTCAAAATAGCAATTGCCTTTGAGACCAGTTATCTGGACTAGTATGAGATAGTCCTTTCAAAACTAAAGCTATGTGCACGTTACGTTTGGGCAAGGTTGGGGGGTTCAATAAGTGGCTGGTAATCAAACACTCATTCTCACAAAGGGGTGACAAATGCCGTCATAATGCATTCATGAAATATATCGGAGATATACATTCACATATATGTAAAAAATGTTAATGTGTTTTCAAAAAGGATATGTAATTAAAATAAAAATCCAAAATGTGGCACCAAGTACATAAGCTGACGAGCTATTGTGACATTTGAAACTTAAGATGCATGGAAAAATGCCTGGTAAAATATGTGTTGATTTAAAAATGATTTTCCTATTGGATCCCATGCTATTTGTAACATAATGTATTTTGAAAAGTTGATTACCTGTACTGGTGAAACTGTCGGAAAATGCCACATACATGAAATAGAAATGATATATGAAATCATCCAGCTCATAAATGAAACTATAAAAAAACAGATTTTTGCACATCTTATTTGTCAACCCTTTATGATAATGAGTAGAAAGGTAAGCAAATGCTACGTTTTGTCATTATTATACCATGTTAATTAGCAACATTTTTAAAAAGTCATTGCGATGCAAACAAAATAGTAAAATGTCCTCCCCGACGGGGAATTGAACCCCGGTCTCCCGCGTGACAGGCGGGGATACTCACCACTATACTATCGAGGAGATGCTACAGTGAAGAAATAAGCTACGCTATATTTCTAAATTATTATTTTGAAGAAACAAATGGTTGAATTTACTAATTATATATATTTCTATTACCAAGAAATCTGAGGAAACAGTCATCAAGAAGAGTAACTCGGATGATCCAAGCTGTAACTGCGTAGAGTGAAATATCTACGTCTGGATCATTCGGACTACAAGAAGAGTGGCTTTGAACAAGCTTTATAAACTTCTATCACATTTGATATTAAACAAATAAGATAAACTAATAAAAAATATCAATAGACGTCTAGTTTGTATCAAGAAGGGACGTTCGAACATAATACAAGTAGGATAAATACAATTAATGAAAATAACGAGCCTGGCGAAGAGGACCCTAGAGGACCTGTGCTGGGAACCAACCCTAAGTAAACCCTAAGTAAGTAGGTTGAGCTAGTAGTGGATCGAAATTATGACGACGAAGTGGATAGAGTTTTGACGCATATTTGCGACAACGTTTGCGACATTGTATTATATAGATCTAAATCTTCCTCAGAATGAAATTGAATACTTTGCATCATAAGAAATCTTATGTGAAACAATGAAAGATATAAATGAAAAAAAAAGATATTATTTATAAAAACATAATCCCTAACCCTAACCCTAACCTTAACCCTAAGCCCATTTACGTCACCAGGCCACTTTACGGTTGTGTTAAAACTCGATCCACTTTGTATATTCAAGCGATCCACTACTACGTCGTCGAAGTAAAGTAAGTAAAGTTAATCTTGAGATCACACGCCGGTACTTTGGAGTTACCTTTCTTTGCGTATTTGTGTTAGCTCGGGATAGATTTGTGACAACAACATTCAAATTACGATGCCAACCTTCACTATCTTCGTGTCAGTTCCCAAGACTGACATACCAGAAGACTTTCTACTTACTGCTTCGAAGTTTATATCCAAGCAACTTGGAAAACCAGAATCGGTAGTGTTTACAATCATTTGTATTTGGTTTTCGCGGCTCGTTCATACAGGTGCTTTACACAATTTTCTAAAAACACTCAATTCTGATACCATATTCAGAGTTTATTTCAAATTAATGCGCCAATAAGAGAGTGTCTGTCAGTTACAAGATTGCATAGAGAGAACAAAAATGACTGTCAACAGTCTAGTAATAAAATGCTAAACTTCAAAATGAAATTCACATTTAGACATATTTTTTTTCTCTTAAGGTTCATATTTTCAGAGAGTATTTCTTCAGACCTCTTGTTTCCGAATTTAGCAATTTAATGGGTATATCTTTCCAAATTCAACAGGTTTAAGCTGCTTTCCAATTCAACAGAGAGAGGCCTAGTTAAAATATTTTGACGCTACCATGAAATATTGAGAAAATTATGTATCGGGCAATATATCTCGTCAAGTCAAACTTTCCAACGATTCATTGAATGGAGGATGGAGAATGCTGCGACAAAATTTTTGTCGCACCGTTTGAAGACCGATATTTCCATTATTGCAGTAAAATATCAAATGACATTACTCACAGCTATGAATTAATTAATCCCTTTTTAATCGATCCATACAGTCATGTAACATGTTGGTATTCCTCATATTTACTTTGTTAGAACGTTTTAATTGAACTAGGTGATGATTTTTCTGCTCTGGATAAACTTCCATTGGTCATGCACACTGGAGTGTAAAAAACCTAATTTAGCTTGTTCTAATTGTTTAACGGCAATTGATGCCAAAATTTGGTGGTATGCAAGTTTATTTTAGATATCTTGTCTTATCAATTGACTTTGAATGGCCATTTTGTGCTTTATATCCAAATATCAGAATTCAAATAGTCAGACACTAATGTGACTATTTGAATCATTCGAAATTTCGCTGTTAGATTGCCCCATCAGAAAATAGAAAGCAATCTTCATGTTGAATTACTTTGACTACAGGTTTAGGCTGCTAAGGAGCTTTCCAATACAACAAAGAAAGGCCTCGCCTTCATTTAATTCCTTTCCTCTATTGCAGTATGTGACTGTACGAGTGGTTCCAGATCAGATGATGTGCCATGGTGGATCTACAGAACCATGCGGATCAATCCATGTAAGAATAGCCTGACCTTTAACCCTCAGTGGGTAAAATATGCAGGGGTGGGGAAATCAATTGTGTGTACTGCCCAGCTTGTCCAAAAACCTTGATGGACAAGTAATCCCTTGCTGAAATCTACTTTAAAAGCATTATACAGACAAGTGCAGAAAAGGATTGAACATTTACAAACAAGTAACGAAATCAAAGACAGATTTCGCCACCCCTGATATGATGTGTTACATAAACATAATGTTAATATTTCTTCCCAATATCGTATGTAGAGGGTATTAAATCAAAATAGTCTTGACATGACTACTAATAATCACACAATTAGATTTATACTCTTGTTTTTGAAAACCTTTATGCAATCAGGGCTTTTTTTTTTCACTATATAACAGATACCCATGATTTTCTTTAAAATTATGTAGTTTTCCCCTAAATTTGAGTTTACCTAAGGGTTTTTTCTTTTACCTTTTGCAAAGCCAGCATGATTTTTCCCCTAAATAAAAAAAGACCTGGCAATGTTCTATGATACCAAGATAGTTTATTTCCCTTAATATTGTAACAACTTCTTTCAATAATCTTATACAGTGGGTACTTGGTCTTCGAAATTTTGGATGCTAAATACTCTGATACCCAACTCATCTGGACTTCATAATTTGAATTTTGAGGAACATGACATTGATGAGTAAATGCTTCCTTTGTTTCAATTATTTCTTAACCCTGGAATGCTTGGTATTGGAACCAACTTCATGCTTATGCAAATAGGTTGGATCCAGGCCAGCTGTCAAGTAAATTGGTGGCTGGCCTGTGATCCACCCTGTTTGCTACTCTGAGTATTCTTCTTCATCAAAATTAAGTAGATATTAATGTTTTGGAAAGAAGACAACACAAACATCTTTTTTTCAGTGTCTATTCTAGAAATCCAAAACAAGGGGGGGGGGGGACTCTGAAAATAAGGGGGGATTTTTTTTAAAATAAGGGGGGCGATTATTGAATGCAATTATTTTAAACTCATCACTCAAAAGTACCCTAACTACGAATCCTTATGGTATTTGTCTATATATATATATATATATATGCATGCCCAAAACTCATTTTATAGTTAAGGAATAAGGTATGCACTATGTAAACAAAATATTTTCTCGGAAGATTTACCGCCATTGCTAAATTTAGACAAAACTTTATCTAAAGTTTGTTCCTTAAAGTTTATTCACCTATATCAGAAAACTAACACTTTTTATTTCGACCATTCTGTCACAAATACACTGAGTACATTTTAACAGCTGTGTGAATTTTCAACAGTCTAAATGTTAGTTATATGGATATCAGATGCGCGATTTTCTTGCATACATGTAGAAAATGTGCGCGATCTTTGGAAAAAATAGCGCGATCTAGAATAGACACTGATTTTTAGGAAATTCCCCAGCATTCTAAGGGTTAACCACTTAGCCATTAAGGATCCCTTATATTTATATGAAGTATTTGGTTCATTACAGATTGCGAGTATTGGAGCCCTAGGGGAGAAGAATAATGAACATACAAAGGCCATCGGAGAGTTCATAGAAAAACACTTGAAAATTCCTCAGAACAGGTTTGTTTGTACATGTATTGAGATTTAAAGGTCATATGTACAGGTTGGGTTTATTTCATAAAATTAAAGTATGAAGTAAAAGAATCACATTGAAATTATTTGCAACATTTTAGCATAACGCATTACGTCATAAATCACCGTCATAGCGCACCGATTAATAAAAGTTTGTATGACTTACTTCCCTTTGCTGTGACGTCACTCGTGATCCACTGAATGCGCCATGTAAAGGGCGTGAAGAGCGATCGCTGGTTAGAATTGGTGTTTTTCTTCAAATAAACGATCCTTAAGTCATTGTTTGGATTGACAGCGCATTTTCTTTATTGAATATGATTCATATTATAAGAATATCAATTTGAAAAAAGATAAATTAATAACTTAACCCGTAAATTTGCATGGATTTGTCATTGTGTAAACCTGTTCATATGAAAGGAACGGCTTGAAATTTGGATGATTTTCCTTGAAATAAATGATCCTTAAGTCATTGTTTGGATTGACAGTGGATTTTATATACTGGATATTTTTCATATTATAAGAATATCCATTTGAAAAAAATAAATTAGTGACTTAACGCGTGAATTTACAAGGATATGTCAATGCGTTCATATGAAAGGAACAGCTTGAAATTGGGACGATATTCCTCGAAATAGCAATCCTTAAGTCAATATTTGGATTGACAGTGCATTTTCTTTATTGTATATGTTTCATATTATAAGAATATTCTTCTGAAAAAAAAGTAAGTGACGTAACGCGTTAATTTGAAAGGATTTGTAAATGTTTCCTTATGTAAGAATCGGCTTGAAATTTTAACGATATTTGTGAAAACAGCTATTTTTATTAATATTTGTTGGAAAAAAAAAACACGAGTACTTTTTCGTCAATGATCGTGTATTAGCATTAAGGTTTTAATTGAGTAGTAAACAAAGACATAGATCTGAATAAACGAATTGTCTTAAAACCGTACATCGTATAACTATTAACTGTCAAATTCACCCTGCATTGTTTTATCAATACATGAAATGAAACGGGAGAAGATCATAAATTGCAAACAAACAAACCGTATTATAACCCAACTTACTTGTGATACGAAGGTTATCCTTTAACACACATTTTCACCACACATCAACTTACTTGTGATACGAAGGTTATCCTTTGACTCACATTTTCACCACACATCCAAATTTCAAAACTAAACACTGGCACATTCAAGAGTACATGTATTTGTTAAAATCATCCGGCAACTTTCCAGTTACTCCACCCCCAGTAAGAGGTCTATGATTTCGAAATTGATTCCGATGTCGTCTTTCTAGATCAACTGTTTTGACTTAAGAATTGTTCTTCAAATTCACTTTACATTTATGTTCGTTTTCTCTCGTGTAAGTAGCCTTGACATATTGAGCATTTAATTTTCGGACAGGTTTAATAATTAACAGATAAAACAAAAAAATCGTCATAGTTTATTTTACTAACAACTTTAAATAAACATATTTGATTTTATTTTTTTATGATTTTGGAATTTAAATATCAATTTGACAAAACTTGATTTTGATGTTAAAACGTTTTTTTGTTGAAAACATAGAGTTAATACCATTTTGGTGAATACTGATTATCATATACTTATTGAAGTGTCAAACTATTCTAATAGAAAGACAACATGTTCACTTCTTTGAATATCATAACGACAAAGTATCAGACGTTAGTCACATTGAGAGATAAATATGTCCTGACACCTTATCAATCCAAACATCCTGTGAGAGTTTGGTCTTAATTGGTTATATATTAACAATGGATTTTTTAGATAAAATTAATTGCCGTGCATTGAAAGTGTGAGATTTGCCGCTTGTTATTTCATGTCTGGAATAGCAGAACGTGTCAGACCTGTTAATTAACAACAGAGATATTTAAGAGATTAACGCCAGAGGCTATCTTTCGCCTTAATAATGAAGGACTTGAGACTTGAAACATACTGTGCAAATGTGGCAGATTGGTGTTAATTTGCATCACGACCCTTAATCCTTGTAATGTCCGATGTTTGTTGATTGACCCTTTGTATGTGACGTAAACTGAAAATAATCAATTAAATTGTAAACAAAGAGATTATGTTCAAATGTGTAAATTATATATTTAGTGATCTTATTACTAAATTATCAATACAAATTTGTAATAATCATGTTTGAACACCTGTATTTCAGTGTGACATACGTCATTTAAACCAATATTACCAATGGCAAAAAAATTAGGTGTGTGATTTAAATAATTCCGAAAAGCAGACGCTTAAGTTAAGATCGAACCCATTATCATTTGTGTTGATGAGTTCAGAGACAGTTTGCGGATATCAAATATTCATTATTTTAAATTTTCATTCAAAGACAACGGCAGATAAAAGAAACTTGCTTGTTTTAATCGGTTTGTTATCATAGCAATAAATGTACATTTTTCATTTTGTCTCATTTATGTACAATGGCAACGTTTCTACGATTATGTTAAAACATAAAACAAGTTTTGCAAATAAGAACAAGATGCATTAAAACGGGAGAAACTCGCATCCCTGCGACCAAAAGCAGAATAACACCAGAAGACCTGTCAAAATACCATATTCAATATCCAATTTACGTTTCCCAAAACACAATTCAACACTTAAAATGTCCGAAATTTGTGCAAAAACACCGTTGTTACTGAGAACTAGATTCTTCTTACTGATAGTTCATATGACTTTGAAGCACAAATGACGTCACAACAAGGGAGATAAGTCATTCACAAAAATCGATAAAGGTGAATAAAAGTAGTCAAAAACAACATTTTTCGCTTCTATATGAGAAAAAAATCATTACCTCCCTCATAACGAAACCATAACCTAATTCAAAAACCATAATTTAAGAAAATTTTGTTTATCGGGAAATATGACCTTTAATGTTGTTTTCCTCAATAACTTTGCATGCATACTTCAATGCAAGTTCATATATTTATGCCCCTTGTTTACCAACAAGTTTTATCTAAACATGAAGCTGTCGAAGTACTATCCCCATTATACAAAGTGAAGTTAAGGGAAGTTTTTGAATGCTTTGTCTTTGGTCCTGGCCATGACATAGCGTTGGCTAGTACAACCAAAGTCATGAAATAGGGAATACTCAATAGCACTCTTTGCCAATGTCGCTGGAATGCCAGTCTTGGCTAATGAGAATCACTTCTGTTCAGTCCTTTAATATGACCATTGAAATTTTCATATTTTTTGGTATGAAATCAATGGATAGTTAACTTATTTCTTGTTTATCAACAATGCACATAATTGATATGTTGTAGCATTAACATTTATTCTCTGGTCACCAAACTTCAAAACACTTTTGCCTCTTGATGCGTTGTTTGCTCTTAAAAAACTACTTTCATACAAGCAGATCGCCTTCCTTGAGAAAATGCATTACGAATCCAAAGCTACAATCATTATGTGACAAATATACAGTCGAGCCTCAATAGTCTGAACGTCGTTAATCCGTATTATTCGCCATTTGAACAGAATTTGTAGGGAATGGTCCTTACCTTCATTAATTCCACTGTTTAATCCGAAAAATTCGCATTCCCGCATGGCAATCATTTTCAACTATTATGTTTTTTTTTTACTTCAACGTAATTATTATGAAAAACGGTGTAAAGGTAAACATTTCACTGGAAACTCGCCGATTGTTTATTCTGGATTATTTGTTAATACGAACATTACTCCTGGGAACGAAAGTGTTCGGATTAACGAGGCTCGACTGTACTTTCTTTATAAAAGCGCAAGAAGATTCCTTTTCCGCAAGTTAAAATCGCTGTGAAAACATTATTTCTGATAGAAATTCATTTTTATTGTTTACTACTAGCTTATTCCGTTATGAGAATTGATTCAGTCCGACAAATCATTTGAGACGCTGGAATGAATGTCATGCATTTTTGTACATCTTTTTATTTGTATTTTCATTTTGCTAAATTTTTACCTTATTAAAAAAGGACGTTGGAGGACAAAGAGTTTTGATATAGAAAATTGGCCTATCAGGCAACAAGGGTGATTCATCAAAATCTTGTGAATAGCTTGTTCCTCCATCCAACAGGGGACTATAGTTATCCTGATCTCAGTACATGAACTATGTAATTATATTTATATGACTATAAATAAGACCCCTGGGGTTCATCCAAGCAACCTACTTTTAATCAACTTATGACAAGTGTGCAAGTTATGTATGGGGGAAGAATTAATTTCTTGTTCTGACAATCCATGTAAAGTTAGTTACTTGAAATTTATTCACTTGCTAAAACAAATTAATATCAAAATAAAACAAGTTTATACCAAAATGAAACAATTTCATTTAAAAATAAAACAACTTTATGAGTTTATATCAAAATGAAATAAGTTTGTATCAAAATGAATTAGTTTATACTAAAATGTAACAATCTTTTTAGAAATATAACAAATGTAACCCATGTACTATGTTTTTTCAGGTTTTACGTCAACTTCTATGACATACCCCGCTCTGACTGTGGATACAACGGGAAGACATTTTGAACATTGTGACAATCACAAATGTAAAGCTGCTGTGGACTCATAACTAACTATTCACCGTATTTACAAATTTAGGAGGACAGTGTTGACAGTTTTCACCAAGCCGACCACTATTGATTGTTGTAGTATTATCAAATACTAGTCATCCTTTTGCCTGTGCTGTAGGTTCAATGAACTTAAGTGTAGCTGTGCTTGCGGTGTCTACAATAAGTACCAACAAATTAAATAAAGTTTGTTGTTTTTTGTTTAACTTGTTTTTCAGCAAGTTTTGAGTTATATTGTGCCATTAGTTGGATCTAGTGCTTCCTGTTTTAGACCTGGAGCTGGCTTTCCAGTTGTAATGATATCCCTATTACCCAGAGTGCCATAAATGTAATCCCCAATTAGCATTGTTTTGGGGTACCGTCTTTTACTGAACGACTACAGGAAAATGTTTGCCTATATAGAAACTGATAAACATGGATGGTATTTTTAAATAAAAGTACAATATTGGAATGTGAGACATCATTGGAAGCATCTTGGAGTGTTACTTTACAATAATGCTTCGCCCAATTTTGAAATCAGAAGGGATGTTGTTTTGTACTTACTCAAGTATCTAGCATAGAATGTTTAGTAAAACGGTACCCTGAACTTTCGAATGAACATGACTTGGTACAGAAATGTGATCGGCCATACACAAGGCACATACTCGTGATTGTAAATAACAAATTTGCCAATACTTACAATTTACAGCAAGTTTGAATTTTCTGCGTTCCAACTGCAAAAAGATGTTTCTTTGCAAGTAGAACTTTACTGGACGATTTACTTATCTTGTATAATAAGTTTGTGTTTCTCTGAAGGATGTCAATCCCCCTTTGAAGTTTTCTTTTAAATAAATATGGTAAAGCTATCTTAGTGTTTTTCTTTTTAAAGGTTTCTACTGATGGAATTGAACGCTCTTGACTCACAACCAAGTCCTAGCTCAGGCAGATGAATGACTCTCGATAATTCAATATAACTGATGTTGAGGAACAATACTTTATATCTTGGTTAACAAGTTTTAAGTTTTGTATCCATTATTTTGAAATCAATTGTGGCATTCTCACATCTGAGATTAATCACTCTTGATTTTGCTTCCTGATTACATAACCTGTACACATGCCAAATTTGGATTAATGAAAGATAAGCTTATCTTGCTACACAGTGGATTAAAACCCACAACCTTTATGTCCCAAGGCTGACGCTTTAGCCCTGGACTGCTGTCCTCTACTTGTTCATTAGGCTTCAGAGGAATAAATTGGACAATTGATGGATAGTTTCACAACAGAAGTGTACTTGCATGGGGTCATGTATTGGGCTTGCATCTTTTTCATTCATGTTGGAATTCTTTAACATCTGCTTAATTTTGACGAGGAAAGATACCCAGAGTAGCAAGCAGGTAAGATCACAGGCCAGCCACCAATTTACTTGATGGCTTGCCTGGATCAAGCCTATTGCATAAGCATAATGTTAGTACTAGCACTATAAGAGTTAAAGGCACATAAAGAATGGTGAAATTGGGTAAAAGCATCAGAATTCCACAAGTCAGCCGGGGAACCGACTACCTCTAATGGAAATCCACATTTATCTCAGCAGTGTTTTAACTCACATGGGGAGGGTAATGGGAATTTCAAGTTCTGTTCTCAACCATGAGGCCCCTGTTATTTTATGGCTAGACCGTTCTACACCAACTACTACTGAGGACTTTTGCTTGTTTGTTAATATGGGGTTTTATGTGCTGTAAACAATTCAAATTGTTCAGTTATTTTTCAGCTTCTGGATTCACAAGAACTAGACTAGGGCTTTGAAGTGTCTAGGTCAAGGACACTCCTATGAAACCAGACCGGTATCTGTGGGGCTTGAACCGGCAACCCCTCAGTTGTGATACCGCCAACTTAACCATTTGGCCACACAGGGTTTTCTGCTTAAATCTTAGAATGGGATCTCAAACAAATCCCTTTTTTGTTTGGATTATACAAAAAACAGTAAATGAATCATAAAAAAAACACTCATAGAATTAAAATAGTTTTATTTTTTTAACAGCAGAATTTCAATCATTTTAGATTTTTCTTATTCTTCAAATCCATTAACATTGATTCTTAATTCTTGTTAATGACACACAGAAGATCATGATGATAATGTCATTTAGTTTCTTTTGTAAATGGTGTTTAATACAGAGTCAACACTTTTTTCAGTTATATCATTGTTTTTCAAATGCCATTAAATAAGACAATACTTAAATCCATTGGTCATGCGATTCCAAAATATGACGCAAGCCCTGTTTTTGGAGTGCATTTGAATGGACTCTGTTTTAACCCTGAATGAATGGTGTTTTAAGGCGCATCTGTTTTAACCCTAAAATGCTGGCTAATATACTTGGCGGCTGGTCCCGATCCAACCTGTTTGCATAAGCATGAAGTCAGTTTCAGCACTTTACGGGTTAATTTCTAACAGCGAGTTTTCAAAAACCTCGGGCACTTAAAATAAGGGCAACTCTTACAAAACAAAGTTACCCGGTATTTCTAATTTGTCTGCGTTATGTTACAAAATGTTTAATGAGATGATTTAATAATATATTAAATAGGGACTTTGTTTATATGTACAAATGTATCACAGATCTACACCAATAACTGAAACATGTAGGTCAAAGACAAGCCAGTAAGTTGGTTGCATTCATCCAATCCAAGGGCTCATAACTTAAATTTACTTCTTTATGTTCTGTTAAAGCACCTGCAGCAGACGACTTATGAAAACCACATTGACAAATTTCATAAATCCACTTTTATACCTTTCATCTGCTTATGCTTATGCTTTCAGCGTGAACATCACACAAAATGTATTGTGAGGTAATGGGTTTCTTTAGTCCTGTGACTGAAGACAAAGAATATTTTAACCATTTACTCCATAATGCTTTGATGTAATGGCTGCAGAAAGCATTGTAACAAAAGGGTAACTTGTACTTTTTTCTTCCAATTTGGCCAAGTCACAAACTCCCATATTGGGAAATGTGATAACATAGAACTTTAGACAATAAGAAGCTATACTGAGTTATTGGTGTTAGACTACAGTAAATATTCTCCTTTAAAATGGACTTCTTATACCCTTGTGCTATGACCTCACTCATTAAGCACGTTGACCTTAACATTGACAGTAACACTTGAACACTAACATAAAAACATTACACAACTATTTCTGCAGTATGAATTGTTCTATGAAATCATTTTGTTCACTTTCTTCCTTCTGAAGTCCCTCGTACTGTACACGTAATCTGTGAAAAAAAAAAGAAGAAAACTATGGTGCGGTAAACATCAAGTGCATTATGTGTTAGTGAACACAAACAGCTTTTAATTGATTTGCTATAAACATTTGATATGAAAGAACATGAAATCCGAAAATTGGATCAACTAAATCTAGAGCCAGAAGTAGTAGTGATAGTATAATGTTTTTTGTTTTGTTTTTAAAAAATATGTGTATTGATTATTATTTGTAACATTTTACACAAATGTTTCAGGATAGCACTTGAGCCAATGGAAATTTAAGTCCCATGATTTTCCAAATAATGTCTCATAAAACTTTGGTTTAAACTTATTTATTTTACATCGATTGTGAAGGAAACATTTTTTAAATTCTCCCTCAATAGCTGGTTCCTGTCTACCTCTGCACCACTGTTGCCCATAAAACATAGAATTATAAATATGGTTTTAACATACTTGCATGAGATTAAGGGAACCACTGTGGCAAAATGTGATGGTGTTATTTTTGTCACAACTTCAATCCAAATATGCCGATACAGAAAAGTTGGCTTACACACATTATAATTGTCGTCTGCTTTTCCTTGCCATGTGGATCATGTTTTGGAATTAATCCAACATTTCTCTGTCTAATCCTTAATTTAAAAAACTGATTTCTCTGCTTTACTTATTTAAAAAAATATATTCCTCCATCCGAATGAAGTCCTAATTAAAAGGTTGAGAGACAATGGACCATGAAGTCCATTTATATCAGCTTACCTTTCTAACTGCATTCTCTTTTCTGTGATAAGAGCTTGTAACTGCTGTTGTTGGGCCTCCCGTTGCTTTGCTATGGACTTCAATAGATTTCTAGAGCCTATTGCCTATAAAATAAATAAAACTTGGAATTTTACTCATATATACAAAGCAGAACATGAATTAATGAGGGGGGACCTCCTTTAAATACCTTACACTCCATGATATTTGACTATGATGCATCATTCTGCAATAGAAGACTTTAAAAACTTCTTTGACAAAAATGCTCCTAATGAACCCATTCACTCTTAAGACACAATAGTTTCCATCTGGTTTCATAAAGAAAATGTTCTTTCCTTATCTATTATCTTGCCAGCAATTACTTTGACTCTGGCACTGTGCCAGATAAAAATTCCCATATGGGGCTATGGGTTAGATCATCAAAAGCATGTGACCTTTCAATTTACTTTGACTAATGAATTTCATCATGGCACATGATTTGAAAGTTTTAAACATTGTCCTCCAAAGTCTTTAACACAGAACTAAATAAGATGAATAAAGTCTGACTAGAAAGCAGGAATTTTGAATATAATAAAATGCCCCCTTATTCAAAGTCATTGTGATGTCATGCATTTTCCTCTCACAAATCTTGTCCATTTAAAGATATGCTCAGCAGCTAGAAATTCAGACGGCAAATTATTGATGTAGAAATGCCAGGGGCATGGCTGATTGCAGTGTATGAATTTATATAACTGAAATACTGTTGATATGTGCAGAAATTCTACCCACTTAGTTCCATACACTGGATTAAAACAATTGCTGAACATTTTAGAAACCAATGGATGATAAAGAAGCAGTTGCTAATTTCTAAAAAGTATGAAAATGGTTACTTTTCATACACAATATGATAACACAAGGAAATACTTTGTTTTTATGCTTTAAAATGGTCATCTGCAGTTGCTTAAAATTTGGACAAGTCATAAAATTCCACTACATAGGATTGGTCTTGAGATCATGATTTACCTTCATTTTTTCTTTTTCTACTTCTTTGGCAACATTGTCCACCACTTCAATAAAAGTACCCACAATTTTCTGAAAGTCGCCAATCTCTGAAAGGATAAAAAAAAACTAACCTTTTACCAAACACCAAATTTCCGACTGTCCAAAATTGAAAGAGTTTGCAGACAGCATTTCAAAATGTGATGAAATTGAAAAACAAGCTTTTAATGGGGCAGAAAACATTGTGAGAAAAGGAGAAATTGCTCTTTAAGAGCAATTTCTCCTTTTCCCACAATGTTTTCCAGAGTCGTCTGCAACAAACTAGTCAAATGTCCTTATTGTTTGGTAATGGGATAAACATAACATCTGTTGTGATAAATGCTACACAGGTGCATAAACAAATGTGTAGTATGGCTTAGGTTCTCTTGGCTTTGAAACTACAAAAATCACACAGCCTTGTTGCCTTGACCACTCACAGATGATGTATGGCCTTTCAATTCATTCTTTCATCCTGGATTGAAAGAAATTGCTGAAGATAATTAAAGTGAGTTTTCAAAATAGAAATTTATTCAATTGACTTGCTCACAGAATACTAAGTGAATGACACTCATTAGTTTAGTTTAATGTATGTGGAATATTGATGCAAAAGTTGAAAGCCTAAAAAGCATTGGTGAAACCTGAGCAAAACATTCTGTTTGAATCCTTCCTAGCTCAACTGAAGTTGTGAAGTTGGAAAGTCTCACAGACATCATGCAGAAGAGCAGACTGCGATGGCTAGGTCATGTTGAGCGTATCGCCAAATAAATTTGATGCGATCGGAAAATATTGAGAATTTTCTTAATCGGGAAATATCTCGCGTCATGTCAAACTTTCGAACCATTCATTTAATGGAGGACGCTGCGACAAAAATTGTCGCATCGTTTGAAGACTGATATTTCCATTATTACAGCAAAATATCAAATGACAAGTGTTGGTATTCCTCATATTTACTTTGTAAGAATGGTTTACTTGGCACTAGGTGACGATTTATCTGCTCCCGATAAACTTCAATTGGACATGCACACTGGACTGTGAAAACCATACTTTAGCATTTTTTAATTGTTTAACAGCAAATGATGCCGTTATTTGGTGGTTTATAAGTTTATTTTACATCTTGTTTTATCAATTAACTTTGAATGGCCATTTTTTGCTTTAAAACCGAAAATCTAATTTTGATTTTTTCCTCCACTGTTTGAATCGTTCGAAATTCTGATGTTACATTGTCCAATCAGAACATAAAAGCAATCTTCACGTCAAATTATTTTAACTAGTTGAGTGTAGCAATGGGTGCATCACCCAAGTCCCACAATTGAAAGTCCCTGCAGAGAAGTCTGCTGGTAGAACCAAACTATCTTGGGATGATGTCTTGAAGCAGGACAGGAAGATCCTGTGTATGAACACCATCAACCCTCACCATAGAAGAGAATGGAGAAGAAGATTCAGATCGAGACTTGACAGTCAGGCCCCACCCTCAGAAGAGAATTAATTGATAGCCTAAACAAATAAACTGGATAGTAAGTGAGTTATTGTTAAAGAAAACATACATGTAGGTTAATAAATAGACAGCACAAATGCTCAGTGAGCGACAGTGATTTTCGCATTCGGATGTGAATGTGTCTTTCAGAGGTTGATTTGCTTGGTTCATTACATTAAAGCAATTTCCTTAAAATTAAAGAAATGAATTAGAAGTTGTCTACATAGCAAAATAGAATGAACCTTTCGTTTAAGTAATCGGTCAAAATTACATCCCGCTTCGCTCAGTATCTGAGTAGTCTCAATAATGATCCGTGAACGAAGCTTTTTTCGTCATTTGGACATTTATCGTGAAGGCGTCAGTCAAAATAGCAATAGCCTTCGAGACCAGTTATCTGGACTAAGTATCTGAGGAGAAACTGTACAATCATCTCTATAGAAATTGGGACAGTTCGGACGTCTAGCGAACAGGTACTCAGAACTTACTATCGACAAAGTCTTTACATTCCTCCTTCAGTTCTGAGGTTTGTGTCTGCACCTCAGGTTCGAGAACACGAATCTTATTAAGCTCGTCGAAGTGCAGACCGGCTCTTGATAACGCTTCATCTGCCATTTCGTCAAGGAATGTTGTGATTGTAAACAATAGCGCTTCTTTATGTACCGTATATTCGAATTTCATATATAATTTTAGGATTGTTGATCTCAAATTACCAAATTACTTTTGTAGTACATTATCATATCTAGAAAGTGTAAGAAAGGTTTAATCGAAAACCTGATATTAATTTTGAGGTAATAAATTAATTTGTGTATACGTTAAATCCCAAAGAGGTATGGACAAGCATCTTTTTCAAAAGACTAGTCTTCTATACTTGAAGCTACTTCCTATTTATTCGAATCGCCGAAGATTTTGTTTATTCCCACTATATTGTTAGTTTCCAACTCATTAACAGGGGCGTAGCCCGCTTCAAATAAGTGTCATACACCGACGGGGGAGGGTGTCGGGGGGTAACCCCTCCCGCCCCCGGGAGGAAAGGCCCAGGGGCCTCCCCCGCGGGTTTTTTTTTTAAGTAGAAGTAAAGATATTAAGATTAAGAGTGGATTTGTAGATTTAGAGCAACGCATAATTCAAACTTTGTGATCGAAATTTGATTTTCTTTGCCAGGTTTATGTTTTTACTTTCGAAATTGATGTTGCGCACGTGCGTAAATACGAAGAAAGGAAAGGAGTAGATGCATGCCAGCATTACTTGTGTATGTGGGAAATTATGGGATACAGCTGCAGCATCGTGGTAGCATGTCTCTTTATTCTTCGCAAAGGGTAATCAGCTCATTGAGAACTGCCCCCTATGTCTGAATTGAATAAAAAGAAGGCATGATGAATTTCCCACAACATCAGAAAACAGTCTCTCTTTATTGAATTTTTACTATGTAACATTTACCAGAATTGAAAACGTAAATAACTACATGCACATTAAATATCATAGATATAGATTCAATAAGTAAGTGAATCAGTCCAAATGAATCTATTCTAATATATCTAATTAGCTGTATGCTGTAATAAGTAAAGAAGACGATCTTGCAAATTGAAAACATTGCTTTATCTAGTACACCAGGTAAATTAACCTGAATCAATAGAATTATTTTAAGTTTTACCAACCAAATCTGCTTCTAGAGCTATTGTTCACCGTTTTATGCTAACATCAGATGATATACATCTTGATCCTAATAGTAGGCTACGCCCCTGATTAATTAACCCAGCTTTTCATGGAAGGAATCTATAACATCAGAAGATCTAGACTCAATGAATCCGCTACTTTGCGTGTCTGTCGGTCTGGGCCTGACATTCAGGCTCTGCTGATATGACAACAGGAGATTGATGCAGGCGCGTAGCTACATATACGCAAGAAACGCAATTGCGTACACATTGTCCAGGAAAATGAAAAAAGAAAGTCCAAAAATGAAATTCGAATATTATGATCACCAATCGCTAGCCAAACTAAAATGTGTAAGGTTAAATATATTTTTATACACCGCAAATCCGGTTTCCCCCCCCCCCCCCCCCCATGCCACGATTTGCCAGTTACTGTGCGTGTCTTCAAACTTCGTCTAGCGGTCACCCGAGGAACTACTGTCATATCTTCTTCCTGATCTAGATTTATGGAAAATGCATTTGGATTATGAATTCGATTACACCCGAAGCTAAACTTTAGAAATAAAGAATATACCATGTAAGTTTAGTGAATAAACTCCAAATTGGAGGAAATTCTCAACTTCATATTAACTAATTGAGCCTTAACTCGGATGATCCAAGCTGTAACGTGTTACATGAAATGTCTACGTCTGAGACATTCGGACTAATGGAACCTTTAAAGTATTTGCCGTGTTATAATCCCGCAGCACCTCGAACCCAATTATCGCTCATCAAACACCTAATAAACATGTTTATTAGGTATTTGCACTCACGAATTTTGAAGAGGTGTCCGAAATGTACAAACGAAAAAACTATTACGCGGGTACTAGACCCTAATCACGCCTCGTTTTGAGGTCAACCCAAACGAGGCTCTTAACGCAAGGATAAGGAAATCCAGCGTATTGCGTAAACAGAAACCGAGAAAGGAGTCTGTGATGAACGTTCTTTTTAATATCCTCCATGTTCATTTATAAATATCTTTTTGAATAGTTAGGAACGAAAAAGAAATATGTCCATTTTTTAACAAATTCCTTATCTATTTTGGTTTATTTGGTGGATACCTATTTGTGGAGATGGCAGTCCTCAAAGAGTTGATCAATCGCTTACTCCACAATTAAATCCTTTATCTTCACGCCGCTGGAGTAGAAACCTAAAAAACTCTTTTCTACAGATTGGACACAGCTTTTAAAGTATACAACAAGTTTGACACGATTATCAACCTGTTGTATATCAACCACGTACTATTGAATCAATTAAACTGTAAACCCAGCGGGTGACTTATGCCTTGTTGTTTATCTCTTATCTGTCTGCTATTTGTTAACGTGTCCTACTGTTCTGGTATATTTAACAATTAATCCCTTTTTATTCATTACAGATGTGACTCGGTAAAATTCTCCTTTGTTTAGATATAACTAATCAAGCCCAATGTTCCACATGATGCTTGACTTGTTAGGGTTTTATCATGTTCTTCTCTAATGATTTATGGCCAACAGTTATCATTATTTTTTTTTGTAAGTCACATGTTTTTCAAAACAAAAATACGGAAATCACACTCAAAGTAGACTAGTAAACTTTCATTAAAAATTAATCTTAAAGGTCATATGTACAGGTTGGGTTTATTTCATAAAATTAAAATATGAAGTAAAAGAATCACATTGAAATTATTTGCAACATTTTAGCATAACCCATTACGTCATAAATCACCGTCATAGCGCACCGATTAATAAAAGTTCGTATGACTTACTTCCCTTTGCTGTGACGTCACTCGTGATCCACTGAATGCTCCATGTAAAGGGCGTGAAGAGCGATCGCTGGTTCGAATTGGTGTTTTTCTTCAAATAAACGATCCTAGAGTCATTGTTTGGATTGACAGCGCATTTTCTTTATTGAATATGATTCATTTTATAAGAATATCAATTTGAAAAAAGATAAATTAATAACTTAACCCGTGAATTTGCATGGATTTGTCATTGCGTAAACCTGTTCATATGAAAGGAACGGCTTGAAATTTGGACGATTTCCTTGAAATAAATGATTCTTTAGTCATTGTTTGGATTGACAGTGAATTTTCTATACTGGATATTTTTCATATTATAAGAATATCCATTTGAAAAAAAAATAAATTAGTGACTTAACGCGTGAATTTACAAGGATATGTCAATGCATTCATATGAAAGGAACGGCTTGAAATTGGGACGATTTTCCTCGAAATA
Organism: Cerastoderma edule; assembly: GCA_947846245.1. NCBI lineage: Eukaryota > Metazoa > Mollusca > Bivalvia > Cardiida > Cardiidae > Cerastoderma > Cerastoderma edule. Next base: position 26,326,920 of record OX401411.1, read on the forward strand.
GCAATCCTTTAGTCAATGTTTGGATTGACAGTTCATTTTCTTTATAGAATATGTTTCATATTATAAGAATGTTCTTCTAAAAAAAAGTAAGTGACGTAACGTGTAAATTTGAAAGGATTTGTAAATGTTTTCATATGTACGAATCGGCTTGAAATTTTGACGATATTTGTGAAAACACCTATTTTTATTAATATTTGTTGAAAAAAAAACCACGAGTACTTTTTCGTAAATGATCGTGTATTAGCATTAAGGTTTTAATTGAGTAGTAAACAAAGACATAGATCTGAATAAACGAATTGTCTTAAAACCGTACATCGTATAACTATTAACTGTAAAATTCACCCTGCATTGTCTTATCAATACATGAAATGAAACGGAAGAAGATCATAAATTGCGCACAAACAAACCGTATTATAACCCAACTTACTTGTGATACGAAGGTTATCCTTTAACTCACATTTTCACCACACATCCAAGTTTCAAAACTAAACACTGGCACATTCAAGAGTATTTGTTAAAATCATCCGGCAACTTTCCAGTAACTCCACCCCCAGTAAGAGGTCTATGATTTCGAAATTGATTCCGATGTCGTCTTACTAGATCAACTGTTTTTACTTAAGAATTGTTCTTGATTTTCACTTTACATTTATGTTCGTTTTCTCTCGTGTAAGTAGCCTTGACATATTGAGCATTTAATTTTCGGACAGGTTTAATAATTAACAGCTAAAACAAAAAAATCGTCATAGTTTATTTTACAAACAACCTTATATAAACATATTTGAATTTATTTTTTTTATGATTTTGGAATTTAAATATCAATTTGACAAAACTAGATTTTGATGTTAAAACGTTTTTTTGTTGAAAACATAGAGTTAAAACCGTTTTGGTGAATACTGATTATCATATACTTATTGAAGTGTCAAACTATTCTAATAGAAAAGACAACATGTTCACTTCTTTGAATATCATAACGACAAAGTATCAGACGTAAGACACATTGAGAGATAAATATGTCCTGACCTTTTATCAATCCAAACATCCTGTGAGAGTTCGGTCTTATTTGGTTATATCTTAACAATGGATTTTTTTAGCAAAATTTAATTGCCGCGCATTGAAAGTGTGAGATTTGCCGCTTGCTATTTCATGTCTGGAATAGCAGAACGTGTCAGACCTGTTAATTAACAACAGAGATATTTAGAGATTAACGCCAGAGGCTATCTTTCGCCTAAACTATAAAGGACTTTCAAGAGACTTGAAACATACTGTGCAAATGTGGCAGATTGGTGTTAATTTGCATCACGACCCTTAATCCTTGTAATGTCCGATGTTTGTTGATTGACCCTTTGTATGTGAGGTAAACTGACAATAATCAATTAAATTGTAAACAAAGAGATTATGTTCAAATGTGTAAATTATATATTTTGTGATCTTATTACTAAATTATCAATATAAATTTGTAATAATCATGTTTGAACACCTGCATTTCAGTGTGACATACGTCATTTAAACCAATATTACCAATGGCAAAAAAAATCCGAAAAGCAGGCGCTTAAGTTAAGATCGAACCCATTATCATTTGCGTTGATGAGTTCATAGACAGTTTGCGGATATCAAATATTCATTATTTTGAATTTTCATTCAAAAACAACGGCAGATAAAAGAAACTTGCTGGTTTTAATCGGTTTGTTATCATAGCAATCAACGTACATTTTTCATTTTGTCTCATTTATGTACAATGGCAACGTTTCTACGATTATGTTAAAACATAAAACAAGTTTTGCAAATAAGAATAAGATGCATTTAAGCGTTTAAAACCCAAAGACATGGCAAGACAATAACTTATGATGTTGGATGAAATTAACATATTCTTGCAACTCTTTGAATTTTTAATCGTAAAGCAGCCTAATTAAGTATTCCAAACTAAGTATGTAGCATAGTTAATATGTTCCAAACAATTCAATTCAATTTTTTTTCAAAACAAATCTAGCTTGGCGAGTAAGAGAGTCATTCAAGGAAATTAACTTTCAAAAAAGGTGTAATCAACGTGATTTATCCTTTTCTTAAATTTAACTACATTTACACAGTGCAAATTTTATATAAAGATCTAGCAAGACTACGCGAGGCTCTAACACCCCAACCAAACTCACAAACATCAGTTCACCACAACGTTAATTTTGAAAAATATGTTCCTTTACCTGAGATCATGTGGGAAACAGCGTAACAAAAGGACTTCATGCTTAAATTATCATTAGCAACTTGGTACACTGGGTAATAAAACAACGACTTTTGATAGATATTTGGGGTCATTCCTAAATACAATGTACACATTCGCGCGTCACATCAATGGCTTGACACATGATTGTATGCTTTATCGCTTGATTGGTGTTTGAAAGTGAGATTAGCTTTGTCTGGTTTGCATTGACAATCTTGAAACCAATACATCAAGGTAAAGTGAATGTTGTCGGTGTGTTTCAAATAAGGGAAATATAACAGTTTCTCAATAAGTAGAATGAATTTGAAGCGTCTTCACCTGTATAAATTTCTTTGAATTGAGTCCAATCATTTAAAGATCAATAAAATCAATTCTTTAGAAACGCCTAACAACGTCTTCGAAGTGAAAGTAACACAACCTACTGTTCTTGTTTGGGGAATATATCTTTTGCTTATTTGTAAAGTAAACACGGTCCAGTTTACTTATCGAAACTTTTTGCAGCTTTTATGTTCGTCGGAAAACGGGACAAACTCGCATTATTGCGACCAAAAGCAGAATAACACCAGAAGACCTGTCAAAATATCATATTCAATATCCAATTTACGTTTCCCACAACGCAATTCAACACTTAAAATGTCCGAAATTTGTGCAAAAACACCGTCGTTACTGAGAACTAGATTCTTCTTACTCATAGTTCATATGACTTTGAAGCACAAATGACGTCACAACAAGGGAGATAAGTCATTCACAAAAATCGATAAAGGTGAATAAAAGTAGTCAAAAACAACATTTTTCGCTTCTGTATGAGAAAAAAATCATTACCTCCGTCATAACGAAACCATAACCTAATTCAAAAACCATAATTAAAGAAAATTTTGTTTATCGGGAAATATGACCTTTAATACAGTGTATTATATTCGGTGACTTCCAGTTTCGTATTCTGCCATTTCGTCTACAATTCAAATTCCAATTTCGTCTACACCCCTTAAAATGATTAAATTCTTATTTCGTCTACCCGACAAGTTCCCCACTTTGTCAAAAGAATGAAAATAAATCATGTTTATATATGTATATCTGTTGCTTACAAATGTCACAACTAAAATAATATACTGAGCATTTCTTTTTATGAAAAACAATTAGTACGGCAATAAATAAATGTCCCCATCCCGTAAACATATTTATGTAGGTGTACACTTTCTGATTGGGAACGTGAAAATAATCAATTTAGATCCAACTCACGGGTGGACATAACATGCCTACATCTGATTAAGATCTGCATAATTTGTGAGTATTATAGTGAGTGAAATCGTGAAGAGATGTCTTATGTTTTACCTATAAACGTCTTATCAATATACAAACTTTGGACAAGTTGGTGGTTAGCATGAACACAGTCTATTCTTAAGTCTCAAATCTTATCTCAATTAACATTTACCATATGTTTTCAGTCTAATTCTAGGATTATCAAATTTGAGTTAATATGGCAAGACGGTATGTAAAGCCAAACTGTAAGATAACCTAAACAAAAGAATCAGTTGTAAATAGCATTGAATACAAAAAGTGTAGGCTTCACCAAAAGACAGACAAATCTCAGTCTAGAGGCATCTTCTTTTTTTACATTTAATTGTCTTATTCTATACTGGATCTACACTATACACACATTTTTAGTCAGCATCCCATTATAGACAAATATGATAATAACATGCATTAATCTTTATACGCAACTTGTGTCAAACACAATTTAATATACACCAATAGATGAGATGGGACTTCTGTCATGAAAGGTGTGAAATTTGGTGAAAGACTGTAGACAATTGGGGTTTTTTCGTCTTCAGCCCAAAGTTTACATGGAAGAAATGGGTAAAGATGAAATAAGAACTAACCCTATATTCATATCTCAACACAATAACAATAATAAAATGTACACAAATATTTATATATTTTTAAATAAAAATGCTTAATTAACATCAATGTTTGTCAAAATTACATTCTTATTGCATAATCACTGTAAGCAAGTTTAATTTATTAATATAAGTTTGTTTAAAAATCATTGATATGATGAGGTCGGAAACGAATTCTTATTGCATGTGTATGTTAAATTAATATTTTGACTTTAAATTATCTTGTCTGTAAACAAATTATATTTATTGTGGTTATGTTATTTAGAACTGCAGGGGCGTAACAAGGAAACATTTAAAATATAAAATAGGAAAACTATTGGTTTTATTAATATTTGGATGAAAACATCGATGAAATCAAAAATTGTAAACGCATTAGTGATAAGCGGACATGATAATATCGGTTTGTTTGCGTTAAGAGCCTCGTTTTGAATCCAAGATGGCCGGCGCGTGATTTCGGTCTATTAGTCTTGATTACGATAACTCGTTCTGTACAACGGCACATGATTATCAAACAATTCTCTCACGCACCTAGCCACGTGGCGATTGAATCATAAGATAGATTAAAGTTTAAAGAAAGAGAAAAGTATGTGATAACAATAAAAGCATACTAGCGCTCAGAAAAACTGCAAAACTGCGTAATATGAGTTATAAATTATGATAGAATATGATGAAACATAGCGAAAATTAACATAGGATCATGGCAATATAACGCCTGCACTATTTATTATCTATTTTTCAAAGTGCTATTTGACAAATTTGGTGCCCACCAATTTAACCTTAGTGTTTACATTTGAGTTACATCTTAAATAGCAAGGAGCGCTCGGTTTAACAAGTGGCGATCACCTGGTTAGAAAAATCATGTGAAACATGCAAAAATGTTGTCATTTATCCAATATTAACAATGTGAACATTTGAATTGGAGAATTTCTTGGGTTTATTGCTTCCTGACGTTTCTCGGATGACCTAATTTTATCGCTAACTGTAAGCAAACCGTATAGTATTCACTATTTTAAAAGTATCAGATGAATGTGTTACAGTCTCAGTTCCCCTTTCATAGGGGTTTTATAGTACTTTTAAGTTAATTTTCAATTATTCTAAAACTTTCAAAATTTTAAGTGTAAATAAGCGCAAGTATGGCAGAATAAGGTGCTGAAAAAGACGAAGGGCAGTAGAAACAAAGTTCATGCACAAGTAGATTTAGATAAAAAGAAACTAAGATGCACGAAACAGGCATATAAAACGAGATCTATTTCACAAAAAGGGCATTTTTATTTAGATGGTGTCTTCCCTGGTTGATTGCGTTTTCCAAGAATCTATGCGGGCAGAGACATAGATAACTATGTTATCTATGTCTCTGATGCGGGTAACACATATTTATTCAATGGAAGATTGCTTTGTCTGTTATGAATAAATTATATTTTCTACAACCATGTCATTATCCGAGCATTACTGTTATGTTATATTAAAATGTGGCTTAAAGGCACATCAAAGGAGAGGAGTACAAATAAATTACTGAAAAAATATATGGAGTTCTTTTATTATGTTCATAAAAGTCATGAGAATTAGTTTAGGAATGCATTGAGACCCTATTAATGAGACTCATTTAAAATAAGTTATGTTGTGCTTGAAATATAGTTGTCTCCAATTCAATCATGTTTATCAACAACCTGTTTGTTTACATATATTCAAAATAACAAATTCTGATTTGTTGGTTCAAAAATGTTGTGCTGATTGTGTTTTCTGGTGATAACTTTGAGATTCTGTCCAAAAGCTTACCAAATAATATAGTTTGATATAGCATGAATCATATATTTTTTTGATACCTTTTATATTCGGTTACTTTGTAGATTTTTGTATCAATATTTTAATTTATTTGTTTTTCTTTTTTTATACAATAATTTGAATATTGACATGTAATTTTAATTGTAATTTCTTACGAGCAATTCGATAAGCCCTTTCGGGATCGTAATATTTTGAAAACTCTTTGGGAGTTAAGGTATCCCAGCTCTTTAACCGTAGTTTCGATAAAAGTGGCAGTGGGTAGTTACTGAAAGAAGAAAAAGTCACATAAATTTGTAAACTGTTCACTACTCTTACTACATTCACACGGATTCTTTTTGTGTTTATCCATATAATTCAATGTAAAATTGTGGTTGCAACACAAACACGGGATAGGTCGATTATTCCATTTCTGAATCGACTCCAGTTTTCTTGTCATTTGATGATATCGTTCTGAAAACGTCAAATAGCAATCATGGAAACTCTTCCCACGCAAGATGTGATGGATGGCGAGTTCAGTGAAGAGGACGAAAGTTCGCAAGAGTCCACTGCATGGGGACGCTTGTTTCCCCTTGGAGATAGCTTTGTTGCACTTGGTACGATACACTCCCCTATTTGTATGTGACAGAGATGCATAAAGGCGCATGGTATAGCCTTTTGCATCCATTATTTTAATAATTTAACTGAACGGTTACTCAACTTATGGCGTGACGGTGAGATGATTCTAATGGGTACCCACAATACAGGGTAAGAGAAGGAATGAAGAAGATGATAGATGCATGCTTCTTATTTGGATCTCTGTATTTAAGATACACATACCTTTGATGCATGACTCTCGGTTTTCATCAAGAATCGGTTGTTGATGCAAACCATCAGTTAAAATCCCTTGTGAATCGTTTTCTTCATGCTCAGTCATCTATTCTGATAAAAGAGGGTTGCTTAATCAGTTTGACCTCAACCTGGATCTGTTACTTGAAATCTTAATGAAAACCCTGTTGACTGCAGCGAGTAGTATTTGCAGACATTGCGCCAATTGAATTAGGTGCTCATACCGCTGATAATACTGACTTTGATTTGAATGATTGGCAATGTACTTAAGTTGTATTTCCTGTCAGTAGATATGCAAGTGACCATTTCCAATTGTGTGATGGGCAAATCGCTGTATTAGAACTATCATCCTTCCACTGTGTCAAGATACCAGTCCATTAATTCATGTTTCATGGATAGTCTTCAAATTCCATAGACAAATTATCAATTTGTTATCAAAAAAACCCTGCATATGGACTTATACAACTTCTAGTTAGATATAATTTTGACATATGCTTTAAAGGCATTTTAACTTTTTATGTGTCAGTGAATTAGATGATGAATGTTAAATTACCATGCAACAGCAGATGAAGGTTTGAGCATGGAAATTTGTAACAAGGCATCTAAGTTAGCATTTGCAGGGAATCTTCAGCCCAAGATGTTCTTCAAAATGTTGCAATGGGATTTTTTTTTAAGAGGGATTAGCTGTCTTGTTGTTTAGTTAGAAAAAAATTAAACTTAAAAGAAACTACTATAATGTAAAGATGCCTGAAGAAAACTCCCCAACCATTTGGGGATGATAAGCAAGTTTTCCTTTCATTTCAATGTTTTTAATTTTGGTATCTTTGAAAGAATTGTGTACCAGTCGATTCTCAAATTGTTTTCATGAAGGCTGATCTACAGAGGTGGTAATTATTGAATTAAACATTATTTTTTTCCCAAAATGATAAAAAGTGCTTTAAAAACGTTTTTTGTGGGAAAAAATGCTAATCAAGATTTTAATAAACCAAAACACGGTTAAGCATTTGTATTTTTTTTCAGATTTAGTCAAAGATGAATACACATTTGGGAGGGGAGAGAATTGCGATGTTCCTTTCAGTGGTGCTGCAGCTAAAAAGCACCAATGTTTTCAAGCTTATAGCAAAGTCCATTTCAAACTAACCAGAGTAAGTCCTTACCTGATTATTTATTGAAAGGAAAACCAGAAAGACAATTTCAAAATGATTATAACATACTTTTGAAGTAGGGAAGCCTGGTTTTCATTCTAATCTTAAGTCATTTCTCAATTATATATTTTTTTTTTATTTTTGATGTTCATAAAAGAGTGAAAACAAATTAATCAATACACTTTTAGGTTTTATTCTTTGAGTAAACATATTTATTTTACATTGATTGTTGAATAAGTTCTTACAACTTGGATTTATCACTAATATTCCACTTCCAGTGCTTGCGCCAATTTGTGGGTCAGTCCCAACATTTTCACCTCTTCACAAAAGGGGATCAAATCCAGGACCCTCAACTGAACCGATGCTGCCCACACACTTCTATACCACTTATACATCATAATTTATCTAAATTTTATGTCTGGTGAACATCCCATAAAGCCTTTTGCAATAAATCAATCAGTATACTGTTTATACAGCAGATGATAAGAAACCAAATTGACAATGATGGATCTTGTAAAGTTCATGATATACAACTTCTCAATTTGTTGCAACAGTTTTTACCAAGCTCAATCAGATAGTTTGGACCAGTGACAAAAGTCCCATTTGAGAAACCAGTGTAATGAAAGAAAGTTGCCATATTAATGTTTTATGTCCATTCACTGTCATGATATCCAGGGATACTTTTGTAAAGGTTTACATGTACAATCATAAGACTTTGGATTTCTGTTGTAGAAAACTACGACTACTGGTGTTCATGTATTTCTTGATGACATGTCCAGTAATGGCACATTTGTGAATGGTGAGAAAGTGGGTAAGTGGATGATGTATAAACTTTGTTTTAGTTTCTTTTTAGTTCAGGAATTATATTTGTTTCGAACATGTTAAAGCGCACCGCACAAAACCTATCAATTCCCTCTTTATTGGACTAATTTGCTTGTTAAGAGGTCACCGATGGCGTAACATACAGTACCAAGAATTTTGATTATGCATTACTTTAAAAGCTTTACAATAAACCCTGTTTTGTTGGCGCTCATTCCATATGTCTAAATTAGATGATTCTAATGAGCACAACCGAAATAGAGAAGAAATGAGAGAGTTAGCCCAAGTAATACCCCTCCTTTTTAACCTCTGTCTGTATGAGGTATTGATTTGTTTATTGTTTGGTCAAATGTCTTTCATATTTCCAAGTAATGGGATTTGTCATTAACATGGTGAAATTGTCTACTAAAAAGGACATCACCATGTGCCAATCTTTTCATTATAAATTATCTCATTAGGATTATTTTCCATTGAAACTTTTCATATTAATCATATATCTTTACCAATACTCACTCATTACAATTTATTATCTCCATTTTTTACATACCTAACAGGCTTTAGTTTGTAGACAGTTAAATATACTCTTGATTTCATCATCACTCGGTGCACTGAGTGAAATTTGCTGTCGATTTGCCCTAACTTTAAAATTAGAGACTGTATAATTGATCAAAAGTAATGGAAATCACTTCGACAAAAAGAAATTATTCGTATCTTAAATAAATGCTCACGTCTGAACGACTTCTAATGCGGAAGAGAAGAATCATTTCTATTTGCCGAAAAGAGTCAAAATAACATGTTTAAAACATGTCTCTATTTTCACATTCAGGTAAAAATAATAAACAAGTCATTGCCAATAACGATGAGATAGCATTGGCTTTGAAGAAAAATAAAGGTAAGATAGACTATGCATATTTCATAAATTTAGGTTTTGACTTACCCCTTTCCCCAACAATAACAACATTTGACCTCTTTGTTGCAGACGACTTTAGAAAACATCGTGACGAGCAATTTTTCCTTTTGCCACAATGTTTTCTGCCCTAATAGAAGACTTTTTCCAATTTCATCACATTTTGAAATGTTGTCTGCAAACTCTTTCAATTTGGGACAGTCGAAAAATTTGTTGTTTGAGAAAGGGTTAAAAAAGTATCATGGACTTTTGAAGCCCTATATGATAATATTGAATCCTGTTAAAGTCATAATGAAGTGGCTTGAAAACAGAATTCAATTCCAGAGCTTATTTACAATGGTATGTTATATTTGAAATTCAAGACTGACTGATTGTAAATTCATTGAAGCTTCGTTTTTGTACTTTGTGGCTGTGGTTTGTATGCCATCACTGAAATATTAATTAATAAAGGCAGTGATGCAGTATAGAAATACAACTTATACGTAGGCGGATAGGTCTTCTATCTGAGTTCAATCTTATTAACTTTACATTTATGGATTGTGACTGAAGCTTGGACCTTATAGAATGTCTCGATGACTGCTTCCTAGTTATAAAATCAGTACTCACACAGATTTGTAGGCAAATTCCGGATATTTTTACTAAGCCTAACAGGGATCAAACTCTGTACAAGAGGCCAACCCTTTACCACCTCACCACTGTCTTCTTTCTAAAAGCAGACCTTAACCCTTTATGCCATAGAAACCAATTTGGACGCATCTTAAAAGTCTTTACAGACAATTGTAATGAAAAGAAAAACTTTCTTGGAGCAGTTTATTTATTTGTCACAAGGGGTTCTGTCTAAAAAAGTATTTTGTGCACTATTTTTAGTTCTTTTAAATTTGGACAGTCCCAAGTTCCAATAATGGGAAATGGATGATTTGCTGCTAATGTATGAAGTATTCAGTGTTCAGTGCTGTTTACATGGTGATAATTTATGGAGACATTTTGAAGATAATAAAAGATTTCCACTAAGAAGAACGGATGAATGACATTATTTTTCATTGAGATTAGATTTCTACCATCAACAAAAGTCTTACTATGAATCATTCTTCAGGACAGGACTTACTTCGGTGCCTTTAGGATCACTTTTGGAAGTTATTATCATTAGGTGTGTATTTTTTTCATTTGACAGCATTTATGTATATGGACCTCAGTTCAAGCCAGAATGATGACTTGCCAGATGAAATAAAAGACAAATATACACTCACAAAAACATTGGGCAGGTAATAGTCATGCTTTATATCTCTTATATTCCCCCTTTTTTGTAATTGATTTATTATACGCGTCGCGCGCATGCGCGAAGGCGTATATAGTGATCGTACGGAATCCTTCTTTACCTATAGGGGCTTAATCACCGCCGAGAGTAAGAAAGTAGTTCCAACTTCTATGTTGATTGTAATTTGTCTATAACTGCGTGAATTTTTATCAAATTAAATCATCATTTTGTTAAATAACTCTTTCTTCCTTGGTTTGTTTTGGATGCGTCTGTGATGTGCACGATGGTGATAAAAGGTAATGCAAACTATCCGCGTTAATTTCCAAACATCCTAGAACTTCTAGAAGAAGGTATCTAGCGGCACCGGATTACAGTTAAAACGGCCCGATGTCAAAATGTCCTACGTTCAAAACGGCCCGAAATAAGTCAAAACGGCAAAATTTTCGGTTTAAAGTGTTAAAACAGTGTAAACCTTTATTTGGGCCGTTTTGACTGATAAAAAAATCAACAATTGGGCCGTTTTGACCATTCCATGGCCGTTCTCATCGATCTTAGGGACGTTTTGACATGGGGCCGTCTTGACATTCCCACAGTACCCGTATCTAGGCCATGGGATTTCCCCCATCTATAAAGGAATCCCCAGTATTTTTTTACTCAGTACAGAACAAAGTCCCTATCTTTTATGATTTGCAAACTTCTTTTAACGACAGGCCTTGTGCCAGAAACGGCTTAGAAACATTCATGAAGAAAAACTGACAGTTATCAGCGATTTTATTTTGTTTCATAAACGCATGACCCAATTTCAGTAATAGGTTTCCGATTCGTTTGTTTGGTTACCAGAGGGTTGGGAACCAGTTCGCTTAGTGAAGTGAAAATACGGCTCCCGATTCTTTGCAGTAATATTGTTATGAAATAAAAAACGACATTGATTAACACATTTAAGCCGTTACTTTTATTTGAAAGCTGATTTTGTAATTGAGCAGGACGGTTCATACTAAACAAAAAATCTTTCATTTTTTCATTATAAGAAAGAAAAAGAAATATTGCCTGATGTATAGCCGGGAAATACACCGTGTTTTTCGTTACCATTACTGACCATGAAGTGAGCGTGTGCATTTTACAATGGCAAAATGAAAAAGAAGATCTATTATCACCTTTTGCCCAATGTATTGGGGAAATACCTCTATTGTTTCAAATCCTGGAAGAAACACTAAATGTAGGTATTGTTGAGTAGATAAAAAAATCACCCAGATTAGAATGTATGATTGTTTACTTTGTTGTTGAGATCATTTTTTAGACTTACATCTCTCCGATCCTTTTGATCTACTCTTTTCTTGTGTTCCGGTTCCTGTTCCGTGTTCGTAACACTCGGGCATGCCTTTGATATGGCATTTAACCCAATATATATTTAATGCACTTTTAAAACTTTTCAATGATCTCTGACTGAAGCTGTATTTGTGCTGAAGTGTTTCTTAAATAACTTGTGACTGTGGCCCCTTGTAGATTGGTATCTTAACTAAAAATGCTTGTTTTCGTCTACAATATCTATTTTGTTGATAACTGGAATAATACTTTTTCATTTGATTAGAGCATTGGGTTTGAGTACCACTGGAGTACTGGGACATGTCTTTTTTGACTTCTATTTTGATTTCTGCTATTCAACAGAAATGTGTTGGTTTGTCTTCTTTCAAATCCATTCGTACGCACAAACCTCTCAGACCATACTGCGACGCAGTTCAGGCCATTCTGGCCTTTGATAATTGTTATTTTATTTTCAATTGAGATACATGTACTCTTACACATCTCCATATGTCATTTGTAACTGGTCTAAATTGAAAGACAAAACAAAAGTTTGCTTAAAATAAATAAAACTCCCTTTTTGTTTTGTAACAGAAGAACAAATTGCTTATTATAAGCAACTTTCCTTTTGTTTCAGTGATGTTGAAAATGTTATTTCCAAGACTTGTAAAAGTTAAGTTTTATATTGTAAAAGGTTATGGGTTGAGTTTACCAAAAGATAGTTAATAGCCATCTTATTTGTTTCAGGGGTGCTTGTGGTGAAGTGAGATTGGCATTTTCTAAAGGGTCCTGTGAAAAGTATGCTGTGAAAATCATATCCAAAAAGAAGTTTACGGCACAAGGGAAACATGCTGTTGTGAGTGGATTAATTTTATTTTATTTCCCCCCAAGCGTTATTGATTGGTTTCATCAAATGTTGATATGTTAACAGTTGTCTTTCATATTTACTCGATGTTTGATATGTTAACAGTCGTCTTTCATATTTACTCGATGTTTGATATGTTAACAGTCGTCTTTCATATTTACTCGATGTTTGATATGTTAACAGTCGTCTTTCATATTTACTCGATGTTTGATATGTTAACAGTTGTCTTTCATATTTACTCGATGTTTGATATGTTAACAGTTGTCTTTCATATTTACTCGATGTTTGATATGTTAACAGTCGTCTTTCATGTTTACTCGATGTTTGATATGTTAACAGTCGTCTTTCATATTTACTCGATGTTTGATATGTTAACAGTTGTCTTTCATATTTACTCGATGTTTGATATGTTAACAGTTGTCTTTCATATTTACTCGATGTTTGATATGTTAACAGTCATCTTTCATATTTACTCGATGTTTGATATGTTAACAGTCGTCTTTCATATTTGCTCAATGTTTGATATGTTAGTAGTCATCTTTCATATTTACTCGATGTTTGATATGTTAACAGTCGTCTTTCATATTTACTCGATGTTTGATATGTTAATAGTTGTCTTTCATATTTACTCAATGTTTGATATGATAATAGTCTTCTTTCATATTTACTCGATGTTTGATATGTTAACAGTCGTCTTTCATATTTACTCGATGTTTGATATGTTAACAGTTGTCTTTCATATTTACTCGATGTTTGATATGTTAACAGTTGTCTTTCATATTTACTCGAAAAGGCTTAAGAAACCACCACAACTAAGAAAATGTTTCTGATAACAAAGCTATTTTACTCTTTGACATAATTGTTTCATTCCATTAACACAAAGTAAACCACATTAGAGAAGCTAAGTTTGTTTCTTCATGAATGTCTGCTGTTGCTTTTGATTTCGGACCATTTACCAAATCTGTTTGAGGTAAATTGGAGGAAATACTTGTTGTTTCATTCAGATGTTCAATCTATCTTTCACTTGACTAAAAGAACCTTAATTATGGAGGTATTTCTGTGATAGATATAAACAGTTTGTTTCAAAGGTTTTTTCTTTTAATGTATATCATACATTAGAAAGCTGTCATGGTATGAGTAGCTAACAAAATTTTTTATTCTGAAAAAAAGATTCCCTTCATGTCAAACCGTATAAGAAAGTTGGCAACATTATTAAAAGTATAGAAGAGCTTATTTACTGGATATATATCTTCTGGCAAAGAAGTTGGGTTACAATAGCTATACATTGAATTTACTCATTAGTGTATGAAGTACATAATTGAAATGCAAGTTATTTTTTTTTCTTATATAGAATCTTACCAAACAAGTGATGGGAGAGGTTAAAATCTTAAAGTCTTTAAAACATGTAAGTATTTCAACCAAAACAAAATAATCAAATCTTTTATTTCAAAGTTTTCAATTGTTATTACAATATAAAAATAATAGAAGATATTGCATTATTATTCATTTGATGTTGATTTTTCACCAAGTTCTATTACCTTTGATTAATCATTCTAAATTTTGCTCCCCTAAACCATTTCCTTAACATACACTTGTACACGAGAACACCTTTAGTAGAAAAGTTAAGAACTACAGTCGACCCTCGATAGTCCAGTCATCGTTAATCCGGATGATTCACCATCTGGACAGAATTTGTAGAGAATGGTCCTTACCTTCATTAATTCCACTGTTCAATACGGAAAATACGCGTTCCGGCTCCGGACAATAAAAGTCTGGAGCCAAACCTAACTTCTAATAGTATATACGTACGACTAATCCGGAATCCAGCATAGTGATTATTTTTTTGCGATTACTTACGTTAATTGACGGTACAGTAGTCCAACATTCACACCTTTGGCAAATAAGCACATATGCTTGAGCATAAAAGGTCACCGAGTGTAGTGAAATGAAAGGTGTTGATTGTTTGTAAATAGGTCATTTAGTCATTTAACTGGTCTAACCTAATTGTAACCATAGTCGCGTGCCTAAAGTCGAGTTTGTAAAAGGTGATAACTCGCTGCATTGACAGCGATCAGGAGACAATGTCTGGCAAATATTTTAACTATTACATATTTTTACTTCTTATAGAATGAAGTGTAGAGAACAGATACAGAATATTCTATTCTGTTCTGTTCTAGGAATGAAATGTTATCTAATATGACTACTCTTTTCATTTTGTGGGTTTAATTTTCATGCTTATTTTATGCAAAATCTAAACGTTAACTTTTAGTGCACACTATATATATCATGTAAGGTAAGCCTAAGTTTGTTCTGGTATATGTGTCATAGCTCGGAAAAATCTGTGTTTGGAGAAATTGTAGTTTAATACTCCTTTTTTTCCGATGGGCAGAAAACGCGAAATGTTTTGAGTGGTCTTGCGATGAGGTCAAAAAATGATTTGAAAGATTTTATTTCATTGAAAACGAGAGATATTAACTGTTTATAAATGAACTAGATTTACAGAACACGGATTATTGCATATGCACATGTACATTATCGATTTGAAACAGTAAAACGTGCTACAATATGGACCCGTTTACCTCTTAACAAGTTGCAAGTGTGTATAGCGAGTGCCAGAAGAAATGTAAAGTCACAGTACATACCTGCATCACGCAGTGCATGTTCAGCCAGGTCGGTGTTGGAAATTCATCATGCAACCAAATAATTTCATGCAATTTACTTCCTTGTTATGCCCTAATAATATGATTACTAGTAGATTCAATGTTTTGGATGGCAAATAATTTCGATTAAAAGTTTAAATCATCTAGAAGGACGGATATGATATCAAATATTTCGGTACCATTCGGTAAAGTATATGTTATGCCGGTAATTTCGGTAAATATCAGACAGTTGCGAATGTTACAATTTTGCTCCAAACTAATGATTGTTTATAACTGCATAACCAACTGAATTTGATTGATTTTAAAAATTTGACGCTCAAATAGGCTGTTATAAGGGTGAACAACTCGCTTTAAGAGTTATTCGTGGAGTGGGTACTCTACACTACATTCTATCCCGTGATATCCTTCAGGTGTCGCATTCTAGTAGTAATTATTACGAAAAATGGTTTAGAGGTAAACATTTCTCTGGAAACTCGCGGATTGTTTATTCCGGATTATTCGTTAATACGGACATTACTCCTGGAAATGAAAGTGTCCGGATAAAAGAGGCTCAACTGTAATGATAAAAGAGGACATAACTTGGGACTAGCATTTTCTTTGTTGGTTGCAGTTGTCACAACTCAATTCATGAAGGTCAGATGTCACTTGTAAAGCCAAATAATTTTAAGCAAATTATATCCTGTTGTCTACTTTATGAATCTTTGTTAAAGTCTTGTCTTCAAATTCATATCTCATTAACAAATACTTTTCACTACCCTAATATCGGTCTTAAATGATTTTCAAGTAGCTGAGCATGCTGACTTATTGGTAGTTATTTAACAATATAAACAATACCTGAACTTGTACTGTTTTATTTACAGCCCTGTATTATTGGAATAGAAGATGTTATTGACACACCTGATGTTCTTTATATAGTGCTTGAGTTGTAAGTTCATTAGTATTATAACATTCATGGTTTGTATTTGCATGGTAAATTTAGACACATATAAGTGCAGGTGAAGAAAAAGTAATGATTTTCATTGGAATAATTCTCCTTTTCAATCAATAATTTTTTAATTTATTTGCAGCCTCAAACATATGAATTTAAACACACCTGAAGCAGATAACAAGCAAACTCTCCTTTTGCCTTAATGTAATATTCTTAACATAATAAACAAATTTTCATGATATATATTCATTTTTTGGTTTCAATATTGACTATTTAAGAGAGTCTGTATTATTGGATAAGTTGAAGGATAAAAGTGAGATTGCTCTTAATTGACTTTTCATTGAGGATTCAGAATGGAAAAGTAATTAATTGTTACAGGATGCAGGGTTTACGCTGGTTTGGAAATGGCGCCATTTGCGACAAAATTAAGAAATTGGCTCAAGAAAAACAAATTTGCCGAAAGTTGCTGGCGCTGAATATTTTCAGCAAGATTTGATGTTTTTTTACCGCATGGTTACCGATCTCGAGTCTATATCGATTTGTTTTTTTCTGTTAAGCCGAGAACCATGTATAGATGGTTCCCATAATCACAGTACTTTGCAATAGAAGTGGGGTACCAGCTTGTTTATCAAATGCCATTTCTCTTACGGGATAATCCTGTTTTCACACTTGTTCAGTCCATTATTTGTTGATTGTCAAGTTTTTTGAAGGTGACACTTTCTTGTGTACACCTTTTCGTCATTCGTCAGCCTTTACAACTTCAAATATATGGAAATTATGACTTTGTTTACTTTAATTGCTTTCTAATCCAAATGTTTGCCCTCACGCTTCTTTTAAAGAAGTTGACATCAAGCATCGGGGAAGTCAGTTGCGTTGATTGACAAAAAACTGAAATTCTTTTATGCATTGAAGTTTAGGAATATAAAATCTGCGATTTTCTCTAATTGACATTAAACTTTGATCCAACACAGGAATGACTATTAATCGATCTTCTCAGTCGTTAAATATGCCTCCCACTAAAAATCAAATTGACATCTGACAACCGTAATTTCATGGAGACTTGGAGGACGGGAAATAGCTGGTTATAATATGACGCCAAGATGAAAGTCATGTTTCTGCTATGTCCTGTTTCAAATGTTGAGTGTGAAAGAGGATATAGTCCAAAGAACCTAATGAAAACAGCACTTACAAATAGATAGAACAAACAAACACTTGAGAACCTCTTTAGAATCATAGATGACTCCGATGAAAGATTTCCCCTTCTACAGAAGACTTTTTTGGCTCCAACTTATTGAATTTGGCTCCAATTTTTAAAATTTGGCTCCATCTTTTTAGCTCACCTAAGCTCTGCTCAGGGTGAGCTTCTAGGATACTTGAATGTCCGTCGTCTGTCGTGCGTGCGTGCGTCGTCAACAATTTCAGCGTTTACACTCTATAAGCCACATTTTTGGCCCATTCTTCCTGATACTTGCTCAGGATGTTTACCTTGATGATATCTGGATCGAGTTCGATCATGGGTGGGGTGGGGTCAAAAAGTAGGTCACTAGGTCAAATCTTAGTAAAATCTTGTTTACACTCTAGAAGCCACATTTTCTGCCTAATCTTGATCAAACTTGCTCAGGATAATAACCTTGATGATATCTCGATAGAGTTTGATCATGGTTGGTGCAGGGTCATAAAGTAGGTCATGAGGTCAAATCTTTGAAAAATCTTGTTTACACTCTAGAAGTCACATTTTCTGACCAATCTTGATAAAACTTGCTCAGACTGTTAACCTTGATGGTATCTTGATCGAGTTTGAACATGGGTAGTGTGGGGTCAAAAAGTAGGTCACTAGGTCAAATCTTTGAAAAACCTTGTTTACAGTCTAGAAGCAATGAAAGCTACATTTTCAGCCCAATTCAAGATCAAACTTGCTCAAAATGATCAACCTGTTATATCTCAACCAAGTCAGTTTATGAGTAACTTGGGGTTAAAAGTAGATCACTGTCAAATTTAGACAAATCTTGTCCATTACTCATGTGTAACATTGTTGTAACCAACACTTTACAAGTGTCAGGTGAGCGATCGAGGACCCTCAGGGTCCTCTTGTTTAATTTGGTGCAAGTGTTGGCGCAAAGAAAATTTTGGCCAGAGAGAACCCTGGGATGTATTAATAGGTTCTGCTTGACCTAGTGTTAGTTTATTTGTATGTTGTTTAATGCTGTGTCAACAATTTTTCAGTTATGTTACTGCTTTCCTGGATCCACCAGTACTACACTAGGCCTCTGCAGTGACATGCCAAAGGACACTCTCAAGAAACCTGAGGTGTCGGTGAGGCTCAAACTTTGGACCCCCAAGTTCTAAGGCTGCCAAATTAACCACTGGGCTACGCAAGACCCCTTGCCCAGTGTTAGAGGTGGGAGGACTTGGTAGTCTCAGGTTTGGTATCTTCCAGCACTGCTGACTTTCTTGGAGTGTCCTTTGGTAAAACACTTCAAAGCCTTAGCCTAGCTCTGGTGAACCACAGGAGAACTACTTATGTAATTGAAACTGTTGACATGGCGTTATACAAACTGTATATAAAAAATATTTATTAGAAATATTGAGTAAAGTTTCACCTTTGCGAACCTCCCATTGTGTTCTCTCTATGTTTCAGAGTTGAAGGTGGAGAGTTATTTGACAAGGTTGTTAGTCTAAGTCAGTATGACGAGCCCACGGGAAAACTGCTGTTTTATCAAATGGTCCTCGCGGTCAAGGTAGGCTTCTTTTCCAAATAGCATACATCAGTGCCTGAATCCTTTCAATTGGGAAAATGCCAAGGCATGTCAATTTTGGGAAATTTCTGAAATTGCTTAATTAGGAGCCCAAAAAACTGGTGTGACATTGAAATTTTTGGAAAAAAATCAATTTGGTCAGAATTTGTTTTAAAAGAATAGGTTACTCATCAGTTTTCATTTCCATTCACATTGATTTTCTTTTGATTATGTGTCAAAGATTATATAAACAAAGTGTGTTAATGAAACTATAGAGAGTTTTAAAGAAAGCTGCATTGTACTATTTTTGTGAATGAGATTAAATTTTCTTTTCAGTATTTACATGATCAAGGTATTACACACAGGGACCTTAAGGTGAGTTACTATGACCCTCCTTCATTGATACATGTATAAATTTTTAACGCAGATAAGTAAAAAAAAACAGTGGTGACAAAAGCATTTTCCCCTTTGGTTACAAGGATTTCACTGATCATCACAAAAAAACTGCGTCATTTTTGTCAGCTGTTGCTGTTTAAGGGACTTACTCAGAGATTTGTGGTCTGGGAGTATTAATGTAAATTAATAATTGGATATTAACAATCATTGTCAATAAATCAAAGACCAATTTCATTTTTTTTTACCCCCTACATAGCTGAAACCCTGTGATTTGGTTAATAAGCAATAACCATTCAAGTAATATTAAACCAGAAAGATAAACACATTAGTCTTGAAAGGAATTCAATAAATAAATACTTTTCTTATGATGGGAAGAAAGCATAGGATGAATAAATTCCACCTATCAGTTTGGAAACAAAAGAGCATGGTGAGGTTAACAAACCTTTGTGTTATGACCGATATATTATAGTCGAGGCGAAATTTTCGGAACCTAGAAATTGTGAGTAACATGAACTTTTATTGCTGATTCTTACTATACATGTGTCCTGCATTGATTTGAGCGAGGTTGCCACTCTGGCAACTTTGGACAATTTTCATTATTTGCATAAATTAAAAATGGCCACCAATTAGCATCGTGGTTTTTCTTAACGATACCTTTAAGAAAAAATATGGCATGTAAGGTGTCCTTTCTGTGGTTTTGGGGTAT
This sequence comes from Cerastoderma edule, assembly GCA_947846245.1. NCBI lineage: Eukaryota > Metazoa > Mollusca > Bivalvia > Cardiida > Cardiidae > Cerastoderma > Cerastoderma edule. Next base: position 26,347,352 of record OX401411.1, read on the forward strand.
GAAAAGTTCATTTTTGATGTTTAAATTCAATTTTGAACACTCTGTGTTGAAAAAAATCAAGATGGCGACCAGACGCCATTTTGAAAATACAAAAGTTATTGTGACTGGCTATTTGATCAATAAAGATTCCATGGATATTTGCATTCTGTACCCTGCATACCATTTTCAGGACATACCGTTAAAATTTGATAAGACAACCATTTATTGAGACAAGATCTAATAGCAATATACAACATACAACAAGCCTGTAATTCAGAGAAACATACATACCGTACAGCCTCATTTGTATGATACTCAACACAAGTATGTAATACCGTTACTACTTTTGTATTTACATTACAAAGGAGTAATTCTATCAAGTTTAAAATTTGATTATGAAAGGTAATTTATTTTGATAAAGCAATGTATCCCATGAAGTACAAGGTAAACATCTAATCCTTTTTTCAAACCATATACAAATGTATATATATAATGAAGTAATTATTCCTTGCTAGACAGACACAATATGCTTGGCATGCACTTTCAGTTGATTAAAATTGGATATTGTATGTAGATGTTGTGGTGGGTTCTTGGATGCTGATCAGTTTGGAGTAGCAAGCTTCAGTTTAGATTGGAAAATGAGTCCTCACAGACTCTTTCCCGTTTATAAACGTACATACATCGACATTTTCTCCATTTCCGCCTTTGTGTCAGCCTGCTTTAAAACTGTTTTTGGTGAAGATAACAGGTCATAATTCAAATAAGCTTCATAAGAAAGTGATGGAAGATGAAGCATATGTACACATCAAATGCTCATGATCAAAGCCTTTACCACGAGGATAAGTACCTGAATCTATATGGATATATTTGTCCATTTAGTCCATTTTAGTGTTCACAACCACTTCCACTGACAAGGGTTCACATGTACATGGGGATTTATATACAAGGCTATCGAACATTCTATTGTCTTGCACTGAGCCCCTGGTATGCTGTCTGTGGATGTGAAACATCATATCAAAATGGAAAGAGAACAGTTTAGCACCTTGAACACAAGCTCGTGTCAATATTCTGGACAGTCTAATATGTTTAAGTGAAAAGAGTCAATGTACCAAAGCAGCACCAAATGGCTTGTGAAAGCCGCAAAGTTGTAGATCAATGCTTTGTAAGACCTTTCAGAAGAGACAAAAATGTAGACAGCTTGATTCTGGCTCTTTACACTGATAAAGCAAACCCCAAGATAAGGTCTGCCTCTACACATTGAAGTTATTCTACGAAAAGCAAGAGTAAAAGTATTTAAAAACAAATGGATGGAAGATAAAGAAGTGCAGCACTGAAGATTACTCAGTGTGGGGTGGGCAGCCCCGTCCAAGCTATTTTACATCATCTGCTGTAAATGCATTGCTTAGAGGAGGAAAACATATAACAGAGATTCATGTCGCAAGGCTATCATAAAGAGCGTCGGCTATCCACCTCATTTACAACCTGTTCTGATGGGAAGGATTGCTACAACATCCCATAAAAACAAACAAACAAGACTATTGATAAAGAAAAAAAGAAACCTTTCATAGAGCAGTTTTAGGGTGTAAGGTGGACAAAAATGCTGCTGATGATTATGAAGCAAAGGGAATGATTATTGGTTATGGTGTTGGACATTTTTTGATATAATGGTTAGGGCAAGCCATTGAATTCTATATTCCCAAGAACGTTTCGTATAACTTGATTATGAGGTATTCTGTGAATAGAAAGCTTTTTGGGGGAGCATAAAATGTAATCACTTTTCAGCCTTTATTACGCTTTTGTGATAATATTCACATTCAACACTGCAAAAGAATTAAAAAAGCATCAACGACGAAATTCAGTTGATATTCATGATAGCCAGATATTGTTGAAACTGGTCAGACGCCGAACATTGCACACTCCATGATGTTTAATGAGGATCTTTGGCTTGTATCTCACAATACGAAACCAATATTCACCCCACACAAAAGACATACTCTTTGCATGTTTTTCACTGTATAAAGTTATAAAAGGTAGCGGTGTAGGATCATGAGTTTAAGACCGGCTTCAAACATTCCCTTTGTTTAACAATCATAGGAAATGATTCTAATACATTGGACCTTAGTGAGATGCTGCTAAAGTAGTTGTTTTATTTTAACTAACCACTTGATACTTTGCATTACATAATATAATGTAGGTATCCGTTTTGTTTCTTATTTGGGTTTTTAGGGATTAGTTTTTCTTAATTTCCTAGAACTGTTCTAAACATTACCAGAACTGATCTAGACCCAAATTAGTTTTGAGTAATAATAAGATGACAATTGACTTATGGTGCAAATCATTTTCATATATGACAGTATTAGGTAATTATAGTATCAAAAAGTGAAATAGATGCACAAAATACAACAAAATTGGCTAAAATCTCATTTTTTTTTCTTTCTGAGTGAAAGAAAATACAAACAAACGTCAGAAATCGAATTACCATACCTCAAAACCCCAGAAAACATATATAACACGTCATATGTTATGAAATATCTCTCGCACAAAATTTTCAGAATTACTTCCGGTGGCCATTTTTAATTTATGCAAATTGCCCAAAGTTGCCAGAGTGGCAACCTCGCTCAATTTAATGTAGAACCCCTATAGACTAAGAATCAACAATAAAACTTCATGTTACTCGCAATTTCTAGGTTGCCAATTGAACAAAGAAGGGCTACGCCTCGACTATTATTGAAAATAACATTTAATGACAATCTCGGTAGTTTTTACTGCGCACTTCATCTGTGCATCCAAGGGAGTAAATAAATCTGTTACCGAAGAGGTACTTGCATAGAAACATTTGTATTCGGATGAAATTAACTGTTTGCAATTTTTTCAAAGAATAATCATATTGTCCATAAAATTATAATAGGTTATTAACATTTTTATGTATTTCTCAAGCATTTTAAGCCCCTAGCTTCTATTTTTCAAGTTTAAAGCTATTTTAGTCGTTTTTATAAATGTTTTTCAAATACGGTTACCATGGAAACTGTCATTCTACAGAAAAACTAACTCGTCAACATATACCTTTTTTTGCATTTTGTATTTCAAGATTGAATTTTGCTTCACATACTGAAAAATAAGAAAATTTTATGAAAGGAATTTTGAAATATCTTCATTTCTTTGTAATATACATACCAATTTTCATTGGTTTTTATTGATATCAAAAATATGAAAAACTGATTTAGATTTTAAAAAAATGTGCAGATTGTAATAATTCAAAACAACATTGAACAATAAAGTATTCAATGTATGAATTCATGTTTTTGTGCTTAAAAACCTTTTAGAATTTTTTTATTACCTTTGAAGATGGTATGGTCATTTTGACATTTTTGCCCCAAACGGTTACCATGGAAACTCTCTTTTTACAAAAAAACCTAACTTGTGTACCTGTACTTTTCTTTTCATTTTTGCATTCACAATAAAATTCTAAATAACATATCAAAAATTAAGAAATTTCTATGAAAGGATTATTTTGTTATAAAACTGTAGAACATGTCCTTAACTACAGTTATGAATGGTTTATTTGTACAATTGCTTATTCAGCCTTAAAGAAAGATTCATCTACAATAATGACTAAGAGACCTTGATTCACACAAAACATATTTCAAGAAAGAGCATTGAGAAGTGAACTCTTATTCAATCCAATCAAATGATTTATTTCTACAATATCGTATGCAGCCTGAAAACATACTCCTCTACAACGATGACAAAGAGACGTTGATCAAAGTGACAGACTTCGGTTTATCAAAGTTTGTAGATGCGGGATCCATCATGAAGACATTCTGTGGCACGCCTACCTACCTGGCTCCTGAGATTCTAATTACAGCTGGGTCTGGAGCCTATACTAAAGCCATTGATGCATGGAGTCTAGGGGTTATCCTCTTTATATGGTGCGTTCAAAATTATAATGTTTTTTTCATGATGTTTTTGTTTTTACATTGCATCATCTGTCATTTTATTATAATGTGATGCAAAGATCGTTAAAGATTTTAGTTAGCTGGGGAGACTTTTTCTTAAAAAATTGAATTTACAGATATCATAATTTGAACAAACAGGAAGATTGGCTTTGTGATTTTAAGTTAAGTACCCTAACCACTAAGCCAGAGAGGCCCTTATTTTGTTTGAAAAGTTGTGAGCAAAGAATTTTGTATCACAGGGTCTGAGGACCCTATTTTACAATTATGGGATGTTTTTTCTAAGATGTCCTCTTTTTGTATAATTTCTATATAAAACTTCTTTAAATGTGGTTATTGTAGACGCAAATTGAAACATTATGCCTTTTAAAAGTGTTTAGGAGATTCTTATTGCTGTTGCATTTTCTTTGAATTTGGTTAGTAAGTGAAAGATAAACTTGAGATATATCCAACTTTAAAGGAATTTTACCTCAAAGTACAATGTAAGAATCTTCTTAATTGTTTTTCGTAGGGGAATAAATGCTTTGAACAATGCCCTTATATGGGATTTCAGGAAGTATAAATTGAAAAAAAAACAGCAGACGACAATGATATAATTGAAAAATAAACATCCTAATAGCTCTATCGGGTAGAATCCATTGTTTTTAAAGGAGAAATTGCATATAACAAGCATTTTTTTATAACATTTTTGTTAATGTTTTCTTGAGATGTGAACTGCAATTGCGTTCAAATTCATTTTTTAAGGATATAAAGGGTTACAAGTCATTCCATGTTGTTGTTGTTGTTTTTACAGTTTAGCAGGTTACCCACCGTTTTCAGATGAGAGGAAAGATATGGACTTACCCAAACAAATCATGGGAGGACATTACAACTTCCCTAAACAGCACTGGAAGGGGATCTCTGATGATGGTAAGTACGGGTCCTTCATAGCCTAGTGAACTTGAACTTGAAATTGTGTGGCGGCGTGCCTAGGTTCAAGCCTGACTCTTGGTGCTGGCTATTTTCCTATGTTGAGACACATCAAAGCCATGTAACTCAGGAAATGTGTAATAGGACTGAAAAATTGTTGACATGTTGTCAACTCCATACAAAAAGAAAAGAGGGATGATTTGTGTGATGATTAAACTTTAATGATACAGACAGATTTAAATGCCTCTACAGTAAATGATGTTTGATTGTTTTTGATTTGACTCGAATATTGTTTCAACAGTGTTTCAGTCATATCCAAGAGGTCAATGCACCATTACATGCTCCTGAATTTACCTCACCAGTACCGTATATACTTGACTATAAGTCGCCCTTGCCTATAAGACACACCCCCTACTTTGATCTAAGATTAGGGGAATTCAGCGTTGACTCGACTATAAGTCGCATCTACTTTTTCATGATCATACAGATTAATCATACATCGATGAATGATGCAAGGGTTTTGTCAACTGTAACATTGTCTTTCCACATTATTTGATATCTAGGGATACGATGTTTTTTAATTAGCAACTAAGTCATAAATATTCTGTCAATCTTCATCATTAATCCATTTTAGCTGTAGTAAAAAAGCAACTCACGATTTCACTCTAGTTTTATTTTGACAGGTGATGAAATTTACCTCAGTTTCAGAGGGTTGGAATAGGGAAGACCGGTATGATCCGGTTTAATCCGGGGGGGGGGGGATTATCTATAATTATAATCCAATCAGACCGTGACAATCCAGCAAATTGGAAGGTGCTATAAACACAGTTGATAGTTTAATCAAATTGCATAATGTCAAACTGTCAGATAATGACCCTTATCGCTGTTTTTACAATGTACATCACACTTTGACTTACGGTGCTATAAACACATGGTAAGTGTTATCTTATGCACCTAGGAAGTCGGCGCCGTTTTAATGTCCAGACCTTCCATAGTCACGGAAACCTTGACAGATAATAAGATATGATAAATTTAACTAATAACTGATATAATCTACCAATTTGATAAATACTCATTAACCGTACCTAAGCTTTACAGGTATATATTCCCAACTATCCTAGTTACTTCCCTTACTTACAAGGCCGCCATTTGCAACATGTTGGACAATAGTAAACAAACCTGCAAATCTCTCTAGGGAAAGGTAAAATAAACAAAAATGACGCTGAAAAATTATGTGATGTTGATTGACTTTGCTTATAAGACGCACCCCACACTTTGTTATCCAAATTCTATGTAAAAAAATGCGTCTTATAGTCGAGTATATACGGTACTGTATAACAGGCTCTCTGAGCCACTGCCTGCTTTCCAACATGAATACAATTGACCAATTGATCAAATCCCTGCCCCTTAGTTTGTCAGATATTTTTTATATTAAATGGAAACTATAAATTGCAAATCCTGTATGTATTTGTTTGTCAGAAGTTTGCTTACCTGTTCATTAGTTAAGACGTTATTAAATGGATATTCCTGCAATTTTGTTGTCCTGGATGAAATTTGAATCATGCCATATTGCACATCACAGATGGACAGTACTTCAATGACACTTGCAGATTGTGATGAAAGAAATAAAAAAAACATTGCTCAGGATGAGCAAATTTTCCCTTTAGATTGATGATTTTCAAGTTGTCTCCTGTGTTTTTCTTCTGTTTTCCTCAACATCGTGTTGGGAAGGCAGCTTCTTATCAGACTGTTATGAATAATTTTGAATTTACAACAGTGAGCTTACACCAATCAAATAAGAGATGTTGACTGTGTGCCTATATTTTGTTTGTTACTCAATCATTTGATTAACTATTTTCACATTTACAAGACAAAAGATTTTTTTTTTAAATATCCATGTTTCTTTCACAGGGGCTTATATTGGGAATGCACAGGTAAATGTGTCTTTGCTTAAAAATGTATTGAAAATGAATGGTTGATTGTAATTTCATTTCAGCCATTGATCTGATCAAAAAGTTGATGACGGTTGATGCCAAAAAGAGGATAACATTAGGTGATGCCCTAAATCACCCATGGTTTAAGGTACAGTGTTTTATTTATCATTTCTCCAGTGTTTAAACTGATCATTCTTAAATGTGCTTGTTTACAGAAGAGAAAATTTAAAGCGAAAATAAAACGTCATTGAAATAAAACAATTTTTGTGTTGCTGTTTGATATACAATAAAAGTAGCTTTTGAATGCATCATTAATTCAGAAATGTCACAATTTCTCTAAATATGACCAATTTATCTATGATAGATCTCAAAAGCGATGTCACTTTTTTGGATTATAATGCAATGAAAATTCACTTTATACGCTCTTTGAAAAATTAAAACAGATCTTATTGTGCTTCCCATGACTATCAGTATGCATCATTTAACAGTATAGCTTTAACCTAACTCAAATGAACCTTTCTCTGTGTTAAATTTTAGGATGATGAAATGAAGCAGAAAGCCAAGAAGTTTATGTATCCAGATCAGGATGTCATGGGACCTCCAACATTGAATATCAGTGTAAGATCAATTAACCCAAACCTATTGCCCCTATTGACATTTGTAAATGGTTCATATTGAAAGCAACAACAGACAATAAAAATAAAAATAATGCAGACAATAAAAACTATATGATGTTGAGTTGAAACCTGTGTATGGAAAGGATGAATTCCTCATTAAGAGCAGTCTTTCATAAGATTTATTTGTTGGAATGCCGTTTTACAAGAACTCCACAGTTTTATGTCATAGTAAGATTTCACACATCCATACTCCAAACCAGGACTACACATTTTGAGCCTGGAGCTTGCTTTCCAGTTGTAATACCATTCTTACTTTTATAGGGTCATTATTAGCATTTGTTTTTCATTCTTCAACAGACTTCTTCTTCTTATACGTACAGTAAAATCTGAGGGAGCGGTCATACCTGTACAAGGGCCGATATGTCAACAATGGCCAGCTCAGGCCGGCCCGTGCATTAACCTTCTTTAAATACACTGCACCTAACGGGAGTCTGTGCAATGCAGCCAACAGCCACACATATTGGTTTATTTGTACTGTATATCGCACCTGCGTAACGGCCACTTTACATGCGGATAAAGTGTGGATTAATTTGCAAAGGATAAATGGTTTAAACTATGCTTATTTTTACATGTACATTTTTAAGGTACAACTAACCTGAAAGGGATATATAAAATGGAGGGCTAATATTGTGAACAACAACCAGTCTGTGCACAGCGGCCACTTTGGGTACTTCCCTTCACTGGCTGTTGTACACAGATTTTACTATATTTGGGTTTCATATTGGCATAGTGCTTTAAATAGAGTGTCTTGAGCTAAAACATTTGTCTTATGCAAAATAACTAAGTCCAATTTACTTTTATTCCAGCCAAAGAAGAGACCCCCAGAGACCAGTCATGCTGATGAGCCTGCGAGTAAGAGAAAGGGATCTTCTGATACCACTTCTCCACCCACCACACCTCTCATTGGAAGTAAATAGTGGAATGTAATTTGTGGTTAGGGGGGTATTACACCTTGCCATATTCAACAAACGTTGATGGGAGCAATTAGATAAAACTTAATTGTAATGGGTGTTTGAGGGGTTGTCAAATGTATCTTCTTTACCCAATACAAAAAGATGAAAGATTGTGATAATTGGTGTGTGGGTCTCAATTAGGTTTCACCATATTCATCACCTATCGTTGGAAGCAAATAGTTGAATGATTGTAGGTGGGTGGTTTCTAATTAAACTTCCCCATATTCAACAACTGTTCTTTAACCCTTTACCAAACACCAAATTATCGACTGTCCCAAAGTGAAAGAGTTTGCAGACAACAATTCAAAATGTGATTGAATAGAAAAATTATCTTCTGATAGGTCAGAAAGCATTGTGGAAAAAGGAGAAATTGCTCGTTAAGAGCATTTTTTCCTTTTCCCACATTGTTTTCTAGAGTTGTCTGCAACAAACTGGTCAAATGTTGTTATTGTTTAATAATGGGTTAAAACAAATAGATAAAACTCAATTGAAAAGGGTTTTTGAGGGGTTGTCTAATGTATTTTCTCCCCACCCACTTCACCCTCATTGATAGAAAATGAATAAAGATTCATGAACAAATGGTTTGTTAAAGGGACCATATAATGAAACAAAAAGTCTTTTTAAGCATTGAGACAATCTTTATTCACATTTTTGTGTTCATAGAAAAACACAAATTTAGATTGTTTTCTACCATGTATTTTGCATGCCAGATTTATGAAGATTAGATCATGTTAAAGACCGTAGCTGTTGATGCTCCACTTGGTCAGATGTTTGGAGGTTATTTTATAATTGCCTTGGCAACAGACATTGAAATCATTTTGATTAAGGGAGAATTTGCTGACTGTTAGCAAATTATTTTTGTCACAGTGATTTCAAACATTTTTGAAGCTACAATGTTTTAAGTAAGCTGTATGAAGAAAAGGGTTATATGGGTATAAATAATGTGTTATATATGGATCAGTGTTTGAACAATTTGGTCATTGGAACATTTGTTTTATGATGATACGTCAAACATCAACATTGCATTTTGTAAAGATGTTGAAGATATTTCAGTATTGTTCTTTCCTGTTCACAAAGTCTATGAATATATTGTGACAAGAGGTGTGAAATCTCATTGAGAGTAAAACCTTTTGTCTCTGTCATAAAATGTTGGCTTCATGATACTAAATTTTGCCTTCAGACAGTATTGTCTTTGTATTGGAATGTATGAACACATCAAACCATTTACTTTTCAAATCAAGAGTAGATCTATTCCAAAATGTTTTGAAGATATTTTTTGAAAATATCATTTTGTTAATGACAAAACTGCAAAGTAATGACATTTTCTTTTTTACTTTAAAGGTGATAATTTTGGTTGTTTGTTGCCCCTGCTTTTGTATACCTTGTATTAGATATATCAGTACATTTTCATATCTTCAAAACTTTTATATAATTTCTAAAAATGATTTCTAAAAATGTAAACATAATGTTTTGTGATTTTGGTACAGATTTTGGTACAAAATCTGTACTTGACAGTAAATTGTCATACGTTTTTTAGGTATTGTTTAGTATTGGGCATTATAACTTTTGAAAACTTTTAGATCTGTAGATTTTTTTCTTATATCTCAAATTTCAGAAAAGGTCATAGATGAATAAAGAAATTAAACCTAGAGCTTGATATAAAACATATTCTGTTATGGACAAAGTTTTACTTTTAGAACAATTTTTTGTTAAAAATATTACCATTCACCATAAACTTAAAGCAATTGAGATCAAAGCCATTTATCATGATTCTCTCATTATATCAGGATACAGGTAGTCAGTTGTTACAGCAAGAAAATAATGCCATTATAATTGTTATTAGTTGACCAATCAGATGGTTTGTTGCATTTCATGACTGAAAATGGCTGACAGGGAATGTATAGATAAGAAAATATTTGCCATGATATAAATAGAGGCAACAGTCTTACACGTATTTGGTTATTAGAAAGCCTTTTGCAGAAATATACTGCAGGGCATTTTCAGTTGTAATGATACAGAGGCGGCAAACTATCTAATTGGTCAACTAATTTGTAATAACAGCTTGATTATCAAGCAACAGCTTAGATTCTTATTAACAACTAAATTATCTGGTCATAAAATGATATTTATTCATTAATCTTAACTTACAAAGTGATATGAAATTAACAAACTTGTATTTTATATTATACATAAGGTCGAATACAATGAACAACAGGAGCTACAATGAACCTTTCATGTATAACATAGAGGTTGAACACTTATATAATCTGTTTAATAAATCAATTTCTTCAATCATATTATTCCTGCTCATTCATATTTATTTTCTTAAAACCTATAACCAATTGCAGCTCAAGTAAATTATGATGATAAGACTTTCAAACTTGGCTCAAACTTTGACAAGATAGAGATAAAATGTCTTGTGGTTACCTTTTATGGTATGTCATCGAAACATTAATGAAAGAGTTTTCTGCTAATGTGCGTTTTTAAGAGAAGTAAATATGATGTATTTTTGCCTTCATTTAAAATGATTTCATATAACTGTGCATTAGTCAATTTATAGAACATTATTTTGTATGTATTTCTTATCACTTTTTACAAAATCAAAGAGGCATTTCCTTGTCATAAAGTGTTCAAATGGGCAAATTGTTAAGTGTATGCATTTGACTGAAAGGCTACTAATTGTTTGTCCAAAAATGGTCATAGTTGGTGTACCCCTTACACAATAATACTTTACCTTGGCACATCTTCCACAGAGGCCTCTGGAAATCATTGTGACAAAGGATGAATTGCTTCTGATGGGTAATTTATTCATGGTTGCTTCATAACATCGTTAAAGATTTTTTTTTTCATTTTCATTTTTTGGTCAACTGCTAATGCTTTCGGATTGGACCAGATGCAAACTACAATATAAGAGAGTCGTTTTTTAGTTTGTAGTTAATCACTTGTACAATGTATGCTACCATTCATTTGTATGCAAATGTAAGATTATCTTTTCATGTTCTCAAATCGAGGGTTCAATAAAAAAAACTATACTAAGTGCATTACAATTGTGAAGAACTTTCTATAGTTTTGTATTGAACCCTCAAAATCTAAGCCTGATGGCAGAAATGCAGTCATTCTTTGTTTTAAGTGACAATAGTAACTTGAGGCAGAATTAATACAGATGAGAGTCAATCAGAAACCTTACAAAATTACTTGTGTTCTTTATTAAGAAATATCCTCAAACTAAGTAACTTATGCACTGTTTAAGATTGGTCGCTTAAAATAAGGTTGACTGTACTGTTTAAAGGCATGTGTTTATCTGTTGCAATCTTTGCTTTAACTGCTTAATTTAGATAATTGTGTTACCAGGTATTATTGAAACAGTTGTTACCGACAGAGAATTTTGCATGGTGCTGCTGACCTACTTTTGTCTGTTGAAAACATAATTAAATACATTTACTGATGGATGCCTCTGTGCAAGCTTTCTATATTCACAAAAGTTACGGTAAACTAACATTTTTGTACAGTTCCTTGGATGTAAGGGCTGAAACTAAAACATAGTTTAGTCAATAAGAATGCAAGCACAACCTACAGGTGTTATCTACACATGGATGCTTATCATTACAGTATACAGGTTGCTTTTCAGTTTTCATTGTGTTAACTGTCTATGAAGATTTTTATTTGTTATGTTTCCTTGTTTAAGTTCACTGTACAGAAAAACTCTTGTTGCAGTCAAAGATCATGTCACTTTAATAGAATGGATAATGTTGAGGCCAAAGAGGAAATTGTGTGTGAGAAGCAATTTTTTCTTTATTCACAACAGTTTCAACTTGATTGAATTGTTTGGCTAGTTGAATTCAGTTTTAAAAAAAAAGTCTTAACAAGTACAAGAACATGTAATTTGTAAATTGCAGCACTTTAAGAGGGTCATATTTCATTGCAATAAAAGGCTATATGGATGACATAACTTTGATTCAATTATTTGTTGTCATAATTGCATTCACAATGATCATTGGTTTTTTTTGTAATGTTGAATCTATCACTCTTTACCCCTTCCCTGTTATTATTTTGTTCTTTTCCACCATTTTAACAGTATCTTAGTACAATTGGGGCAGTCAATACATATATTCAAGCTCTAAGCAATATAAGGCTACCGATAATAAGTTATCAGCAGCATACATTCAAGTGGGTTTGCAAGTTGATTGTAAAAAGAATATGAAAATCTGTCAACATGTTAACCTTTAAAAGCATTTTGCTGTATGAATCCACTCATCATGACTAAATTCACTTTTATCACAATGATTTCAAATGGTGTCTGAAATCTCATCAGTCAAAAACCCTTTTGGCCGAGTTTAACCCTTAGAATGCTGGGTAATTTTCTAAAAATAGACTGTTGTGTCGTCTGCTTTCCAAAACCTTAAATTTCTGCCTAACTTTGACAAGGAAAGACTCTCAGAGTAGAAAACAGGTAAGATCACAGGACAGCCGCCAAGTAAATTGGCGACTAACCTGTATCTAACCTGTTTGCATAAGCATGGAGTCGGTTCCAGCACTATAAGGGTTAACATTGTTTTAAAGGTATAAAAACCCAATGATCTAGGGAGGGAGTTAGCACATAACACTTTTTATTATCTATCACAGAATCTGTTGCTTTTTGAAGGTTTCTTTTTATAGGTGCTCCTAATATGTTTATTTTTCATTACTTGTATTTTGGTTTCTAGAGCCCTCTCTTTCACTTAATAAGAGAAAAAAGAATGACTTGTATGTACTATATTAAGGGTTCAATGCAAGACTATAGTAAGTGCTTCATAAACATGAAGCACTTACTATAGTATTGCACTGAACCTTCGGGATATCCTCTTGCATTAAAATCCTCTTGTCACATTGCTTTCTAAAGGAAATTTCTTGTGATGTTCATAATTAACCCTTTACTCCACATTTTGAATGGTTTAGCCAGATTGGTTACCAGTAAATATTATCTGGTTATTTGATTTGATAGGATTCTCTTTACCTTATTGTCAATTGTATTGATGGATCATTCATAAACTATCAATCTTAAAGCCAAACTTGCGCTCATTTACACTTAAATTGTGAAAGTTGATTAAAATGAGGGACAACGCCATCCATCAGGATAAAGGTTATGTGGACAGCTTTTGTATCAGCTTTCTGCATAAATTCCCTTGTGTATTTTATGTATTGTTTTATTTAGGGATGTCCTTCAACACAAGTTTGAATGCATTTTTAAACCATTGCTGTTTGGTATGCAAAGAATATTAGAGACTTAAATTTAGTAAATGTAAATACTACATAATTAATTAGAAGAGCACCTAGATTGTAGATTTGTAAATACTCGGTTGTTTTATTGTTCATTTTGACATATATTGTTTTTGATATGTAGAATAAAACACAATGTTATAAACATTTGTCAATTCTTGTGTTGTTCTAGGTGTAACAATGGAATTTATTCAAACTTTCCGCCTATTTGATGATTTTTGAGACAAGATCTACTTGAAAGCAATTGCATACAGTTGATTAGAATTAAAATAGAATTCTCTTTTTTGATAATAGGAGTAAGCTAATGTATAAAAGGGGAAATTGCCTGTTAAGGACAATTTCTCATTTGATCACAGTGAATTTTTCTATCTCCAGATTGTATAAAAGGGGAAATTTCCTGTTAAAGACAATTTCTCATTTGATCACAGTGAATTTTTCAATCTCCAGATTGTATTAAAGGGGAAATTGCCTGTTAAGGACAATTTCTCATTTAATCACAGTGAATTTTTCAATCTCCTGATTGTATAAAAGGGGAAATTGCTTGTTAAGAACAAGTTCTCATTTGAGAACAGTGATTTCTTCAATCCCCTGATGCAGATGCAGAAGCATGCCTATAGGGGTCCTGTGTGGCCAGGTGGTTAAGGTGGCGGACCAACAATCTGGGGAGGCCTGGATTCGAGCCCTGCAGACATCTCTGGTTACATTCGAGTATTCTTTGGCAAGTCACTTGAGAGGCCTAGCCTAGTACTGGAAGATCCAGGAAAGCTGTAACATAACTGAAAAACTGTTGACACTGCATTAAATACCATATAAAAAATGTTTACATCTAATGCAGTTGCATCAGAATGCATAAACATGTGAATGATATTGGTTTGGTTGGGGTTTACCACTGTTTCAACAGTCTTTCAGTCATTTAGCATAGAACATTCCACCTTTCCATGTTCTTGGCATTTCCTTGTCAGTACTGCAAAATATTCTTTTCAAGCCCCTGACAAGTTTCGGACATAAACATAAATGATCTTTGGTGAGAGATCATTAAACCCTGTGACACAGTCTTCATCAAACATTGGAAAAAATATTAACCAAGACGAGTCTTGAACTCCGGACCCCTAGATTTCAAGTAAGATATGCTACCAACTGCACAAATCAATCTCGTAATGTAAATGTTAATGTACATAATGCTACATGAAAATATTTATCATCTAGACTAAACAAAGTCGTCCAAACTTGAACAAATTTTTGAAAGCAATGTTACAACAGATATGTAGATTTTAATGAGCAATCTTTCCTTTTGGTCCAAATAGTTGCGTTTAATTATCTCACTGAAATTGTATTTTTTTCATACTTTACAGCTGCCTGCTTATGGTTCCAATTTGGACCAGTCAATCAATCTTGTATAAATGGGTAACAACTTGATATAGTCTGCCAGCATGCCAACAAGTCAAATTATGGCACATTGCTAGGTCAAAATGAAATAGGCAACACATCGACTCATTTGAATATTTAATTCTACTTCAAACAAACAACAAAACAGACATAAAGAGTTGTGGTAGGATATCAAACTGAAAACCACTTTTACATTTTTTGTACAGCTTTATAAAATTAAGAAGGAATTGCTCATCATGAGCAAAATCTCCCTCCCCTTCTCCTCCTCAAATGTCAAAATATATGTGGTAGAATAGAAAACAAATTGTCAACAATGTTTCAGAAGTTCCTTGTGATGATTTATTTCTTCAATTGTAAATTTGGTCTATACCTAACCAAATGCTTTCATGACTTTTCATTTACAACCTTGAATTGTTTATTTTTTTCATTTTTTCTAGGGAAGCATATGCAGAAAACAACGACAATGGTGTAAAATTGGATATTTTCTCTGATGGAATGGAGTAAACTATTGAGAATTCTAAAACATTTCTCAAATATAGTTTATCTATTTCCAATAATAATTGAAAGTCATCTTTTGTGATTATTCAACTTGGATTCCTTCTTCAGTACCTTCATCCCAACTTAGGCTTAACCCTTATAGTGCTTGAGTAGAATTCATGCTTATGTAAACAAGTTAGATCAAGGCCAGCCACCAAGTAGATTTTTGCTGTTTGCTACTCTGAGTATCTTTCCTCATCAAAATCAACCAGACATTTAAAGTTTTGGAAAGCAGACAACACAAAAGAAAATTACCCAGCATTCTAAGAGTTAAGATACACAAGTCTTGCCGTACATTCGTCTATTTAAATGGACCACAATAATTTGCTTAAGTATGCAACAAGACATTCCAATACATTATTCACAGTTTACTGACACCACATCTGTATCTTCCTTTTCTTGACCTTTAGTCGGCGACAGCTGTGCATGTTATACTGTAGAACAGATCAACACTAGCTTAGAGAGTAGATGTGTATAAATCACATCAAGGTAGAAGGCGATTATACTCAGCTATTAGTTGAGATTTCTTTATTGAGTCCCACATTCTGGCTGCATAATGAAACCTGTAATAGAATCAAATTGTATTGCACAGCGATTAAAATAAACTAGGTTACGCCTTTGTTATAAAGTACGGTAGATTAAGATAGCAAGGGCTTGAGATTGCCACAACACATGACAACCATGTAGCAATAATGTCTTAAATGTGAGCTGATTAAAAAACCGTTTAGTTGCCATATCATTGGCAGTTTGTGTGGGACGTTTTGTATCTATAGTAAGGAAACCCTAAGTATGTACATATACAAACATCATAATCCTTGAGAGCCGTTAAGTAAAACATGTTTGATCTTTCTTTTTTGTTTCTTTAAATATAAGAATGGAATTAGATTCAACATAGAAGATATGTGAAGTATTTCTTATTTTTTGCTATAAACCTTTATATATTTTGACAGTGGTCCTACCAATAAAGAAGATATCACTTTCATTTGAGGACTATTGCAACATGATTCCATTTGGCCTTACAAACATTAACTTGTACATAGCATTACAAATCTGTGTTGGCCAATTGTTGGAAAATGTTGAAGCAATTGTAGTTATGAAAATATATTGAGTGTTTGTCCACCCAACTGATTATTTCTTTTGACTTGATTCTTTCTCTTATATACAGTGATTAGCATCTTAAGCAAAATACTTCAAAAACAAATGAGATCTAACTTATTCTCTAAATGTTACTATGATTTGCTCTAATCATAAACTATCAATTCATTCAGAAACAAGGAGATACTATATTCTCTAAATGTAACTATGGTTTGCTCTAATCATAAACTATCAATTCATTCAGAAACAAGGAGATACTATATTCTCTAAATGTTAGTATGGTTTGCTCTAATCATAAACTATCAATTCATTCAGAAACAAGGAGATACTATATTCTCTAAATGTAACTATGGTTTGCTCTAATCATAAACTATCAATTCATTCAGAAACAAGGAGATACTATATTCTCTAAATGTTAGTATGGTTTGCTCTAATCATAAACTATCAATTCATTCAGAAACAAGGAGATACTATATTCTCTAAACGTTAGTATGGTTTGCTCTAATCATAAACTATCAATTCATTCAGAAACAAGGAGATACTATTATGTCTCTTTATGTTACTATGGTTTGCTCTAATCATAAACTATCAATTCATTCAGAAACAAGGAGATACTATATTCTCTAAATGTTAGTATGGTTTGCTCTAATCATAAACTATCAATTCATTCAGAAACAAGGAGATACTATTATGTCTCTTTATGTTACTATGGTTTGCTCTAATCATAAACTATCAATTTATTCAAAAAACAAGGAGATACTATATTCTCTAAATGTAACTATGGTTTGCTCTAATCATAAACTATCAATTCATTCAGAAACAAGGAGATACTATATTCTCTAAATGTTAGTATGGTTTGCTCTAATCATAAACTATCAATTCATTCAAAAAACAAGGAGATACTATATTCTCTAAATGTTAGTATGGTTTGCTCTAATCATAAACTATCAATTCATTCAGAAACATGGAGATACTATATTCTCTAAATGTTACTATGGTTTGCTCTAATCATAAACTATCAATTCATTAAGAAACAAGGAGATACTATATTCTCTAAATGTTAGTATGGTTTGCTCTAATCATAAACTATCAATTTATTCAAAAAACAAGGAGATACTATATTCTCTAAATGTTACTATGGTTCGCTCTAATCATAAACTATCAATTCATTCAGAAACAAGGAGATACTATATTCTCTAAATGTTACTATGGTTTGCTCTAATCATAAACTATCAATTCATTCAGAAACAAGGAGATACTATATTCTCTAAATGTTACTATGGTTTGCTCTAATCATAAACTATCAATTTATTCAAAAAACAAGGAGATACTATATTCTCTAAATGTTACTATGGTTTGCTCTAATCATAAACTATCAATTCATTCAGAAACAAGGAGATACTATATTCTCTTAATGTTACTATGGTTTGCTCTAATCATAAACTATCAATTCATTCAGAAACAAGGAGATACTATTTTCTCTAAATGTTACTATGGTTTGCTCTAATCATAAACTATCAATTTATTCAAAAAACAAGGAGATACTATATTCTCTAAATGTTACTATGGTTTGCTCTAATCATAAACTATCAATTCATTCAGAAACAAGGAGATACTATATTCTCTTAATGTTACTATGGTTTGCTCTAATCATAAACTATCAATTCATTCAGAAACAAGGAGATACTATTATGTCTCTTTATGTTACCAAATTTATCTCTTTTTTCAGAACCATCAATATAATCCCTGATGTTTGCATGTTTTCCACAAGTCTTTTATTTTTTTTTTGTATTCATGGCCATGAATAAATATATGATGAATAAATGTATTTGAATAATAGTTACTGAATAGTCGAATAGTGATTTCACTATTCCTTACCATCCTTTTTGTTTCCTAAATCCTGAAAACTTTGAGCATATAAGCATGAAATGATTCTCATTCTCTACTTATCCAGATATATGACATGTGCCGATATACCTGTATCATGTGCAGAATTTCTCACCATCGAAGCATGATTCAAATCGCAATTCAACTAAGGAACAATTTGATCAAGCCAACCATTTCAATCATTTGTTTGATCGAAAACTAGCTTACCAGTTCTTCTCAGAGAGTATAGCATGGGTATGAGGTTCTCGTGGCAGGGAGTAAATCTGACTTCTAAATGAGTTGATCAATGTCTGAAAACTGGGGTAGCCCCGATACTCTGGCAGCATTGTCAACACTGTGTCTGAAAAATATATGGGTGTTTTGAATATTTTGTCTAATAACTATGAGTGGGTAGATATAAAAATGAATCCAACATTTGATAGCATATTTTAAACAAACTTATCTATAATATTCTGAAGCAGAAGTCTTTAAGAACTTCTCTTTCAATACCTCAAAATATAATCTGTCAACACTGTTTTGTATGTATTCATAAGAAGCATCTGCACAAATTACTGAGCTTAATTATGCATGAGTTTTTGTGTTTTGCAGCTTCAGCTTCTTTGTTGTTATTGAAGAGATCAATGTGAAAAAATAATATTTTAGTAAAAAGCAATTTCTTGTTTTGCTACAGTTGCACCTTAACACATTTTTCCTTTATAGCTCCTTTAAAAGTGCTTGTTCACAGACGTGAGGAAATTTGGAATTATAAAAATTAATTTCTTTATAACTGCACACAAGCTGTAATGTATCATGATATGAACTGAAGTGTGTATACACAGAATTAACACGTATCTTAATACAGAAGCGTGGCATCACTTTTGAGATGTAGCGCATATAAACTGTCCATACATAAATGAAATGACGCTTCCTGAATTAATTATGCTTTCAATAGCTCCTTTTGTTTAAGTATATCAAACAACAATAAGAAAACTGTATTGTTTCAACAACATTTTATTTTGAGTTTCAAATGTTCTCTTCTGTGAACAAGCACTTTTAATGTGTCAGCTCAAAAAGAAAAACCACCTTAAAAACTATAAGGAGCAATATTGTCCTTTTGTCACTAATACTTCTTTCAAATATTCTAATATCTAAAAAAGGATGTTTTAATTCTATGCTCCTGTTTTTCTAAAGGATGTTTTAATTCTATGCTCCTGTTTTTCTCGTCTGATCCTGCCTTCAATTTGGACTAGTCACAAATTATTATATTGTAAAAAGCATTATATATTCTGTAGTATGATATATTAGGGTAAAGGATGTAAAATGAGATTACCATACCCGAGTTATCTGGCTGCTTCTTGTCCATATAAGGAAGTAGGAACAGATTCACATCAGACTTAACATAAGATGGGTTCAGTCCAAAACTCTGCCGTGCAGTTGACATGGTCACATTTCCTAAATGTGGTAAATCAAGGGATCAGTGTATAATATAGGGGTTAAAGCCATGTCAACAATTTTCAGTTATATTACAGCCTTTCTGGGAATTACCAGTCCTAAGCTAGAGCTCTGAAATGTCTTGCAAAAGGTCACTCTTATGACATCAACCGTTCCGTCAGGGCTTCAACCCAGTACCCCTGGTTACAAGTCTACCACCTTTATGGGCGACACAATAGTCATTAGGTTATGTATAGGAGGTCTTATTGAATAAACTTGGATCAAACTCTCAAACTATTGAGAGCTTAATATTGTAAATGTACATGCATTTAATTGCGATTAAATGAAAGTTCCTTTTAATGATCAGTACAGAACAGTACCCCATTCTACAAATCTTTCACTTTTGCATGAAATGTTTTAAGTAATATGTGTTTCAATTTTTATCATGACAAAATGCAATTGTATGTAATGGTCAACATCTCCTTTTTAACAATCTTTTCATGGAACATCTAGATGTGTAAATTAGAATCGAAAGGTAAGCAAGGCTTAACAGTGCATCAGCAATACAACAATGTTTACAACTTTATTGTAATATGTAGGGGTTTAACCCTGCTTTAACAATTTTAAAGTTAAATTACTGCTTTCCTAGGATACACCAGTATAGTTAACATGCTTGGTAACACCAAGTTCTCTAAAAATACAAATTAACCAAATTAATAGTTCTCTCATAAGTTTGAGAATTAATTCAAAATTGCTTCGTATACCAAACCTACCTTTCATTTTTAATTTGGATGTATTGTAGATAGTTGATAGGGTCTGGTGCATGGATTTGAAACTCTCTACACTAAAATCTTCTCGAACTGCTTTATTCTGCAGAAATACTGAAAACAACCAAGGTATGACACTCTTAGTTTCTCGACACACACATGTATATTATCTTACAAAGAGTCTAACCGGTATTCTACAACAGTATTTTCCGGTGCAGAGGTTTAAGCTAATATCTAATACAATGAAACCATTTTTTACCAGTAACCAACTCACTTGTTCCAATTTTTGTAACAGATCCAAATTAAAAGGACAAGCAGATTGTTAAGTATATAGACTTTCCTTATGAGATTTGTTAGAAATAAATGTGAAAAAGGTAAAAGAGCACCTTTTCCTTTAGTCACAGTGGCGTCTTTAAGTCTTATGCTGAAAAAAAGTCGATGGGAAGTACGAGATACACTTCTTACTCATTGGTTTTCACACAAACCATCGATTCACAATTACGAGCTAAGTTTAAACAGATTAATCTTACCATCTTTCATTCTGCAACAGATGGAGTTTTTAATTCATTTTAAGAAAAAAATACTTTTGTCCAACCTATCTTGTGCTTGCTTTTTACTATTCCGATTTAATCTAAATGAACACAAACAGTTTCACACTTAAGTTTTGATCTATGTCTTCGAGACATGAGTTAAGACACAGAGAGTAATATAATAAGGTACCAATGTGTGTGCAATATTCAGGAAATTTCTAGTTTTGCCAAAATAATTTCTATCTCACCAGAATTATATTCCCATAAGTTACCTTAATTCAATATAAGGCTTGATAGACAAAAAAACATGTAAATTTGTAATACAAAACACATTTCTACAGTACACCTATTTCAAGTGACTGTGAGTAGTCCATCCTAAAATTGAAACCAGGAAATCATATTATGCAATCTTGAAAAATTGGATTCCTACATAAAGATAAAAGGGAATTTGAATTAGCATTTCTTATTTAAATGATGATTTGTTTACTCTACAAGAAATTGATATTCATTTAAAAATTTCTCAATGATTAAAATTTGATTTTGTTGCTTTATACAACAAAAAATGTTGCAACAAATAAAATACAATACAATAAAAGTACCGATATGTGGGAAGTAATCAGGTTGATCCTCCGGGGCACCTGACGAGTCGTGGTTGGAGGAAGGGGTGGAGGGTTTTAACATTTCTGCTGTCTGTAGAAAGTTGAGAAGGCTCATGTCCGCAAACCAGTCCTGGACAACAATCACAACATTACATACAGTAAGGAGGAACGTCACTTGTTGTAGACCCTGCAATTGAAGGTTTAAAGGAATGATTGAAAAATGATATTAACTAAGTTTTTATTATATTATTATATACATATAATCCGATTCTCAATAGCCAATAAGCCCTTAATAAAAATGCTTTTTTAGTTGTCTATTGTAAATACATAGACCTTGGATCTGTCTTGTAAATGGATAACACAAAAAGCATTATATAACAAATATAAACTGTCAGCCTCTTAAACTGAATCAAAGTGTACTTTTACATTCAATGCTTACTCAGGCTCGAAATGGGAGATAAAAGGACAACGTAACTCTAAAAGGAAAAGTCATTATCCCTTCCTTACCACAATGTAACAAACCAAGCAAATATTCCTCTTAAAGAACTAAATACATCCCGTCAGTAAAAACACTGTCTTTAAATGATCTGTTTCGCTGTTTATTTGTATACCTGCATGTCCTCTATAACATTGCAATAGGCTCCCTATCTCAGAACTCCAGATAAGATTCGTTTTATCGTTATAACGAATTATTTACACAGAAAAACGAATTGAAAATCAAAATCCATTGTACCAAAATGAATTGAGATAAAGAGAAACAAATTGTGACCGTAATTTGATCGTACATGTTTTCTGAGTGCTGCGCAGCTTAAATCAAATTGGAGATTTCCGTTACCGGGTCCTACAATTATTGGTTACGAATAATTTAATTAAACTGGTCCCCCGCTGTCTACAAGCTCCACTATGTTTCTAAGAAAGACCGGTTCCCAGTCTAAGATTTCTTTTCCGTTTCCGTTTTCTGTTTACAATGTTATTACGTCGGCTGCAAAGTGTGAACAAATTCACAAATGAAACTTAATTCTGCAAATATACTTGCGGTTCATTTTGCGCCGAAGTCTTTTGTTGGCAGTGTCTTATTTGATACCGTGTCAAAAGTAGTTGATGAAGCGGAATCGAAGACCATAAAAGCAAAACATTGCTTCATTACGCAAAAACAGATGGAAAAGTGTCTTTCCCTGGTTACAAATTGAAGGCTCTGATGCCGATATTCATTTGAAATGTTGTATTAAACGAAATGTGGCAACTGTCTGGGCCAGAAAGGGCTCATGCAACATTCAAAGAGACACCACAGTCAAGCACAACAAAAGTAATAAAACAATTGATGATTAGAAAAAAAAACTATTTGAAAATGATGAAATATGCAAAAAAAACGAATTGTCATAAAAATCTTATAGTGAAAACTAATTGACTCGAAATCTTATCTGGAGCTCTGCTATCTGTATAAAAAATCTACAAACATTTCATACCTTCGTTCTCTTAGAAGATTTATATAGATTTTTGGCCTATGGGCAATATTTAGGAAAGGTCGATAGATATAGATAGTTAGATATCTTTTATTTCACCACCACATGTGTGTATAATCATTTTTTATACCTCAAAACATATAATCATACAATATGTACTGGTCAATTATCAAAGAACAATCAAATACATATTAAATGATTGCTTCTATTTCAATGTGGATTAACTACAACAACTATCTAAGTCAGAGTATGCGTGAAAACTGTTATCTCTTTAAAAGCAAATTTGAGAGAGTGTCTCAAATTTTTTCCACATTATTTCAATAGTTGGACAAATTCAAGCATGCTTGGTCTTTGGTGATAAAACTAATTTACTTATTGTCTTCTTAAAGAAATAAACTGAACTATACTGATAGAAGGAGATATCATCAACCTACGGCTGCCATCAATGTTAAGTTCAACAAATGTTACAGAAATAAGGTGATGAACAACTATGAGTGAATTTAAATATTTAATCAGTACCTTTATGGTGAACAATCCATCAACATTTTTGAAAATTAATCATGTCACATGAAGACAATTTACTAACCTGTATCTCTGCATAGTTCTCTACCATGGTAAACTCTGGTGGGATCTTCTTCTCATTGTGTATTACTTGATCTAGAACCGATGCACTCAGTAAAGGCTAGAACAGGATACAAATGGGATATAAGCACTACTTCTTCTGCATTATGGATGCAATAAAGAATTTGGTTATGATTAAATCTTGATTTAAGGTGATATAATTTTAACAAGTTCTTCCTCAGCATTACAGAGTAATAAACAGCTCTACATTCCTTTAGTTTATCCAAATTTCTCCCATACATGGGGCTATTAGACTGGTCTTAATTGAAAGCACCACCACACAACATAAATTAGAAAAAATACATTTTCTTTATGACAGTGGGTAAAAAACAAATTCCTCCTAGATCAAAAGGAGCAACTCATGATCTTGTCATTAAGTTTCTGAAGCAGATTAAGGGAAGTATCATGGAATAAGGGTTTAAACCATAAAACTTTGTCCAAGTCATAGATTGACCAAATAGAACATAATTAACCATAAGAGGGAAAACTTAAGTTTAAATCTGAGTTTAATGATTTTGAGCAAGGAGCTGTATTTGTTGATTGCATGTACATTTTTTTATATATAGTTTGAAATGGTTTAGATTTGCTTGTTTAGAAAGGGGGAGGGTGGCGGGGTCTACATAACACCATCTTCATTCCAAAAAAAACCGTAATGACCAGCAAGATAAAGATAGACATCAAACTCAACTACTTCAAACGGATTTGGCAGCACAATTAGGTTATCAGCCAGGAGACTACCTTTCACTAAGCCCAAATGACACAGCTGGCGGTGAATATAAATTTCCATGAAAACTTATTTACTTAGCATCGCTGTGACAGAAGCTTGAAGCTTATCAATTTCACTTTCGATAACTGCTTCCTGGATACCAAACCAGTAATGGCGCTGATTTGTGGGTAAGTCCTGGCATTTTCACCTCACCATGTAACAAGAGGCTGACGCTCTAACAATGCACCAATGTCACCCATGTTATGTAGATTCCTGACCGACAAACAGAATACCGATGGTTAACCAATTATTCCTGGCCCATACAGTAAGTTAAGTTAAGGGCCTCCCTCCATCCATGACGAGCCTTGCATTACAATTCAACTGAAAGATTGCTAATTTGATATAAAACTCCAATAAACAAGAACCCAGATAAATACAGGTAAGTGGATACTAACTGTCACAAGTTCACTATTCTAGCAAAACATGATTTATTCAAAGGCAATCTATAGAACTTCTCATACAAAAAATTATATTGAAAGAAAATTATATATGCTATAAATATGTTTGAAGATACGAAATTTAATGATGAGCCATCAATCTCCCACACCACACTTACCTGTGTGTCTAGTAGTACGATCCTCTGTGGAGTTACATAGATGTCAATTCCGGTAGTCCTGTGACCACACTCCTCTTTCATCTCACGAGATTGGGGTGGAAACACAAAGTTTCTGTAAATATTTGTTTATCCTTATATCTAACCCCTTAAAGGTGCTTGAAAGGTGAGAAAGTGGAAAAATTAAATAAAAGTGCCTCAACAAATAACAATTTCTGTTATGGTGTATTCTACGGAATCAAAAAACAATAATGATAGCTGATTTGGTTAGAAGGGAGCCTCCATAACTTTGTAATTGCAGTTGAAACAATGTTAATTTCAAAACTATTGCATCATTTTAAAATCTTTATCTTATCTTAAAATAGGCATCCATTTCATTCCTAGATCAAATGATCAATGAAAACTGTATGCAATATCAGGGAGATTAAGTCTATTCATTTCCCAAACGCTGAGTGTGTAAGGAATGGATTAAAACCAAAATTGATTGTATACAAACTACATTGACTGAATAAACACCAAATTTATGCATAAAGAGTAAAGGACATTGACATCCTGTGTATTTTCTATTTTATTGTGTGTATGGCCTTTATCTTGGACCAAGCACCTTAAATTCATTTTAATTCAATGTGACATATCTGCAGTGCAATTCTTAAAAAAAAACAACAATGTGGCCAAGTACAAATAGCTTTCATAAAAGAAATAAATAGAATAATCCTTATGAGAAGCTTCCTTTGATGATGCATTGTTCCCAAGTTTGGTTAATCAGTATAATACTCTTGTTAATTAGTTGCAAATACATCATTTTGTATTCTCATAAACCAACTGTAGCATCCTCACCACTTCTTACAAGGATCAAAGAAAACATTGTGAAAGAGGAAAATGTACAACACAAAATCTGATGTAATACATGTATTTGGTAAAAACCATTATGACAAAAAGGACAAATCACTGAAGGTGAGTATTTTCTCCTTATGTCACAATGGTTTCTCATATCATAAATAGACGGCTTGTTAACCCTTTACCATATGCAAAACTTTAAACTGTCCCTAATTGAAAGAGCTTGCAGACGACATTTCAAAATGTGATGAAATTTGAAAGATGACCTTTTGATAGGGCAGAAAAACATTGTGGGAAAAGGAGAAATTGCCCATAAGGACCAATTTCTCGTTTTTCCACATGTTTTCCAGAGTCGTCTGCAACAAACTCGTCAAATGTCGTTATTATCAAATAATAACGACATTTGGCCAATTTGGTAAAAGGTCAAGCTTTGTGCACCAGTATATATGGACAAACCTTTTTCAATGAATTGTTATGGGAATTATTTGTATTATATCCCCATTACCTGTGCGCATCTGTCTCTGTATTTCCAGCCAGAAGGGACATGATGGTAGATTTCCCAGAACCTTGTAGACCTATCACACCAACCACCAGAAAGTCTGTCTGATCCAGCAACAACTGAAACATGGCAGCAGAAGTGGAACAAATAATGAGCAGAAAAAAAATCAGTATGTTTTGAAGATTTGTACATTAAGATTGTAATAGTGTAGCCTTATTAATCCAGATCCTTTATTCCAGAAACCTCACCATCTGAAAGGAATTTGCAGGGAAAAGATTTGTCCTGATACATTCCTTATCGATAGTCCAGAAATATTGACAAATTTACCAAAACAATTTGCATTTCAAAAACGGTTGGCTGTTATCAACCTTCAGGTTTGACAAAATCAATTGTCCGTATTGTCTAGCTTGTCCAAATGCCTTGACCAACAAGTGACAAAAGGGTAAATTACACACTTGGCGCAATGTATACTATTTTCATAGTGATTTCTCAAGTTCATGTGGTAAACTGGGGTGTTATAAAGTAAAGGGTTAAACTCATAAGTTTGGAAAAGGGGAACCATAATTACCGCATAAATTCAAACACCTTATCAATTTGGACACCATTGATATTTTAATGAAATAATTTATTCTATGTTCCTAATTTCTAACACCCAGAGCATTGTGTATATTTAATAGATCGGACATGGTTCTTGTGTTATTTGATAGAAACAATGTCTTTTTTTTTAACAATTATTTTTATTTCAAATGGGCATAAACAAATACAATGGGGTATAGAGAAAACAAATCTGAAATGACACTTACATCGCTTGCTGATTCACACCAATGTTGGTGCTCATCTATAAGCTTTATGCATCTTGACATCTCTTGTGGGACTGTCAGTTTGGTACCTGAAATACACATTGTACAGTGTTCATGACAGCGTAAAAAAAAAAATTCAGACTACAAGGATATATCCATAATGAAGACTGCATCCATATCAATTCAAGTACACACTCATCATTTTCACATTCAACTTGAACATCGAGGGGTTCAATGCAAGACTATAGTATGTGCTTCATAAAAATGAAGCACATACTTTAGTATTGCACTGAACACTTAACATGGTCTTTATTTGCTAAAGCGGGTGACTTCTCAGTACTGCAAAGTACTTATTTTTTCCAGACATATCTTATCCATCAAAGCTTATCTTCAAGTATATTGACATTTAACCCTTTCATTCAAAATTATTTATTGATAAAGTAATTCAGATCAACTTTTATGTTTTATGTTATTGGCATAACTAAAACATAATGCATACATTAACCCTTTGGTTAAAGAATTAATTAAAAGCCTTTAGATCTAGTTAAAAATTTACTTTATCTACTTCCATTATACTAGACACCTTCAAGTGTATGTGTTTAAATGTTAAAAAGTATTACAGCATAGATGCTTGCAGTTTCCTCTAGTACAAAGGTCAAGACATGACATACATTTCTATTGCAAACTTCTTTGTTCATTGTCTAAATCCTTTTTTAGTAAGCACTCATAAGAATCCTCTCATTAAGATTTGAATGAGTACTTACATTATAGGATTGACTGCATAGTTTTGAAACTCTTCATGCAAAAGAAACCTGTCTGAAACCCTTCAAAGGACCTCTGAGCTAAACAGTACCTTCAGTAACAGGTCTCTGTATGTAGGTTTGTTGAGTGGGCGTTTCCCCCTGGGCGGTGCTTGCCGGTATGTTAGGTAGACTCATAGCCGGTGATAGAGTGCGAGATGACTCATCCCTGTTCTTTAACACCATAACAGGTTTCTCTGGCTGCCTGGACTGGGGTGCTGGAGACGTTGAGGTGGACGAACGAGTCAGACTTGGTGAGGAGCTCTGGTTAAAGGAAGATAATCAGACAATTACAATATTGAAAAACTGTTGGAAAACTGATTCTTTATTCAGGGCTTTTTTCCTTATCTTTTGAAGAGGCCTAGGGCTTTTAATTTGTGGAAAGTTTTATCACTGAAATTTCTGAATTGGGAAACTAAAAAGCTGGTGTGACTCTGATTTTTTTTGGAGAAAAACTGCATGACTTTAAAGAAATCTCCAATTGAGAAGGCGCCTTTCATAGGACCTAACACGAAAAAGCCTTGTCATAAGTTGATAACATTACTCTTTTCCCAATATGAAGGTTTGATGAAAAATGAAATACAACAGATGCTTACCAATATCCAGTCTTCTCCATCACTACTTTATAACAATAGCAATTCCTTTAGATCTTCAATATAGGGGTGTAGCTACCTCAGAAATACCTTGTCTTACAATCCCCTTGAGTGACAGGCCATAATGAGAAAGACTGGTAAACTACAACAAAAATAAAAGCCTACCTGTTGATGATCATTGTCTGAATGTTTTGCCAGTATAATTGGTGGTCTTGATGCTGACTGGGGAGGAGCGTCATAGCCATAGTCACGGTCCTGGCAGGGGAGAGAAAGAGAGGGTGAAATACAGCAATGTTCATTTGAAGTCAATACACCTCTCACTGGCAATACAATCCTCATGAAAATTGAGCACACAATCAATTACAAATGAAAACAGGGTTCTCACCATGGTTTCATGAGTTGTCACAACCACTTTCCCCATATTTGGGCAATTTGTAAAACTCTCAGAACTGGAGCAAACCTAATGGAATACACTACACCCCCCCCGCCCCCCCACACACACAAACATATTGATTATTTAAAGGAGACCTACGGTATATCAGTGTTCTCAATAAGAACAGGCCGCAGGCCAAAATGACCGGTTCAGATTTTGTTTTGGCCTGTTCAACCAATTCTTATTGAGAAAACTGTGAATATAGATCTACAAATTGCCAAAAGGAGACATGACTGCAATTGCTTGCAATCTATACCAAGGCAAAGCTATTACAGTTCACATAATTTTGGGTTGTCTGTGGACTCGTTTATGACAGAAATTCACAAATTGTTGTAATACTCTCCTTTCAGTGAAGTGGTATTGAATGAAAGGAATCCCGGACATTTGCCCCCCCGGACATTTGCCCCCTTTTTGGTATAGGGCAGACATTTGCCCCCTCGCTGTAATGTAGAAGGCGGACATTTGCCCCCTCACATTATTTTTTTTTCAATTTGTTTGACCTGATTGTTCTACGTTATATTCAAATAGAAATTAAAATGAAAATAATATTTTCATCATTTTTACTCAATTAGCTCTTCCCTCCAAATCCCCTATAGGTGTTAAAATCGAGACGACGAATCAAAAACACACTGATGGCACTTTGCCAATCATGCTCATCCAACCATGAAACTTAATTAATTGAATTCTTTTTTCTAATTTACAAATTGATTACATCTTTCATCTTACTACCAATTTGTCACTCAAGGCTAACAATAAAAAACAAAGAAGACAAAATGTATTCCAATTTCTGTCGGTATGACAAACACCATCACATTTGATTATGAGAGAAATAATCACAAACCGAACATGAAAAAATAAGGTCAAATCAACTTATGCACGTATACCGCCATTTCACGGTTGGATTAGCATTATTGACCAAGTGCCATCGCCGTAATAGAGCAAAATTGACATGTTAGTCTGATCAAATTATTATTTCCATTTGAATTCCTGTTTAATCATAACGGAATACGATCAGGTCAAGCAAGTTGAAAAAATAATATGAGGGGGCAAATGTCCGCCTTCTACATTACAGCGAGGGGGCAAATGTCCGCCCTAT
Organism: Cerastoderma edule; assembly: GCA_947846245.1. NCBI lineage: Eukaryota > Metazoa > Mollusca > Bivalvia > Cardiida > Cardiidae > Cerastoderma > Cerastoderma edule. The sequence continues at coordinate 26,377,685 of OX401411.1, forward strand.
ACCAAAAAGGGGGCAAATGTCCGGGGGCAAATGGGGGGGGGGGGGCAAATGTCCGTATACCGAATGAAGGACAAGTGTGTTGTCAATTTAAGGACAATTTAATTTAATAGGTGCAGTTTGCCCATTTCTACTGCAGTAGCAGCGAGACTTCATGATATCAATGCTTGTCTGACATTGAGAAACATCATCAAAACTGTCAATATGATGATGATGGCCGTTTTAAGTTGAAAAGCAAAGATATCAACCAATTTGCAAATTAAATATTTAACTCAAACCACTGTTCATGCAATCGGAACATGCCATTTTGCCTCTCGCTTAAGTAATTTGATATTTAAACATGAATTGATACTAGTAGAACACGTAACAATATCTCTCCCACCTGCTCAGCCGACACATTTCCTAATAAGATTATTTGTAAAATCCCTTACCCCACCCATCTTTCTGCCAGGAAGTGCCCCTCTAGGCCGACGTCTTCTCCCTCTACCTCTGTCGCGATCTCCCATGTCGGACATAGCGTTGTCAAAAATTGTCTGTTTTAGTGTTTCTTACTTCTACATATACTGATTACAAATACTTCGAGTTGAGTTATTCATTTATAGAACACTTTTCGTGTTTATCTGTCGACTGCTTTTACTTTTACTTAAATAACAACAACAACCACAATTCGACAACAACAACTAATCTTTCGGTACAGCTAGCTAAATATTAGTCCGAATGATCCAGACGTAGATATTTCACTCTCACGCAGTTTCAGCTAAATATTGGCCCATATCCGCGGAAATGGAAATCGGTCTGCGGATATGACTTTTATATTTCGAATAATTGACTTACGCGTGATAAATATATATACTATCCATTATAATTATAACTTGATATATATCTTTAACAATAATAAACCAAATACATCTTATTTTCACAGTGTTTATTAGTATATTCGAGTTACATTGTAATTTTTCCATATTCGCGTATATATTGGTTTGCGGATATGGCATCTATTTTCTAAGTAGTAGACATAAGAGGGTTGTTTTTTATGCAGCATGTTTAATAATTTGATATATATTTTAGCAATGACTAATGAATAGCATATATCTTGTTGTCAGCTGTAACTACTACTGTATTCAGTAATGTTGTAGTTGTTATACCATATCCGCTGTAAGAGATCAATTAAAACAGCATCAAAGTTTCAAATTTCTTCTTACGTACATCTAAGGATGGCATTTATACGTATTTACTATTCTAAGTAAATATTATTTGAAAATTTGCCATACTTAATGATTTATTGCACAAATGAATTTCATATCCGCAGACCGATTTCCATATAGGCCTACGCGGTAACGCGCCATAGGCCTATCCGCTATGTAAAAGATCAACTTAAACAGCATCAAACTTTCAAATTTCTTCAAAAGTATATCTTAGGTGTCAATTAATACTTATTTATAATTCTGAATGATTATTGTATTGAAAATTACCATACCAATTGTTTTATATTACAAATAAATTTCATACCCGCAGACCGATTTCCATATAGGCCTACACGGATATGGGTCATATCCTCTGTGAAAGATCAACTAAAACAGCATCAAAGTATCGAATTTCTTCAAAAGTACATCTTAGGTATCAATTAATACTTATTTATAATTCTGAATGATTATTGTATTGAAAATTACCATACCAATTGTTTTATATTACAAATAAATTTCATATCCGCAGACCGATTTCCATATCCGCAGCCATATCCGTTGTGAAAGATCAAGTAAAACAGCAACAAAGTATCAATTTCTTCAAAAGTATATCTAAAGGTGTCTTTTAGAACCTATTTACTATTCTGAATAGTTATTGTTTTGAAATTTACCATACTTAATGTTTTATTCTAGAAATAAAAGTCATATCCGCAGACCGTTTTCCATATTCACGGGTATGGGCAATCGTATCTACTCGGCAATCCCCGTAACAAGTTATTTTAAGAAATGGCCGTGTAGTTCCGAATGGGATATGGCTCCATGGAGTCCTGGCCCATGCTAACCCGCGCATACGAACGGGCCAGGCTCTACCTAGCAATAGGATAGTTCTCCATCAACTACAACGTTCACATAATGACTGGAAAAATCAAAGCGCAGCGCTGACAGCGCTGGAGGACTAAGGTGCGTTTTAAGCCAGATGATTGAGGATACATTTGAAAATTTCTTTGAGCATCATCTCGAAGAAACAGCTGCTCCTTCTACCACCATTATTACAACTCGGATGATCCAAGCTGTAACTACGTGACATAGGGTAAAATATCTACGTCTGGATCATTCGGACTACCATTACTATAATTATTATTTCTGTGAACAGAGACTGAACGATAGTCTAGTTTTCGAACATCTGGACATATTACGATTTCCCATGAGGCAACAGTTATAATAATATAGAGCAAAACAAAGCGAGTAAATCCGGACTACATTCCTAGTTCCAAGAAGGTATTAGTCCGCACAGTGAAGGTTAGCCTGGAGTTCTGACCCATGCTAACCTGCATTAGGCTAGTTCGCAGTATACGAACTGGCCAGGCCTCCAGGCTAAGTGAAGGTGGATGTTTAATGAGTAATTGGGGTCAGACCGCTGTTTGTGTATCGATAAAGTACCGTCACTCAAAAAATGGTATGTAAATTCAATGGACTAAGGTGCTGACGCACCATTAGTCCAAAAATGGGATGCGAAATAGACTGCAGACAAAATATTAATTGAATGCATAGTGATGCTTTTGATTTTCGTTGTATTCCACATGATATGTGTGTATGTTCAATCGGGGTTTACACACGCCTTCGTATGGGAATTGTGTTTGGTCCTATTTGAACGGAATGCTCATCAGACGACAAAAATAGCTATATATACTTTCTTTCAGACATTCGATACAAAACCTTGTGCCAAATGGCTTAAATGACCAGAAAGAGCATTGTATTCTATTATTATCGCAGAGGTTTCTGAAGGCTATCATGCAGATGAAGTATTATGATGATAAGGGAGAATTTGTGGCGTTACGCATATTTTGAAGCTCCTTGTTCACAAAAGTGCGGTAATTTGGAAGTTAAAGCTTTTTTGTCTTTAAAACTGTACAACAGATGAACTGTTGTAAGATATAAATTGGAGAATAGTCATTGGGAGCAAAATGTATGAACTAATTTTGCTTTCAATGACTATTATCCACTGTACACCTTACAATATATAAGTTTATAGAGCTATGAACAGTGCACAGTACTTAGATCGAAATTTTAACGTGTTGCAACGATTTTGAGATTTACCGCATATATAGACTATGCATACTTGGGTATATCGAGGCTTCCTGAATAAATGTTGCTTTCAATAACTAAATTCATTATGTACCATACAACAGTACAAACGGTAAAGTTTCAACGACATTTTGCTTTGACCTTCAAATGTTCTCATCTATGAAAAGTAATTTCAAGCATTGTGTTTGTTCAGTGTCATAATGATTTTAACACACTATAGTTAATTGTTCACAGACAAGAAATTTTGAAAGTCAAAATAAAATGTCGTTGAAACAATAATTATAGTTTTTGTATTGTTGTTTGATTACTCAGATTACTCTATTTTGGACATGTCAAGCTATTGTTAACTCCAATTTATTATTCAACCAATCAAAAGCAAATAGCTAAATATCAAGCAGATTTGCGATAAAACTAGAATTCTGGTTGGTTACCTTTTTGTCCAGTTTAAAGTTCGATTTACGGACAAAAACTTCCTTGACGTACACTCTAGCCGAAGTTATCATTCTCACGTTCTATCTCAAGACATGTCACCTGATAAATACACTGATAATCCGCGATAATTCGCAATACTTGAGCCTTTACTTCACAGCTTCGCATTTCAACCCACATACAAACAAATATGTAAGAAATCATTGTGAGAAAAGGAGAAAACCACCCTCGACGATACACTTGTCCTTTTTTTGTAACATTTTCTATATCAAGGAAAGAAGGTTGATTTTGTTACTGCACGTATGCCATCTGCTATTGCTATCAATTTGGGCCAGTCGCTGAAATTCCACATGAAGAAGCGGTAGAAGTACTGGTCCGGAATGCGACTAAAACCAGTAGAAAGACGACTTTTAACGTTTGTTCCGGGTTGGACACATTCCAGTTGTTTATTTAACTATTCTCCCAAAAATGGGAGTTTGTGACTGGTCCAAATCCAAAACAACAGCAGACGAAAAAAAAAATCAGCTATATTGAAGTGATTGTGAGAAAGGTACTGAGGGATGAATTGATCATGTATTCTCTTTGGTATACTAATTCTTCTACAGCAGGTGCGACAAACTATGTTTTCATGGGATAAGGTGGGTACTATCAGTTGTAAACCGAGAGTGATATATTGCTCGACAAATTCCACCCAGTTGGAATTGTTGTTTATGTCCCAAATTGAAAGCATCAGCGGACGAGAAGAGTTAAGTAATAGCTAAAGGTTGAGAAGGAACACATCGTCTCAGCTCAGACTATCAAACTTTCACAGGCGGACCAGACTCAATGTCAATTGCGATGTCAAACACAAGCTTTTCGTTTCAAGTTTCTTCTAAAACTAATTGATTATACATTGATCGTTAAGCAAGTTTATTAATCACTCTCGATTCTGATTCCTGAATATATATAATCAGCTGCGAATGGGGATTCTTGAACGTTCGCAAAATGGACATCGCTTTTCGCGGGATTTTAATCCAAGACCATTTTTACCATGTGCCCTGGACCACTGGTCCCAATAAGGTTTTTAAACAGCTTTTTTGAGGACAGAGGAAAAATGGAAATACGTTTTGAAAAATAAATTGTTTGTGGTTAAACGCCGTTTCAACACTTTTTGATTTACATCAATGTAACCCCTTAGTCCAAACCAATGCGTCCTTTTTAAGCTAGCTTTCCAGTTGTGGTGTTATTCCCATTCCCCTTTATGGAATGGTGAGGGACCTCTGGGTCTAGTGGTGAGATTACTGGAATGGTGAGGGACCTCTGGGTCTAGTGGTGAGATTACTGGACTGGTGAGGGACCTCTGGGTCTAGTGGTGAGATTACTGGAATGGTGAGGGACCTCTGGGTCTAGTGGTGAGATTACTGGAATGGTGAGGGACCTCTGGGTCTAGTGGTGAGATTACTGGAATGCTGAGGTCCGTCATCACGTTGGCTCAAACAACGATACCATAAGATTTGACCCGAAGGACGGTGATCCGGTGGTAAAGCGTCGGCCTCAGGACTCAAGGATCGTGGGTTCGAATCCAGTGAGTAGCGGGATCTGCCTTGCGACCTTTCATTAATCCACATTCGGCGCGACTACTGGTTATGTATCCAGGAAGCAGAATCGAGAGTGATTAGTCTTAGTTGTAAGAACTTGTTTCACAATCGATGTAAAAATAAAAATAAGTTTAAACTAAACTAATAAGATTTCAATTTTCATGGCTGACTTACGGAATTCCTATACTACAACTTGATCTTCCACCGTCAACGATAAACCAGTAATCAAACTGGGCATAAAATATTAGAATTTTGTCCAAACGACGCACGAAAGAAACTCTAATACTGTGCTAAGAATGGAAGTTATGGACGTTTTAAGACACTTGTCTGGCTTAAACTTACTACTAGTTCTTACAGTTTTGACTGATCCCTGTCCAACTATTCTTTGTCTCGAGGGTTCAGTGCAATACTATAGTAAGTGTTTCATGTTTATGAAGCACTTACTATAGTCTTGCATTGAACCCTTGTTCTCTGGCGTATGAGCCGATGCGTTATCTAGCCAACTGTTTTATGTACACATTATACAAACATTTAACCGCATTTTTCTTCACGGAGTTGCATGGAAATATAGGTGTTGACATCAATTGAGACTGTTGATCCATGATAGATGTTAAATTTGAATGAAACGAACTACAGTATATTAATTGATTTGCTGCCCTCATCATTCGGTCTTCTTTACAATAATTTCATGCTCAGCAAAACAAGACGGTTATCGTCACACGGATTAAAACTTCCACAAGAAGATAAAACTTTATGATAAACAACGTCGATTGGTTACTAGTTCATTCTCCGCAGTTGTCATTTTGAATACCAATCTTGGATAATTTTAGGTTGTTTTCACCCTTAACTCCTCGACCGCCCTTTTTAACACACACACGCGCAATTAATGACTCCTAAACTAATTGTGACAAAAGGAGACATTGCGTGAAGGAGAAGTTTCTATTTTTGTTACAATCAACCCTCACCAATTCTGTAATATCTCTGCAACTTTTTCATTTCCATTTATCGATAATGTGTTCAAAAATGGTCAGTGACACAATTTGGAAATCAGATAAAGCGTGAGGAACGTTTACCAAAACGAGGCAATCTGTACCAATAGACGATCAAGATGATAGCAGAAGACTCAAAATCCCCTAAAATTAAAAAAAGTAATCTTATCTTAATTTGAGAAGATGTTAGGGTATAAATAATTTGTAAATTTTGCAGTTTTCTTTAAACATTTCATGCACGACTAATAAACACAGCTCTAACATACACCGAAAGAAACTTAAACTGGACAACATGGTAAACTTGTTAATTTATTTTATGATCATATTATGACAAAAGTTTATCTGGGTTATAACTCATAGAGACAAAAACCTACGACACTTGGTGTTGTAGATTTGTTTAAACTATACACCCTACTGAAACTTTTGAACTTTTTTGTTAGGTTCTTATATCGTTTCAACTTTTTTTCTTATATATGTCGATGCTTAGCTTATCATGGACGGAATAAAACCTGAACTACCTATAACCCTTATAGTGCTGGAATCGACTTAATGCTCATGCAAGCAGGTTAAATCCAGGCCAGCCACCACGTTAATTGGCGGCTGGCCTTTGATCTAACCTGTTTGCTACTCTGAGTATATGTCCTCATAAAAATGAAGCAGGTATTTAAGGTTTTAGAAAGTTTTGGAAAGAAACTTAATCTATTTTTAGAAACTAAACCAACATTCTAAGAGATATGGATTGAACATGGCTGATAAAATAATTGGCATTCTGGAATGCCCAATTACTCATTAAACATCCACCTTCACTGTGTGGACTAATACCTTCTTGGAACTAGAAATGTAGTCCGGATTTATTCGTTTTGTTTTACTCTATATTATTATAACCGTTGCCTAATAGGAAATCGTAAAATGTCCAGATGTTCGAAAATAGACTATCGTTCAGTCCCTGTTCACAGAAAGAATAATTATAGTAATAGTGGTAAAAGGAGCAGCGGTTTTCCTCGAGATGTTGCCCAAAGACATTTACGAATGTATACTCAATCATCTTGCTTTAAACGCACCTTAGTCCTTCATGGCTATCAGCGCTTTGATTTTATAAAGTGTTCACTCTTAGAATGCTTGGTAATTTTCTAAAGATACTTTTTTGTGTCGTCTGTTTTCGAAAAACATAAATAGCTGCTTAATTTTGATGAGGAAAGATACCCAGAGTAGCAAACAGGTAAGATCACAGGCTAACCGTTAAATAGATTCGCGGCTGGTCTAGATCCAACCTGTTTGCATAAGCATGAAGGCGGTTCTTGCACTACAGGGTTTAAAGGTGCTTGTTCACAGAAGAGAAAAATCGAAAGTCAAAATAGAATGATATTGAAACAGTACAGTCATGTATCATTGTTTGATATCAAAAGTGGCTACTCAAAGCTTATTTCACTCATGAAGCGTATAATCATCTAAATACTGTACGTACAGTTTATATTTGGTAGATCTCAAATAAGACGTCACGCTTTTGGATTAATTCTATTGAGCCTTTATTCTTATTAAACAATCATAAATAAAGACAAATGCCAAAATTCAGATTCATTAAATGAGATGGAAGTGTAAAAATTGTAGATTTTCTAGGCAACGTTTTTATCAAAATCCACTTTCATATATTTTCCCTTTCTTTTTCTCCTCCAATTAGATGCCTATCCTTGTGTGTACGAGTATTTTGACACTGGCGACCTGCATCGATGCAGCTATCTTAAAAGTACCCGAACATTATTCGGCATTGCATCACTTTTCGGGACGAGAAGGTGTTGAGGACAGTGTAAAAGAAACAATCAAAGTGTTTAAACATAGTGTTGAAACGAATGATACAGGGTTAGATGGATTTGGTGATAATAATGGCACAGATATTATCAAAGTTTTATCAAATAAAAAGAGTATCGTGGATGGTTTGTCAGAACTGAAGACTGGTAATTCCATGGGCAATGGTATCATCAATCTGGAAAGTTTTAGAAACATAACGGATGAAAACCACAGACTTAACCAAGATGAGTCGGTTTCTGTAAATCCCACAAAGTCATTGGACGATATCAGTGGTGACGTCACAGATCACGTGAATATTCGTTTATCCAATAGAACGAAGCGTGAGAGGGTCACGTGTCGATCGGAACTGGAACGAGAGCTGTGTCCCTGGGCGTACAGACGGATCCGAGTTCCCGCCAGGAACCAGTACGTACAGGAAGCGTACTGCCTACAGGATCACGTGACTCTTGGCCACGATTCCCTCATTGAGTGCCATCCGAAGTTCGGCAGACGAACCGTTCATGGCGAACGGGTGCGGATAGCCGTGGGTTGCGTAGCCGTAATGCCGTGTGTCGTCCGGGTGAACGGATAGGGAGATCCAATCTAAATGTTTTTGTTTGATAAAGCTGCTTGATCACAGATGTGAGGAAACTTGGATATTAAAATCATATTTCTTTAAAACTCTATAGCAGCTCTACGTAGGTATATGACGTACTGGAAAATAGCCATTGGAAGTAAAAGTATTTCGTATGGAATTATTTGGAGGATAATAAGATGAGTAATCATGTATTCAGAACCAATTGCGGCGTAACGATTTTTAAAATCCATTTCATTCCGTATGTACCGTCCGTACATACCTAGCTATATTGACAAATTTTGAATCAATTTTGTATTAAATGTTATACTGCAATATAAAAACCTGCATCCTTACAACGACATTCTATTTTTGCTTGCAAAATATCTCATGCAATACCACCACCGTTACCAACAGTGTATTAGAAGACCAATTCTTGTAACCTAAATGTTTAACCCTTTACCAAACAATAACGACAATTAACCACTTTGTTGCAGACGACTCTTGAAAACATTGTGGAGAAAGGAGAAATTGCTCGTGACGAGAAGTTTTTCCTTTTCCCACAATTTTTCCTGCCCAATCAGAAGATTGTTTTCCAATTTCATCACATTTTGAAATGTCGTCTGCAAACTCTATGAATTTGGGACAGTCCAAAGAATGGCGTTTGGTAAAGGGTTAAGCATGATAAAGTCAGAGAGGAAGTCAATACATTCTGGTTTCTGATAAGTCAATATTCAAGCCTGTCGGATATTGACCGATCAGAATCAAGAAATGAGCATACCCGTCTCAAATGTTAGCAATATCAATGCCTTCTGTCGCTGTGTAACGACTATTTGCTTGAAAGGTAATACAGCTCTTAAACATGGTCTTACCATATACTTAAGTAAATCATGATCAACGGTACTGAGACTGACCCAGACCTTGTGTAGCTAGCGGAAGAGAATACAAGTTGAATGTGTCGCGGTTCTATTTTACTATCGCAAAGATTTATCAAACATTGTTGAAGGAGGCAATAAAGCACCATACACACCATCAATGCACTCTTGGGGATTTCGCTTCTGGCAATAAATTGTATAGCGTTATGAACTTGGAAATCTGTGTACAGAGCTACTTGGCGATCCTTTTCTTAATATTCTCTCGATAATAATCATATTTGGACTGTTTGATAAGTATGTAGCTTCTTTTGTGTCTATTGCTGCGTGCTTCCGCTGTGTACCGATCAAACATATTCTCGCCGAATCTTGAAAGCTGGGAGATTAGCGAGATCTTAAGATCGAACAAAGGCTATTTAAACTTTCCAAAGATTGGTAAAGTCAAAGCGACCTGAAAATTTATATAAATACATGTACATTGTATAGAATATATGGAGGGGCCTCCGTGGCCTAGTGGTTGGAGTACAGAACTTGAAATTACATGGCCCCTCTCCGGGTGGGTTCATGAGAGGCAGTCGACTGACTGACTTACAGAATGCTGATGGTTCTACCCGCCTTGACCAGCCCTTATGGGCAGCTAAGTATGGGGGTCTTCCTCCATCATTAAGAGTCGGGCATCGCTACATAACTGAAATAATGTTGATGTGATGTAAAACCCATATATAAATAAAGAATATATGGAATGAAATTGGTAATTATTAAATGGTGTATCAAATTGTTAGAATTGTGTTTCTATAGTTTTGTATACGCCTTTCTTTTACCGGGTGCTCTAAACCAAACCAGGGCTCAATTTAGAACAAGAATGAAAGCAGGTACTGGAGCGTGTCTGAATTGGATTGAAGGAGACGAGGCTAGCGTTTTACTAAATATTTTATGCCAAGAATTTCCGTATATTCAAACCAACACACCCTCTTCTTTGAACCTAAGGTTAAGCAATATTGCAAACTAACACATCATTGGAATTGTGTTACAGTACAATATCGTACTTTTTGCTTAACGTGTAGACTACTTTTGACTTACTCAAATCCCGGTATAATTAACAAAAATACACTCTACGTATATGAAAAGAGGTAGTTTTTCCCGATTCAGGCTGGTGAATTAATATTTCGTCACAATTATTACAATAACGACATTCCAATCGGTCTTCGTAAGTATATACTGATTTTAGGTTAAACACCTTATTTGTCTACAACCTAACAATTTTAGTAAAACGGACCCCTAGCTTGGCCAAAGTTTTTCCGACATTAAATGACGTATAATGCCACATGGCTGCGTATCCAATTATTAATGATCTGTTATGGCAATTCTCTGAAAGCATCCGTGGCTTGGAACATTGTTAAGCACAAGTGAAGAAATGCCAGGAGCAATGAAATGTGCACTGGCCGCTGCGATATGATTGAATTACTGTTGAAAGCGAGGAAAGTATCAACTCTTACCGAAATATAAACTCTGCTTCAACCCGCTTCTTATTTGAAGTCCTCGTTTTGTGGCACGCGCCATGATGATTAACAAGCGGTCACAGCGAATTACAATTTTTAAGAATAATTGTTTATAAGATTAGCATAGGATTAAACTCAACGCGACAAAAGGTGAAAATGCTCATCGTAATCATTTCTCCTTCTAGTTGCAATGAATGCTTATGACGTGCTTAGGGAGGGAGGGGGGGAGGGAGAGAGAGAGAGAGAGAGAGAGAGAGAGAGAGAGGGAGGAGGGAGGGAGGGAGGCAGGCAGGCAGGCAGGCAGGCAGGCAGGCAGGCAGGCAGGCAGGCAGGCAGGCAGGCAGGCAGGCAGGCAGGCAGGCAGGCAGGCAGGCAGGCAGGCAGGCAGGCAGGCAGGCAGGCAGGCAGGCAGGCAGGCAGGCAGGCAGGCAGGCAGGCAGGCAGGCAGGCAGGCAGGCAGGCAGGCAGGCAGGCAGGCAGGCAGGCAGGCAGGCAGGCAGGCAGGCAGGCAGGCAGGCAGGCACAGCAGACAGACAGACAGACAGACAGACAGACAGACAGACAGACAGACAGACAGACAGACAGACAGACAGACAGACAGACAGACAGACAGACAGACAGACAGACAGACAGACAGACAGACAGACAGACAGACAGACAGACAGACAGACACAGACAGACAGACAGACAGACAGACAGACAGACAGAGACAGACAGACAGACAGACAGACAGACAGACAGACAGACAGACAGACAGACAGACAGACAGACAGACAGACAGACAGACAGACAGACAGACAGACAGCAGACAGACAGACAGACAGACAGACAGACAGACAGACAGACAGACAGACAGACAGACAGACAGACAGACAGGCAGACGGACAGACAGACAGACAGACAGACAGACAGACAGACAGACAGACAGACAGACAGACAGACAGACAGACAGACAGACAGACAGACAGACAGATTATTTGACCAATGTGGCAATGTATAGACTCATATTCTCACTCGATTGTTTACATTGTAATCAATGGACAACTGTTTGGTTTTTAATACGGAATGATGCAAAGCAATTTCAATCTGAACACATCGGGTTTATCCAATAGAAAACACCTCTGAAATAATAGGGATGACGCCATATTGTTTCCCGCGAGAATGACGTCACTTTCTTTCGTTTCTAAAAATAGATCTTGAATGTAAAATCCAAAAAGTCGTTAAATTTGATTGAGGAAACAAGTATACATGTCACAACAACTAGTTCTCCATTTTGGTATGAGTTACTGATCAAAAGTGATTACAAAGGATGTCGAACACTTCCATACACATTGAACTACTTAACATGCACGTTTAGAAATGGTGTTCATTGGCGGATGCCGATTTACCCGAAAAATTGTAACCCTACACTTATATCCGAGGTGTATTTCACAGCTCACGGAAATACCCGAGTAGTTCCGATTGAAGCAATTTATATCAAAATCTGCTGATACTCACTCTGACGCATACGGTTTTCAACAGCATATGTATTGATATGTACTGCCAATTCTGTTTTATCTCCTTGATGATTTGTTTACTAACGAGTGAATAACATTCTAAACACTCAATTTTATACTAAACTGAAAATGACATTATAGGCTACATAGATATGATAATGCCTGTTGCTATGGTCAATTCATCACCTTCTTTAGGTTATCACCTTCTTTAGGTGAGAAAATCATTTGTTGGATTATCAAGTGATTGCAATATTCTCTGTTCCTTCTTAACCCTTTGTGAAAATGGCTATGTTTACCCATTAAACGAAGAAAATGACTTGAGAAGGTCGATTTCCTCGACAAAACAAGGCATTGTATGGTTGTATGGTTGCGTGGACCGAACAACTTTTCCTTTTATTACAATGATTTATTAAAAAACTAACAAACGATAAGTAGTGATATTGGTTTTCTTTCTCCCTTCTCTTTTTCAACACCTCAACGATTAAAGGCTGTTGGTGCTTCTAGTATCTTAAGACAAAAACAACACGATCTTATATATTTACAGTAACTACGGGCACTCTTTGTAAATTGTAATAATAAATGTAATCGTTATGGGCCAAAGGCTTTCTTCACTGAATAAACATCCTAGTGTATGGTATTGTATGAATGAGTGAGTGTGCAAAAAGGAAAACAGATTTATTTTTTTAAGAATGATAATGAGATAAACCCATTGAGATTAAAGCCATACTTGCGCTCATTTAGACTTAAATTGTGAATGTTCAAGAACAATTAAAACTTTAATTAAAAGTACTTGTGTACTTTAAAGTCCCTTTTACAGACGAATTGAGACTGTAACACGTTCACATGATACTTCTTGATTTTTCTAACCAGGTGATCGCCACTCATTTATCCAACCGCTCCTTGCTGTTTTAGGTGTTACTCAAATGTAAACAAAGAAGTTAAATTGGAAGTCACCAAATTTGTGAAAACAGCAGCGCAGGCGTTATATTGTCATGATCCTGTGGTTTTTCGCTATGTTCCAACATATTCTATCATAATTTCTAACTCATATTACCCAGTCTTGCAGTTTTTCTGTACCAGCTACTGTGCGTTCGAGGCCGGTTTCGCTCGTCGATCGTCGATGATTAAAATAATATTTCATGTCACATTCCCCGGGATATGGCACATATTACAAGTCAATTACGCGACTGTGCACTCTCTTTAAGGCTAGCGTACGGGCGCGTATCGATTTAGTCCCGGCATTATGAGACAATTGGCGACCGTAGTTTCTCTCTTCCGCACACAGCATTCGTGATTACAAAGCTACTCCGTTGCCACATAGAATATCGGGCTGGCATAGAGCTATTGCTACTGCCATACGGTATAGTATGTTTAAATCATACCACTCTCAGCTTAATAGAAGTATCGGTTATTTTTAAAACGAGAGGGAAACTGGCATACTTCCTAACGGTGCTTTCTGGAGTGAGTTCTGTGGTTTCGGGGGAGAAGGAAATATTACTTCCGTGTTTGTGTTTCTATGGGAACTGAGGATTTATTGTTAAAAGCACCATCGAGTAGTATCGCCGCCTGAAGGATATTCAAACCTTGTTAAACGTAAGAGAGTTTGTTTTGTTTGTTTGAATTCATTTCATTCAGTAAAGAAATGCAATGCAGGCTGTGGCGATTTATTGTGCAGCGGTTTGAATCAGGTTCCAACCACTAGCTTTGAATGTGTAAGACTGTAGCTTTTCCTGAAATAAGGTTTTTGTAGCATGTTCGTGTGCATTTTCCCCTAGCTTTTTTATTTACTTGATCCTGATACGAATTATCTCCAGAAAAGTTCCCTCGGTATAGTTGTGTGTAATTGCCATGCGCCGCACTTTTTGTTTTCATAGAAAATGATATTTATAGGAAATGAAAAGATCAATCCGTGCATTAAAAAAAGACGCATTAGATGTATGGCGAACTTATTGCAGATTAAAAGTCTGGGAAAACAATGATTTCTTTCTGTCCTTCTGGATATCGTTGTATTGTACAAGAAGATTTCTGCCACATCTCAATTAGAACTAGTTGCAAATCGTTTCAATGATATTTCATTTGCATGGATTACAGCTGCCATTGAACTTTCAATACTCATTGTATTTTCTTGCAAGTTCTTCATAACCTTCATGATCTCTTTATCAAAAACGCTTGTTCCATGGTGGAAGACGAACTAACTACGGCACATTTATCTCATTGAACATCGAGGTTTGAAATTTGAACCCTGTATTTCCATTCCATATTAATATCGACACGACAATACGTGCATCATCTGCTTCCGGGTGCATTAACAGAGTGCCGTTAAAGAGTCTGACTCTGACATACGTTGTATATAGATGCAGTAGCTCGTTACTTAAAAGTGAAGATGGCCAATCGCTAATGTTGTTATACCATATGGCCCAATCCAAATCGCTAATGTTGTTATACCATATGGCCCAATCCAAATAGCTAATGTTGTTATACCATATGGCCCAATCCAAATCGCTAATGTTGTTATACCATATGGCCCAATCCAAATCGCTAATGTTGTTATACCATATGGCCCAATCCAAATAGCTAATGTTGTTATACCATATGGCCCAATCCAAATCGCTAATGTTGTTATACCATATGGCCCAATCCAAATCGCTAATGTTGTTATACCATATGGCCCAATCCAAATAGCTAATGTTGTTATACCGTATGGCCCAATCCAAATAGCTAATGTTGTTATACCATATGGCCCAATCCAAATAGCTAATGTTGTTATACCATATGGCCCAATCCAAATAGCTAATGTTGTTATACCAAATGGCCCAATCCAAATAGCTAATGTTGTTATACCAAATGGCCCAATAAAGTTGCAACTGTGTTTTGCCTTTTCACATCTTCTTTAAATACATGTATATCTGTTGTTATAGATATGTAATGTACACCCTGTAGTATGAATGCAAAAAAAGTATGATTAAACTGAAGAGCATTTGTGCAGCTTTAAAGAAATTAATCTATAACTTTCTTCACATCTGTGGACAAGAACTTTTTAAAGTTCTTGTCCACAGATGTGAAGAAAGTTATAGATTAATTTCTTTAAAGCTGCACAAATGCTCTTCTGTCGTTTGATACACATTGCACAATAGTTATGGAAGCCAAATTATATCATTTTGAATACTACAACGTGTGCTTGTAAACATTTACCTTAATTAAAAAGCTAGACATCGCTTCTGAGACATACCGCATTGAACATGTACATATTTCGATACATTGGTGCTCCCTGAACTAGTACGCTTTCAAAATCACTTTTAATTGTATACCAAAAATCAATACAAGAACTGTATTGTTTCAACGACATTTCATTTTTTCTTTCAAACTTTCCTTTATGGCAACAAGTATTTCAATATAGATTCATTATGATATTCTTTCAGCAAAAAAATTAAGAAACAATTGTGACAAAACGGGAAGTTTTCTCGTGACAAATCATCCCTTCATTACTCGAAGTAGATTTCCATTCAATGTCAAAAATGTCATTGTAAGTCACAGTTTTTTACAATTGTCGTCTGATGTTACTTTCAACTTAAATAAAAATAAAATGTCAATAAATAGGAATTGGATAATCGTGCACGCTCGTTGATGTAAGAACTATCCATTTTTCATCACTATTATAAACGCATCACGTCATCGATACACCTTGTCGAGGTAAATTCTATAAACACAAATCGTTTAGGTCATATTAACATTACAACAACGTGCAAACGTCCCAAAACCATTAACACAACGTCCAGACGTCCAAAATCCGTAAACATAACGTGCGGACGGCCCAAATCCGTAATCACAACTAGCAGACGGCCCAAATCCGTAATCATAACGTCCAGATGGCCCAAATCCATAATCACAACGTACATATGGCCCAAATCCGTTAACACAACGTCCAGACGTCTGAAATCCTCTAACACAACGTCACGTCCAGACGTCCAAAATACGTAAACACAACGTGCGGCGGCCTAAATCCGTAATCACAACGTCCAGACGTCTGAAATCCGTTCACATAACGTCCAGACGTCGAAAACACGTTAACACAACGTATAGACGGCCTAAATCCGTAATCACAACGTCCAGACGTCTGAAATACATTAACACAACGTGCAGACGGCCTAAATCCGTAATCACAACGTCCAGACGTCTGAAATCCGTTAACACAACGTCCAGACGTCTGAAATCCTCTAACACAACGTCCAGACGTCCAAAATACGTTAAAACAACGTGTAGACGACATAAATCCGTAACCTCAACGTGCAGTCGGCCCAAATCCGTAATCACAACGTCCAGACGTCCGAAATCCGTTAATACAACGAGTAGATGTCTGAAATACGTTAACACAACGTGCAGAAGGCCTAAATCCGTAATCACAACGTCCAGACGTCTGAAATCCGTTAACACAACGTCCAGACGTCCAAAATACGTTAACACAACGTGCAGACGGCCTAAATCCGTAATCGCAACGTCCAGACGTCTGAAATCCGTTAACACAACGTGCAGGATTCTGAAAACCGACATTTCGACGTCATAACTCCATCACTACAATGTATCAACACAAGAGTATAACGTGTCAATGACACAATACTATGGTCATAATATGCCGACTTTACAATTCCATAACATTAACATACCGATGTCGCAATACCATTGAAACATCCAGTCGAAGACGCAATACAATCAACGTAACGTGTCAACGTCACAATACAAAAAACAACAAAACGTCCATGTTGAAATATTATAAACACATGGCGACGCCAAAATACGATTGATGTACTGTGTCGATCTCACAGTACTATAAACACAACGTGTATACGTCAAATTACGATTAACATAACATGTCGACGTAACAATACCGTTGCTAGCATGTGTCAACGTAACAATACATATACCAAATTGTTTTTACGTCACACTACCATGCCACATTTTGCGTCGATGGCACCGAGACAACATGTTGACGCAACAAACTGGTGCCGCAAAACATAGACGACACAGTTCCATACGATCAATGTGCCGATATCACAATACAAAGAGTGTCTACGCCACAGTTGTATGACCACAAAGTGGTAACGTCAAAAAAAACATTACCATAACGCGTCATCGTCACAATGCTATGACCTAATTATGACAATAGTAAGACCATTAAGTCTCTACGTCACAATAGACACCAGAAGCATAACGTGTCGACGTCTTAATACCATGGCAACAGCGTATCTACGTCCGATACTATGGGCATAACGTGTTCACGTCACAAAACTATGACCACAGTGTGTCTACGTCACAAAACTTTGACCACAACGTGTCGACGTCACAATACTATAAACACAACGTGTCTACGTCACAAAACTATGACCACAACGTCTCGACGTCACAATCCTTTGCCCCAAGTGTGTTTTCGTCACAATTATATGACCACAACGTGTCTACTTCACAATTATATCACCACAGCGTGTCGACCTCACAATACTATGACCATAACGTGTGGACGTCTTAATACCACAACCATAACGTTTCGACGTAACAATTCTATGACCACAGCGTGTCTACGTCACAATACTATGACAATAACATGTCGACGTCTTTAAAATGCCACAACCATAACGTGTTGACCTCACAACACTATGACAATAACGTGTCGACGTCTTAATGCCACAACCGTAACGTGTTAACGTCACAATACTATGACCAAAAAGCGTCAACGTCACAATACTATGACCATAAAGCGTCAACGTCACAATACTATGACCATAAAGCGTCAACGTCACAATACTATGACCACAACGTATTGACTACACAATACTATGACAATAATGTGTCGACGTCTTTAAAATGCCACAACCATAACGTGTCAACGTCACAAAACTATGACCATAGCGTGTCTACGTCACAATCTTTTGACCATAACGTCTACGTAATAATACACTGTACCATATAAAATATGTGTTTATACCACAAAACCATACCCCCAATGTATCGATGTCTCTCTTCTATAGAGATAACGTTTCGATGTCCCAATACGATTACCACAACACGTCGACGTCACAAAACGTTTTACATAACGAATAGACGTCACAATACAATACTATCAGAAACACAATGCGATAACGTCACAATACTTTAAATTTAGCAGAACAAGTCGATGTCATATAACTTTGAACCTCTTTTGTAAACGAAACTTTTAGGCACATTCAATGTCTGCCTAGGTCAGCGT
Organism: Cerastoderma edule; assembly: GCA_947846245.1. Taxonomy (NCBI): domain Eukaryota; kingdom Metazoa; phylum Mollusca; class Bivalvia; order Cardiida; family Cardiidae; genus Cerastoderma; species Cerastoderma edule. The sequence continues at coordinate 26,396,410 of OX401411.1, forward strand.
AGAATTTCACTCTCGTCTAACAGATTCTGGATCTGCCTATATTCTCGACCACGATATATACATGTACATAATATTTTATCTTCTCAACACAAGCACTGACTGGTCATAAATTATTAAAAGGCGAGGTTCTACCCTTTAACCACCAGCCTGTGTCCGACCATTCTCTCCGAGCGGTTGATTGATTCTATGTGTCGGATTCTGCGACATGTTCAACACGAAAGCTATAGCTGACGACGAAAATAGCTTGAGGGACACTCGACTCTTTAACTCTTATAGTGCTGGATCCGACATCATGCATATGTAAACAGGCTAGATCACAGGCAAGTCACCAACTAAATTGGCGGCTGGCCTGTGATCTAATATGTTTGCTACTCGTAGTTACTTTCCTCAACAATATGAAGCAGATATTGAAGGTTTTGGAAAGCGGACGATACAAGAATCTATTCTTAGAAAACTCCCATGCATTCTCAGGGTAAGTTGTGTTACAGGGTAGAAAGCATTGTAAGGTGTAAAGCTAGGCATTTTTGCTTGGTGTTTTATTTTGAAGAATCGTTTTTCTTCTTCTATTGGTATTATACTATTATTTCTTAGATCCTTGTTACTAATTATCGAATTGAGATAAAAATAAGTAAGGAAATACACATATAAGCGGTAGATGGTGTTTTAATGATATGTTACTCTGTTGCTGCGATGTTGTGATGTCTTTAATTGATGACATACGTGTACGTATATTGGTGTGACGACCACAAACGCACTTAGATGGAGTTTTGGAAATATTTGTTTCTTTACAAAAACGGCTGGTTTGTCGTGAACCTGAGAAAACTAGGCAACATCCGTTTCTGTCTCTTAAGCTTTTAACGAATAATTTTGACTTTGATTTATATTATGCAAAGTTATGATTGGTTGACATATGAACATATTCGTCGATGCATTTTCATATGAACACCATCAAAACAACAACAGCAACAACCTTATATCGTTTTTAAAGCATCAATTTTAATTCATTTGTTACAGAACTAAAGCTTGCTAATTATAAGCACAGTTTGCATCAGTTAATGAAAAGGTTCAAAATATCTGATTTCTACAGCACATTTCATTCGACACGAAACGGGCATGAAAGGAAAAGTAATTTACTGATAAGCATAATCTTTCAATAAACGCCGATTGGCTGCACCCATAAACCATGTCGGATAAACCATTTCCAGATATCAACAATTTAATCATTTCCTCTTCGGTATACGCCTTTAACACACAAGGAACAAATAGTTCAGAAACAATTGGAACAACGGGCGATATTTCTCATAATCAGCTTTCTTCACCTAAAGCGCTAGGAAAATCATTTTTGTTAAAATTTTATAAATGTCGTTAGACTATAGGTGTTGCTTTGATTTTGGACCAGTCGTATAATTTCATACGAGGACATTAATTGATATGAAGCTAAGCTCTTTAGTCCTTTATGATTTTTTTTTCTGAAGACTGACCATTGGGATCTCCAGTTGATGAAAGAATAGATATCTTGTAAATTTTTATGCTCAAATCATAGACCCCCCAAAAATATGTTTATAAATGCTCGAAGTAATCTTCATCGATACCGCTGAGAAATGGCTCCTTTATGAGAAGAAATAAAGAATCTGCGTTAAATCATTACAATAAACAATATCTTGTGTCTCCTCTTAGAATATTTACATCAGTTCATGTACATACTTCAAATTAGTTCAAGAAAAAAGATAAACGACTTGGCAGGGACCACTTGGCGTAAAGCATAAATTGTTCATAATGATCAGTTAATTTTCTTTATCAATTACTGTCCATGCGGGATAAAGGTTTTATTTATTAAGTGGAAGACGAAAGATTATGATGCTGGTAATGGTTTATGATTCCGCTGGATTGCACAAAGCTTTCCTATGATGGTTTTTTATGTCCTGATTATGGTGTACTTTCCATAGTGTGATATAGTGCGCTCTTCTTAATCCCTGTTCGCGTAATACTTGTGTTATGTACAGATTGAAGGAGCATTGTCGCCCCCTCCTTTCCCAATTTAAGAAAAGCACGGTTGCAAGAAAAAAAAGGACCACAATGTGCAGAAGTACTACCGAAAGATAACCTGATCATTTGCCAAACAAACACGCACGTAAAAGCGGGGTTAAACCTAATAAAGCTGGAACCGACTTTATTCGTATGCAGTCTGGTTAGGTCCAGGCCAGCCGCCAAGTAAATTGGCGACTGGCCTGTAATCTAACCTGTTTGCTTCTCTGAGTATCTTTCCTCATCAAAAATTTAACCGATAATTAAGGTTTTGGAAGGTGACGACACAAAAATCTATTTTTAGAAAATTACCCAGCATTCTAATGGTTATCGCCTAGTATGAGGGAACATGATTCGGGCTGTTAAACGCACGAAGCGATTGATTTGTTTACATTTGGGGCCTATCTGGTGAAGCATATGGATAGAATCATGCACCAAACTCCCATCGTCCCTTAACACTTCATTAGTACAGACGAATTGAACGCACTACCCCTTCTGGGAATGTGTGACTACCCCAAATTGAAACAAACATCAGACGAGAAAAAGAAAAACATTAAAGAAAAAATGTTGTACCTTAAATTTGGTATAAGAACATATGACTCTAAAAACTAAAAAACAACAACCGATAAACAGTTCCAATGGAGATATCCTTCCCTTCAATTAGGAGCTACGTCAAGGTATGGTATTATGGAGTAAGGAATCAGATCAAAATAATTTGGTTGACTTATACAAAAACAATACGTTGTCATTTTCAAGAATACGTTTACAAAATTATGTAAAGTAATGGGTACACGGAATAACCAAACCGACACATTTGGATGGGTTGTTACAAACCGATGCCTTTAACAATATGATCAAATGGTTGGCTACTGGAACGAACGGATTTATATTGTAATGTTCAGTCGTTTTGGATTGTAACTGAGATTCATTTCCCAAACACTTACCAATAAAAAAAAACCTTTAGAACTAGAGACAATATTGATTAAGTCTTTAAGGGTATCAACTAGAAACAATTCGGGGAAAAAACACAAATATTACTGGCAGTTATGAGAGATGTGTTCAACATGTCGAAGAAAGGCGTGATAACACAAAGAAACACGTGTCTATGTCTCCTGTTAAAGGCATGGTCTTTGATCTAACCTGTTTCCTACTCTGTGTATATTTCCTCATCAGATTTAAGCAAATATTCGAGTTATTTTAAGAAAATTACCCCGCATTCTAAGGATTAACACCATTTATGATAAGCCGACCATCAAAAGATCACTGAGGAATATCTTTATGCAAAGGGAGACTCCTTACCATGTACATTGTATTCAACTCATATAGGCACCCGGCACCCTCCGATTATCCGTTTGCCTTTAACCACCAGAATGCTGGGTAATTTTCTAAAATTAGAATTTTGTGTCGTCTGCTTTCCAAAACCTTAAATATCTGCTTAATTTTGTTGAGGAAAAATGCTCAGAGTAGCAATCAAGTTAGATCAAATTTACTTGGTGACTCTACTGGATCCAACCTGTTTGCATAAGCATGAAGTCGGTTTCAGCACTTTTAAGGTTAACATAACCAAACAAATAAATGGAATTTTTTAAGCTAGGGTTTTCGGGTAGGATATCAATTATTGTTGAAAAAAGGACACATGCGACCATAAATACTTTAATCGTGAACTAAAAGAAAACTAACAAAATAAGTTGTACACTTTTATTCAGTCTACAAACAACGATATACAAAAGATAATTAAACAGAACTAAATAGAAATAGCTTACTCTCGATATTTAGACAAATTGCAGAACAAATTGACGAATTAAAGTATCAAAAACTAGTAAATTCACTTGTTTAAGAACATGAAATCAATGGAACCATGAATAATTCGTAAGTCTATATTTCAGGCAGACAGAAGACCGAATCAACGAGGCAACCAAAACAGAAAAGAATCCTCGCCCTGAACAGAAGAGAACAGCCTCGATATGAGGAAGGACAGCACCGAGAACCAGCAGGGCGATACGTATGCGAGGAGGAACCAGAAGAAGAAGGCGAAATTCCAGACGGACGATCAGGATACTTACAAGCTCGTGGACGATTTCGTACAGGTAAGGGAACCATTTCATTGGCGAAACTTGCCTAAGGTATATGTGTAGGCACCTCGTCAAAGGATTCATTCCCTCCTTATTTGGTGAGGTGTCTACACATTTATCTTATGCAAGTTTCGGAGCAATCTTATTCGACTGTTGGTGCTACCCGAACGACTTCATAAATCAAAGATGCATTGCGCAGCAAACCACAGACTGGGCATGCATCATTGTTTTAAAAGGTCCTTCGTTATTTCGTATGCTGATCTTGATTGACATCTTCTCCTTTCCGAAAATATGACTTCTTAATGGAAAACTGGTGTACAGGCCCCTCCCAACTAAATTCAACTATGAGCTTGAGCAACTTATAACCCATTTGGCTTCGGGATAACTATGCCCTTGGAATAGTAACCAATCATTGGGAGAGCAGCCATTGACCTGGAAAGAACAGTGCCCATTTCTGATGACGTGATACACGAAGCTTTTATAGGTACACAAGCCGCCGTAATATGACGGAAATTTGGCTTAAGCACAACTTAAAGTCAATTCGACCACATGGTGTATGCCTTTCGAATGGTCGTAATGTTTCCCGCAGCTATATCCATTATAGTCATACGATCCAATATCGCCATGTTAAACGTTTGCCCTTTGTTTAACATGCTCCCTACCAATCCCTGCCAGAACCACAAGGCCGTTTCCAAACTCCTCACAGTGATCTCCCCTTGATACGATGCATCGATCACTGCAAATGCAAGACTGTCGTCAATATTTTGATAAAATTTACATGTAAAAGATTTCTTTCTTTTTTTCGGATTTAGAGGTTGATTTAGTGTAGATGCCTTTCTTGTGTTGGTTTCTGACCAGTTGAAGTGAAAAGTCTGTCGTTTTCTTTACAAATAAGGCACACATTGATTGTTGTTTTTTTTGTGTCATTTCTAAAAGCCATTTTCTTATCTAATTGATTTGTCGTGATTTTTGTGATGGCAGTGATCACTGTGGGGAGTTTTGCCCGTTTCTTCTACATATAGAAAGATGGAGATATGACCGTTTCGTAATGCAGCGACGGTCTCGCTATTTTATCCGATACGACATATTACATTACCAGCTCGGCCGCGGTGGGGGTTGACATTTATGAGTTATACCCCTGTTCTCGCGCAATCATTCACTTTCTGTAAATGACAGCGGGAAATTGAAAACACACCGATGGTCCAAAATGCTAACACACGGTTGATTCAAATACCAATTTGAACCCATTGGGTTAATCCAATGAAAACCCATCACTGACATAATATGAAGGCCACCATATCTTTTCTTGCGTGACTTCTTTCGTTGTACCTTCGTTTACAAATAAGAATTGTTAATGAAATTACAAAATAGTCATCTAATTTGATATAAAGATATACCGCAAATTATGTTTTCACTATAACGTAGGAATTACCGACCAAAGGAAATTGTTTTGTGATGTTCATTACTTCCACACACATGGAACTACTTTATATGGACGCTCAAGCAAATCAGCCGGGACGCTTAATACAAACATATGAGGTGTATTTCTCAGATCACGGAAAACCCGAGTGTCAAAATACTTAACAACGAAAAGATATATTTTTCTTATAAATTGCATCAACTACCCCAAAAGTATCTCGTTATGTATGTTTGTAAGAGACTTTATTATGAATAACACTTACTTAGAAGTACATGATCAGGTATCTGAGAGTATAAGGTGTATATTTGTTTGTACGTATTGTGTTAAGCACCATGGCATCCATTTTTCATTTAAATCATGATTTTGCCTACAAATGCCCCCGATGCGAAACTACTTTGCATCTGGACATCCATAATTTTGAGTGGTGTAATACCATTTTCAGCCATTGTTCAGGTTTATGGCGGCAAACCTACATCAAAACCGATAGCGCTCTTTTTTTAATATAGATTTTTGTTTGTCTCATGATAACTTCTGCCTTCCAATTTTTAATCTTCAATCATCACCGTGCTTTCAATTTTATTCTACTTCAAAGGTATTTAACAGACACGGGTGAGTTGATTATCAATTGTTTTAAGAGGCAATATTGAAAGAAAAGAGAATATTAGTTCACAATGGTTTCAATCGTAGTCTGCTACCGAGACTTTCTGTATTCAAGTAAACACTGTTTTAGAACAACGAGTTCATATGTTAAGGTTCTAAAAACTGTCGGTTCTAGCCCGTCTTTAAGGTGGACTACCCATAATCTGCCATGTTGAAACATTTTCTTTCGTCTGATTACTTCAATTGTTCTCGCCATACACCGGTCGGGGCTGGGACTTTTCGGTTCCATATGAGTAGTTTCGGCACAGACCGATGTATGTGGAGAACGACCGAAGTAATCCGACAAAAGAATATCTTTCAAAACGGGATATCATGGGTGTTCTACCTTAATATATTGAGAGTAACCGGTTAATAACCAATTATCGCCCCGAATACACACTGTATCGAGTGTGGACGACACGCTAGAAATCGATAGATAACTACTCTCTGTAGAGACCCAGTGCCCGTCTCACAAACGTTCGTACGATAGATTTCCTCGTTTGCGTAAATGGTAAGAAGAAAAGAGTACCCCAGAAAAGCGTTAACATAGGCGTGAATGGAACAGGAGTCTTTCTTGTAAAATCTCTAGCGTACTTTAAAAAAAAAGGATATTTTTCATTCACGAAATTAAAATAACATTTGAGAATCAAGGATTACGACTATTTCATAAACATAGACGTAAAGTTACGGACCTTTATGAGACAGGCACCTGGCCTGTACAGGGCCTTACAAAAAACAAGGATTCTTTAATTTCAATTATTCATAAATCATTCATAAACAGTCAAAGTTTATGAAAGATGTTTTCTACTTATTGCTATGTTTTTTTCTTTATTCCGTCCCTGAGGTTTGGTTTACATGTTGTGCCACCAGAGCATGACCGGATCAGTTGGTAGAGTATCCGATTTGACATAAATGGGCCATTAGATCAAGACCAGGCTAAGCCAATATTGTTTCCTAAGTTCAATGTATTCGATACAGTTCAATCGTTCATCAACCACTAGCCAGTTATGTACATGTAGGAAAGCAGTCAGAAGCAGTCATTGTATAAGAAAGAATGCTCTATAATGATACGGAATGTCCATGAGTATTGATAAGTGTACTGATTGCTCTTCTTTAATTTTGTTGAAGTCATGATGTGCCATTTAGACATCTTTATCGAGCCACATCATTGTGTTATCGTCTTGTCATGCATAGCGGCGTATAAAGCAAGCCTATGTTTCAAGTCTACGCATATTCTTTAAAAAAAAATGATATCTGATAGCAGAGCAACAGAAGAGGGCAAACAATCGGATAAATTACCTCATTGGACTTTGTCATAAGTCTTTCTTTTTGATAACAGAAGGCTAATGTCCTTTGTCATGATAAACAATGGTCGTGCACTGTCCACACTTTCAATCTGCACTCGTATTGCGTCAACGTAATAAATGAAGAAATGTGCCAGCTAAGATCAGCACATAAGCTTAATTAAGAGAAGAAAAGTGTCGTATTTTCACGCTGAAGTCTCGTTGTCCATTCGTATAAAGGAAACATTGAGCACGGCTCAGTGACAAGAAATGTTGTTCTTGTAACGAGGCCAGGAACCAGGCCAGACTATTTTATGAATGTAATGGCTCGTAAAAGTCCCCAGTCTGCTCGTGTCCACAGTGCTAACAAGTCTCACTCTCAGAATCCATTCATCAGTCGAGAAATCCTTTACCAAAATACGACAATGATTTCGTTTGGTCAAACTTTAAGAGAAGAAAGAAGAAAAGACAGTCGATCTCGAAATAACATCGCTACAAGCTCTAAATATGTATACCGGAATATATTAATTACAGACAACAGCGTGACTCTGGATCATTAGAAAGAGTCCTAGAGGCCTCATACACACCAAAAGATTTCCATGGATCAGTTTCTGCAGCCATACCCGGCTATCTGATTCCAGTACGAGCCTTGCGTTTTCTAATGTTTATCATGTACAGGCGAGCACTCTTTCAATGTTGCATATTGGTTAAAGCTATTGTTTACAGAAAGTAAAATAAAGTTTTTTAGTCAAAATAAAATGCCCTTGAAACAATACAGGTTTTAGATTGTTGTTTAATATAATATCAAAACTAGCTATCAAATTAAGGAAGCGTCAATTTATTTAATCATATACAGCGGTAGATTTCAAAAGCGAAGACACGTTTTTGAATTAAAGTACATTCAAATTCACTGTTATTCACACTTTAAAGAAATGAAATAGAAAGATCTAATTTTGCTTTCAATAACTATTCTCCAGTATATATCATATAACAGTGCAGCTGCCGGGCAATTTTAATGAAATTAATTTTCAACTTTCAAATATTCTCCCATCTGTGAACAAGCACCGTTAATGCATAGATCTTGAAACCTCGAGGTACCCCCCATGCGTGGGTTTAGATCGGTGTCGGGTAGATTTGATTTCCCATTAGAGGTGGTGTCCCGACTGAATTAAGGAATACCGATGGTTCTAAAAAGCAAACCTATTTAGACATTAAGGTTTGTGTCATCATCCATCGTTTAATGATCGAATATTGCAATAAAACTGAAATGATATTGACATGATGTTTAACACAAACAAACAAATAATTTGTCTAATATTGTTAAATTCAACGATTCACATACGCTCCTTTATAGAATAAAAGAGCAAAGAATAAACACGCGATTTATTAGAATTGATAAATCGTTTCAACATGCGTTGGCTAGTTGATATATTTTGTAGTTATTTCTTTCGCTTTTCTTTATGCAATATCCGACTATTTATATATAGGTTTGTTTATTTTATTGGGGTTCTTACATTGCACCAGCATTATTTCGGGTATATTTCGATTTTCAACTCGAGACGGGACTATCAAAACTTTGATAGCTATAAGGGCTGGTCAAGCCATTGGAAACCACTGGCAATCCTTTGTCACTCGGTACACGTATTTGATCGCTTGTAGAAATGGATTGTGAATTATCAGGTTTTAAAACCTCAACCACTAGCCAAAGAAGGCCTAGGTCGAGAATCATCTCAGTAGTCCATAAAACCTGGATTAAGCAAGAAGGAAGATTCCACCTACCTGTACAAAGTATTTACAATACAAACCTTCCCTCATAACGTTAGAATTGATAAAACGCAAAAGAATATATGAAGGTTTACTGTTGTGTGTTAGAAGAGTTCCTCTGTATTAAGGGGATGCATGTATTCCGCACACGTTCCAAAATAATCTATAAAGGCCCATCGTGTTAGATGCGTGATAGATTCATTAACATATTTCGTCCACAGAGATAAACCACATCTAAGCTTCGATCGAACACAGAAAGTTGGTATCGCATTCTATTTAAATGAAGGAGAGATACGAACTAACAAGCGATTCTATATTAGTGCTAAATAAAACCGACAGAATTTTTATGATAAGACAAATTATCAATGGTAAAATTGATTTGATTGTTATGTATTGAACAAGCTGTTATTTGACGACCGGTCATTATGTATCATGTTCCAGTAAATATGTTGTGCAATTTTAATAAAATAATTTTTAATTTCAAAATGTCCTTACGTCTGTGAAAAAACACCTTTTATCTTCTGTAAACATATCTTAGCATGGGTGGATCCTTGTAATGTTAAAATGGAGGGCATAACTAGCCTTGTTCGATATAAAGATTTTATTAAGAGTTCTGGAGACAATGTGAATCATTCGTTCTTTTCTTTTTCATATAGAGTCCTTAACTAGCCTTTCTGATCGAATGGAATTGTTGATAAGATCTTTGGAGACCAGGCCAAATATGGATTCACTACTGTCATGCTTAGATAGAGGCTTATACGTTAAGCTGTTACGGTCGGAATGCGTTTTTGTAAAAGTTATTGTTGCATGGTGTAAGTTGGTTTTACATGAGTCTTGTTGGTCGAAATTGCTTGGTTTGGTCTAACATGAATGTTTTCTTGTTGGACAATATCTAACCTTGCTGCCCAAGATGGATTCACGCAAAAACTCTAGAGACAAGGTCTAACTTGGTTTCAATATTGTAGACTTAAAAGGAGCCAGTAACATTCATTTCTAGTCAGGATAACTTATTGAAGGAGGCCTGGAATAAAGGGCTTTGTTCAAAATGATTATCAAGGCAAAAGTTAAATGGTTTCTATCACACATTAAACTATTAAGCAACGCATACAATGAACTGCATTGACCAATTCTAATCAAAAGAATAATCGTCAGAACACATAAACGACATTCATGTTGGTATAAAAAAGTGTTAATGACTCCCAACTAAGATAAAAAGAGTGTCTCTTGTCAGTTTGAGTATTGTATGTAATCTCCATGACAAAGGAGACGGTCAAAATCAATATGGCGGCACTGATTTTACCATAGGGGTGTTTCATTTGATAAACCCTGATGATATCCGAATGGTATCATGTGACATCAATCTGGAGTTTGGTAACACGTTGTCAACTGTTTTGTCAGAGAGAATAGAAGAAAAACCGACTAACATGATAACATTTCCTGTCCGCGCTATTAAAGGTTTTCGCCTGGTTCTCATCTTATTGCTAACGATCGATATTGGGACGAAATTGTTAAAAAAGAAGCAGCTAATTTCCCAAACTTTTACTCCATCAGATGAAAATATCACAAAGCGTTCCATAACGATTTTAATGAGATAGTGTTTACACATTAGATCTAGATATATTATATATCCGTTATCTATCATATTAATTTTACAAATTATCTACGTTCAACAAACCTTCTCTTAGATTCAAAGTAATATAATATTGTGATGATTCAAAAATAGATTTAAAAGTATGAACTTTTGATTAAAAATATTTCCGACCACCTGTTCCCTATATCACTGGTGGTGGTTACAGTTATATTGTCTGTGTAAGCCTATGGCGTCATTGGATACTAGTTTGTCACTATAAAGTCATTACGACGTAACTCATAAAAGTAATGAATACGGTACAATTTAATGATACAGCAGTGACGAGACATATCGTTTTCAGATCAATGTACTTATTCTGTTTTCAAAAGTTTTATAATTCCGTTAATAGCCGTAATACTACGTCCATGAAGTTAGCTGAACGGATTATTTTAAACATACTTATTTTATGACGATTGTGAATCAAGTTCGTACATGTACAACTTAGATAAATCACTCTCGGTGTTAATATAACCAGTACTCGCGCCGATTTGTGGGTTAATCACCGCATTTTCACATCGCCGCTATTGTGGGTTGAACCTGAAACCCTCGGTACCAGAGGCCGACCACTGTCTAATTATGAAGTGGCCTTTTGTAGGGCACAATTCACCTCGCCTTGCACCAGAAAATAAAACAGGTAGCAAAAGCGCGTAAACCTTCCTAAGTGGAAGACCGAACAATTGTGAAATTGATATCATGGCATTAAATCCGTTACAAACACACAGAAAAATAAGGAAACACCACTCCGTCTATTGGCCAAAGGACACTGAACTAGGAAGTTTAACATGTATTCTGTACACGCACCATTTTACTCAATCGCAAGGCCTTCCCTCGTCATTATGGTAATGTGGTCGGCCTATATCCCACGGCCTCTCTCGGGAGTTAACGGAATCAATTTCCGACGCTAGCCTATGTGTATAATGTACCTTGTAAGACGTCTTCTGTGGTTGATTAATTGGCGCCTGCGTACAGCCATGCGTGGGCGAACGTATGTGCGTGTATTTTTCTGTTTATTTATATGTATGTTTTACTTAGTTTGAATGTTTTTTTTTTTTTGGTTAAAACTCTTAGTGTATGATATACGTCAAAATTAAGACGTGTTCGGTTCTTCAAGAGTAAGCCTGTTTATGTTTCTGACAAATTGTATGGGTTGCACGTAATCTCGCACTGATTGTAACAAACATTGGTATGGTTGGAATATACCCGATAAAGATATGAACACAGATAACTGTGCAAAATGTGTCCAATAACGTATTTGGTACATATAGTTGTTTGAAGTTATCCTTACCGTGTAAAGCTTAGATTGTGACCCAAAACACCATCTATATATGTGTCATGCACACAATGACTTTCCTGGACAACGAATGACGTCAGAGCCATTATCGCGAATTCGCGGTCACGTGGTCGTTTCCATGGCGATACAAACACCTAGCACTTGTATCCGGTGTGGTTGCTATGAACAGGATACTGTCACATGGAAATGTACACTTTTGTACCATCTCATATTACTTCCTTGCGTTATTGGATAGGCACCATCTGCTCTGATGTGCCAATTATCATGTGGCGTGATACATGGAACCGCTTTCCCGCATTTTCCCTAACCCTTTCCCAAACAATAACGACAGTTTACCACTTTGTTGCAGATGACTTTAGAAAACATTGTGGGAAAAGGAGAAATTGTTCTTGCCCTATCACAATATTTTTTTTCCAATTTCATCACATTTTGAAATGTCGTCTGCAAACTCTTTCAATTTGAGACAGCCGAAAATTTGGTGTTTTTACCAAACGACTGACTGCATATATTGAATACCTAAACTGAAAGTAATATGCTAATGATTAATGCTTTTTCGAAGCTATAGGTTAATTAAAGTATAGTAAAAAGAACAGAAATGTGGTGAATATTTCGATTTATTTATCAGCACGTTGCTTCATTATACAGTGATTTAGAATAGCCGCTGTAGAACAATTATAGAAACTAAACAATTTCGCTTCAAGTGAGCAAATTATCCTCCTTGTCAAAAAGGTCTTTACCCAATATCACGAAAAAATAATTGAAACAGGTTTAGATTCTTTAAACGCTCATCTTCTAAACACAAATACCAAAAAGGTTTAAAATGGTTTAAACGTGCTCAATATATAGTACACTCACTTATGTTGCGTTCTGATTGGCTTAACCCTTATAGTGTTTGAACCGATTTCATGCTTACGCAAACATTGTTGGATTCAGGCCAGCCGCCAAGTAAATTGGGAACTGACCTGTGATCGAACATGTTGTTACTCTGAGTATCTTCCTCATCACCCCAAGTATTGTAAGGGTCAAATCCGGCCAGAACGCATATTGACCAATTATATTTCGAAAGGAAGTGTTAGTGCGGGCTCAGGTGCAACATGAGGCTTTCACAAGATACCAATACCCCGAGGCATAGTTAGTGCATGTATAACAACGTTGTTTAATCTGAACTCCACTTGAACGAATATGCGAAAGCTTATTGTATAGGTGGGCTTTCGTTCCGAAAGAAATAATCTAAGTTTCTTAAACCAATCCACTATTTATGTTAGTGTCAAAAGACCGGTATCTTATTTGTCATTTTGTCCCATATTATATTTAACGAACTGTGCAAGGATTACTTCCCTTTGGCTCTCTGTAATACACATACATGTTTCTTGAATGTAATGATCCCTTCGTAGGACGTTGGTATCAAAGGTTATACAACTTCAAATTGATATATGTATTGTTAACCCTTATAGTGCTGGAACCGGCTTATGTAAACATGTTGATCCAGCCCAGCCGCCAAGTACATTGGTGGCCTGTGATATAACTTGTCTGCTACTTAGAGTATTTTACTTTATTAAGATGTGCGGACATTTAACGATTTTGATAGTGACGACCAAAGAATCTATTTTTAGAAAATTACCAAGCATTTTAAGGGTTAATATTGGATTGATAAAGTAGAATGATATACGTATGCTACTATTAAGCTTTCGCTTTGAGCCGGTCCAGCTTTGAATACAGGGGTCTTGTGTTCGGGACCCAGTCTTGCTAGTACTCTTTCCGACGTTTAATAAAGTGAATGAGACATAAATCATTCTTCTCTCTTCACTGAACTAGTATTGTTTAAATGGTAAAGCAGTCAGCGGTTTAAAAGGAATATAGTGCAGTCCCTGTGGTGATATACCAGGCGCATTTGTAGGTTCGCCGACTGTCGTGACATGACTGAAATACAGTTGAGCATGGCTTTAAACCCCACTTAAATCAACAACCGATCAATCGACTATATCGAGGGTTCAATGCTAGACTATAGTAAGTACTTCACCACTGAACCCTCGATATAGCCTGCATGTGAACATAAAGCTGTACATTCACCAAGAGACCAAAACAAAACTATAAGGTCAACCATCGATATCGATTTCCATGTCAATGAAGAAAGCGATTGGTGGTAGAAAAAGTCTATTGACAACGCTACAATAGGATATTGTTAAAGACCATGTCCTATTTCTGTTTGACATGTTTAATAATACATTCCTCCATTGATTGTAGCGAATTGGGGCGCAATTGAAAATCAATACACTGTACGCAGTCTTATTTCTGATCATTATATGCAATGCTTTGATTAAAGTTATCTATTCGGAAACACGGTTAATGCTTCAATATCAAAGCATTGGCCGTTAAAATATTTCATGTTACAATTGCAAAAACGATGAAGTTTTTTTACTCACCCCCGCAATGCAGTTTGATTAAATGGGAAAAGAGGCATAAGAGTATGAAGTGGTAAAACTTGTTAATGTCACTGCCCGTGTGCTCAATTATTTTCTCGTTAGATGTACTATAAGTATGGTTTTCGTAATTCTCTAAAGAACAGTGTACGGTTTTACTATATAACATAAGGAAACTATTTACGTCAGACAAAACTGATATAAATGGATATCATCTTAAATAAAAATACATTATTGCGATGTGACACATCATTTGAGGCGTCTAAGCGATAGACACCTTGTGTACTTTGCAATGTTGTTTTGAACTTGCAAAATACCTTATCGTAAGATGTTTAGTAAAGAGCTACCCATCACGTAACAAATCGATTGAACTGTCATGAAAAACTCGTACCTTTAAGGATAAGTGATTGGATGTATTTGTAATGATATGAGGAGTGTGCCCGTGAGAAGAATGATTTGACGTTTGAAATGAATTCATGAGTACGAAGCTATAACTTTCTAATAAATTAGAACAGTTAGCAAATACATGTAGTTTGTTTGAAAGGAAAAGAAACATTACAAACACCAATTTGAAATGGTTTAGAACGAAAGCTTATAAAGTTCCAGTCCTATCGGAGTAAGCTTCATCGAGGTTTCGGCAATATTGTCACAACCGTATCGAATGAGCATTTGAGCGTTTTAACCCTTATAGTGCTGGAACCGACTTCATGCATATGCAAACAGGTAAGAATTGGCGGCTGGCCTGTGATCTAACCTATTTGCTACTCTGAGTATCTTTTCTCATCAAAATCAAGCAGATATTTAAGGTTTTTGAAAGCAGACGACACAAGAATATGTTTTTAGAAAATTACCAAGCATTCTTAGGGTTAACTTGACAATAATGTATCGAGGCTTGCAAAAGTACATCTTTATATGTTGACATGGTGACGAAATTTATTCGTTTAAAATGCTCAAATGCTCATAATTAGGATTTTGCAATTAACGGAACCATTCAAGGATGGTTAGGATTTTCAAAATCATAAGAGGCGGGAAAACAAAAGCTCGACTATTCTCTTGAGGTATCGACGCACCTTGACACTATAAACCGTCTGAAAGTACAGTTGATGCTCTGCAAAATCCAATACGAGAGCGCAAACCTTATTTTCCCTACGTAATTCGCTGTCCCTTCATCTAACGGTGTATTGTTTGGATTATTTCTGTTTTCTAATTTCCGGTTTGGATTATTCCTTTCTTTGTCCTTTTAGAATGTATGAAACACCGAGTCGAGGTGACCAATCCACCGAAAACACGGGCTTTTCTAATTCGTATTGGGTTGTCTCGAATAAACAATGTAAACAATTTGAAGTGAGGAAGCGACTGGAACGTGTTTAATTAAAAGATGCAACTGATTCAAATAAGCTTACTTTCAAGCTGACTTGCATTGTGTCAGGATGGTCTTATTTAGCCAAGTTGTTTAGGTGACAATCATATAACCCGAGATATTCGGGTTCGAGTCCCAGATAATCCTCTGGTTTCAGGGATTGTCAACTGGCAAGACACTTTAAACTCTTAACCTAGGACTGGGTAATATATGTGATAGAATTGTTGACACGACGTTAAACAGCACACAAACACGTCCTTGTAGCATGGTACTGACGCTGGGGAATGTCATAATTTTTCCAACCAGCAAGACTGGCCTTGTTCATACTTTATAACCGTACGCTTCTTTCTCTTTCAATTTCGCTAAATCTAATAACATTGGATGGGTCAATGGTTTGAAATTAATGAAATTCACATTTCCTTTCTAAATATGAAGGTGAAAAGTTTGGGGAGAAAGGAGATCATGCCTTGTCTCATCTTTCTTAGTTTACTTCATTCAAATTCAATGTGAATTCCCTCTAAAACTTGATTTCTCGGAGGTTGATACCTTAGTTACCCGATAGGCTACTGGTTTGAACCCTTGCCTGGAGCATGAATACATCATTTGCAGCTTTGAGTAGGGAAAGAAACACAAGCCGATAAAAGAACATTTAAAGTTTTCAACCCAGTATGGATTGTTGTTGCATCTGCAGCAAGCATTTTAAGATTCCGTTTTGGTTACATTTGTTTATTAATTATTTTTACTTTTAAGACTGTGGGTTCCGCCAAATATATGTGCTGTCTTTTATAAAAACGGATACTAAAAGAAGGGACCTCTTGAATATATTCAATCGACAAAAAGCTCGTTCGACGTTTAGAATATTATTACGTATGGATAAAGAGGAAATATTTCGGTTCCCGTTTTTATTTCCACATAAAGAAGCATTGAACCATCAGACTTACTGTATTAACATTAGCCTGGAATCCTGGCCCATGCATACCCGCATTAGTCTGGGATCCTGGCACATGCATACCTGCATTAGCCTTGTGCGGTGTATACGCACGGGCTAGGCCTCAGGCTATATTAGCATCGAATACGTACAAACGCTTTAATCCTTTGTTACAATGATTCCTTGACTGTCTGCAGGTATATTTAGCAGCGATATTAATGAAGAAGTGACATCGATCCGTCCTTTCATTATTTCGATAGCCATCAAGACCAATACCATGTAAACAAACGCTTCAATGCACCTCCAACAGACTATAAAGTGAATCATTGTTTTAGGGGTTGTGCCCGATTGTTCCATATTGAAAGTTAGAATTTTAACCCTTCACTCCATTAAACCACGCTATGACGCACCTGTAACAGAAATCTAAAGAAGCCATAGTGACAAAAGGAGGAATTGCAGGTGACAAACAATTTCTCCTTTGGTAACAATGGTTTCTTTCCGATGTCATGCGTACAAACCATTTCTTGCGTCTGCTCTTTCAATTTTAACTCTTACTGTAGATCCGCATACCTGGAGAAAGTAAATTTCGTTGAGTACGTATGAGTTTTGAACGTTCGAAGTCTTGGACTTTTATCGACTAACTGTTCGCACCATGAAATAAAGCCATAGGTGATGAAAAATGAGAAACGAACGTCCTTTCTCCTTCTGTCACAATGGTTTCTACCAAACATTATGGCACGAACTTTGTTCGGAATTTTGACTAGTCACAGTATGCAGGAAATGGTTGTCGTACAGTCTGTGGCCACACATTGATTTATTTATTGATTAAAGATTTAATTTTCTGCCAATAATTGTTGGGTTCTTGTGCTTCCTAGCGATACCCAGCATCATACCAGAGATATTTGATATACCTCCTTAATAACCGGAATTTAATGAAACAACGCACAATTGATGAACGATATAGCGTTTATAACAACAACAATAACAACAACAACAACAGCAACAACAAAATAATTCGCTTTTAACTGCCTTTCAAATAGTTGATTCTAAGATATTCTACTTTAGGTAAGTTTAAACGACTGTGTGTTCACGAATAGACGTGTTGACATAGTTGATTCTAAGGTCCTAGATCTTCATATTCGATCAGTTGACAAATAACCACATAGACATGTCGAGACTTTATATTTGCACTTAGACTTCGACATCGAAGTATCAAAGCATATGACAAACAAACACAAAGCCTAATCGAGATTTTTTTGAACATCTTCTTCGACTTTGAAGAATGACCGAGGCAAGTCTGAAGGATTAATTTATGAATCTCCAGGGGGATTCGGTTCTCACCGAATGAACCCACTTAAATGACACGTCCAACCCAATTAGCAACAATTTTGTGGAAACCATCAGATTAGTCGACCAATCATCTTACGGGCGCTGATAGCTATGAACCTATCCCCTCATACGGGAATGTGTGAATGGTCAAAATGAAACACAGCAGACGACAAAATATTGAGATAAAACCTATTTTCGATGATCTTTGTTAAAAACCATTGTGGCCAAACTATAAAGTGCTCATAACTAACATTTCATCGTTTTGTCATTCGGTTCATTCTTCTGAAGCACATGTGTCAACGCGTGGAATTTTAGGATGATGAGTTAACAGCAGGAAACTTTAATTGAATATTTAAAAAAAGAATAAAGAAAAATTAAGTCGCTTTGATTCAAACAATGATGTAATACATCTTACTCAATCAATGTATTAGAATAAGGCAGTGTTCATATTGAGCATGGTCGCATTTTGCCATATTGTTGGTAAACCTTGGGTATAACTAATCCCAGCATGACGTCGTATTTCTTTTGAGAAAGAATCGATATTTTCGTTATCGATAGGGTTATCGAACCCGCTTTAAAGACCAACGCGTTGGTTGTTTTGTTGTGGTTTAATTATCGCTATTAGTTGTTCTGTACCTATAACGATCTAAGTTACAAGAGTCTTTAAATAACAACCTCCCTTTAACCTGACAAGTCCTGTTGATATAACTTTAATGCCCTCCCTAGCCCAGTGGTTTGAGTACAGAACTTGGATTCACTCGACCACTTCAAGTGTGGGTTCAAATCCCAGTGATGCCATTTTGATTTTCACGAGAGCTAGGCTCCCGACTGATTACGGAGTGCCGATGGTTCTATCCTGCTTGACCGGCAATTTTGTGCAGTTAAGTTTGGGGTTTTCCTCCATCTTTAAGAGTCAGACATAGAAAGTATGTTGACGCGATGAAAAAGCCCAAAATATAAAATAATGCTGATACAACTGAGAAGTATCATTCTACAGATCGACAAGAATTTCTGGTGCTATACTTCGATTAACACAGTCAATCATGTAAGCTGGTTAACTTAAATGAATAATGTAATTGAAAGAATCAGTGCGTAAAGTAATGAGTGGGTAATGTCAGTTTAGGGGCACATCCGTTTTTCTTAAATCATATTTGAATCCTTTAACATTGACCTATGCGTTTGTTTTTCAAAAGAATTGTTGGATTTTATTAATGTTGGATAGTCATGTTATGAGTTTAAAGCTTGGTAAACGGTTGATACGTACTTGCCATAACGATAGTATGACTGGTTCAGCATGAAAGGAGCTTTATATGATAACAAATGATATACAAAGAATAGAAAGATTTACGTTGGCGTATTGGATGCAGAATGCATTGAAGGACCAAGAGACAGTGCTCATTACCAGCGGTTTCTCCCTCTATCTTAGTAGCCGTCCTGCTGCAGGTGCATTAAACAAACAAGCAATGATGATAAAGGGTTAAAAACAATTGGGTAGCCAGTGTATGTTACAAATTGGTACGAGGTCAGGTATCACGCTGGCTGTCGGGAATATTGAACAAGGAATTTCACTCAATACGTGGGCGAACACCTCTAATCGAGAAACAATTACTTTTATTTCGCGGGACTTTACAGGGGAAATATAGCAACTCTCTTTCTGCATCAGTTTGTGTGTCTGTCTGTGTGTCTATGTGAATGTCTGTCTTTGTGTCTGTCTATGAGTCTGTCTGTCGGTCGATTTGTCGATCGGTTTATCGGTCAATCGGTCTATTTGTCTGTGTGCCTGTCTTTCTGTGTTTGTGTCTGTCTGTTGGTCGATCGATCTGTTTGTCTGTGTGTCTGTCTGTCTGTGTTTGGGTCTGCCTGTTGGTCGATCGATCTGTCGGTCTGTTTGTCTGTGTGTCTGTCTGTCTGTGTTTGTGTCTGTCTGTTGGTTGATCAGTATGTCGGTCTGTTTTCTGTGTGTCTGTCTGTCTGTGTTTGTGTCTGTCTGTTGGTTGATCAGTCTGTCGGTCTGTTGGTCTATGTGTCTGTCTGTCTGTGTTTGTGTCTGTCTGTTGGTCGATCGATCTGTCGGTCTGTTTGTCTGTGTGTCTGTCTGTGTTTGTGTCTGTCTGTTGGTTGATCAGACTGTCGGTCTGTTGGTCTATCAGTTTTCAGTGGAGTCGATCCCTCACCCTCTTGTTCTGAAGTAAAAGCTCTAACCTTGGACCCCTGTCCACGAAGAACCTACGTTTAGTGGAATCCCAACTGATGAGCCAATCATTAAATGCTGATCAGTTTGCGTCGTGTGAATGTTTTAATCATTGACTTCCCAAAAGAGTGGTTATCTCAAGATGACACTGATTTGAAACCTTGTATAAATGCTCTATAAATGTCGATACCATTTGTACTGTGCAGATTAACGAACTTGGTGCAATTAGCTACACGAAATAGCAATTAATGATCGTTGTAGATTACGCGATAATGCTCGGATAAATGTCAAAAATGCATAAAACTTAAAAGCAATATCGAATCTTACAAACCAATCTTGTCTCCGAGTGTTCCTGGAAACGGCGTTATTAATTGTGAGTATCATAGATGAGTATTTTCTTTATTTTTTCACAAATTAAGCTACGCAAAATGATCACATTGAAGTCAAAAGGGTGCAATCGACGATTAAACCTTTCATATGTTGTAGAACAAAAATACTTTTGACAAACGATTAACTTGTCTGTAAGGAAGAACTTCTTCTTTGGTCAAAACGCTTTTCAGTTTTTCGACACAGAAGTGTCATATGAAGAGTCCGAAAAGTAACTTGACACTTCCTCAGATGGTTTGATAATTTTCATTTTCAATTTATTATATATACTTCTTCTACAAAGAAAATAAAGAGTAAATTATGAATGGATTCGTTTCAGATGTCTAGAAGCGTAGAATGGCATGGCTTCTTTTAAGACATTTCCTACAGACTACCTTATAGATTTACTTTGATAATTGGTTGGTCAAAAAAAGTTTTGTTCATTGGTTAATCATTTTACCCTTTCTGTATCTATCAAGTTTTACATACAATAAAATCTATAAGATATGCGTGTTATAAGCGTTTTGTCTGTCTGCATTTAAAACTCATACAACTTATTCTTATCCTTGCCCATCGATTCTCTAGACTGTCTTTTTGAGTCAAGATCGAGATAAACGACAAATTGTTTCAGCATTATCACGTTAAGGACATGTTCTACAGTTTTATTTAAAAAAAAATAATCCTTTCATAGAATTTTCTTAATTTTTGATATGTTATTCAAAATTGTATTGTGAATTCAGAAATAAAAAAGAAACGGTCGACAAGTAAGATTTTTTGTAAAATGACAGTTTCTATGTTAACCGTTTGGGGCAAATATGTCAAAATGACCATACCATCTTCAAAGATAATAAAAACAATTCTGGAAGGTTTATCAACACACAAAAAAAAACACCTTGAATTCATACATTCAATACTTTATAATTCAATGGTATTTTAAAAAATTACAATCTGAACAATTATTATAATCTTAATCAGTTTTTCAAATTTTTGTATTTGACAAATAACAAAAAAAATGAATATGAATATTGCAAAAAAAAGAATGAAGATATTTCAAAATTCCTTTCATAGAATTTCTTTATTTTTTCAGTATGTGAAGTAAAATCTATTCTTGAAATACAAAATGCAAATTAAGGATATGTTGACGAGTTGGTTTTTCTGTAAAATGACAGTTTCCATGGTAACAGTATTTGAAAAACATTTATAAAAACGACTAAAATAACTTTAAACTTGAAAAAAAAAAAAAGCTGTGGGCTTAGTATGCATGAGAAATAAATAACAATGTTAATAACCTTTCATAGTTTTATGGATAATATAAACATTCTTTGAAAAAAATGGCATACAGTAAATTTCATCCGAATAAAAACCTATGTCCGACTACTATTCAAGTTCCTCTTCAGTAGCAGATCATTATCACCCTTGGATGCGAAGATGAAGTGCGCAGAAAAATTTACCGAGAACGTCCTTAAGATGCTTTCTTGAATGCCGCTAATATGTTGTTTTTTCCATGTACTAAATTTTATTTATATTCTATGAAACCGTAATACAATTGCAAAATTGTTCACAAAGCGTTATGCCCGATACAAACTAAATAATGAAACAGTCTCATAATGCTTTATCGAGGTAAACACAAATTCTTAAAATAAAAAAACATGTCGAGTTTGTTCGGAGATCGGAGTTCGATAACCATTTTCTATGCAATCATTGATACGACGCGTCAAGTTTTTTTTTCACCGTACAATATAGGTTTTCAAGAACCAGAGATTTTAAGGATTTGAATGAAATAAGAAAGTTTGGTCAATACATTGCAGAGTATTTACATGTCCTTGGTTTCGAATTAAAAGTTATGGTATGATGACAGCTACCAATTTGGTTTGTAAAACGATCTATATCTCAGATGCAATTATTTATTGAACATCACGCATCAACTCAATGTATCAGGGTTCGTTAAAATTGCACAACAGTTGTACAGTTATATGTTATACATTAGATAAAAGTAATAGAAAGCAAAATTATATCGTTTTTATTTCGTTGAAGTGAGCACATATTGAATTAACGTGTGTTTTTGTCCTGAAGCGTAACATCGCCTTTGAGATCTACCGCATATAAACTGTACATACTTCGATCAATTGAGGCATCCTGGATTAAACATACTTTCAATAACTACATTTAATGGTGTATGAAACAACAATAAATTGGCGGCTGATTAGTGTTATATCGTTCCTCATACAAATTAAGCAGATATTTAAGGTTTTGACACAACACTCTATTCTAGAAAGTTACATAGCATGCTAAGGGTTAAAACGCTTGGACTGCGAACGACCAGCTACATCATTTGTATAAAACCCTAAAGTATTGAAATATTGAAATGTCATCATGGTCTATTCTGTATCATCCATGTCTATTTGACTACACATGTCGATGGTTTTAAGCTGATTATGCTTAAATAATGATATAGCGATCTTGGTTTAAACTGATTGCAATATGTTTTTGTTGGTAAATATATATATATATATACATCAAAAAACTCAAATGGAATCATGAAACATCCAACACCAACCATGTTCATTTTGCTTCATCAAGATCGCAGGTTTTGAGCAGGATATGTTTAAGACTTGAAATGACGTTCTTAGCTTAAAATGTCTGCAGTACGTGTGGTCTACCATTTAGTTTTCAATAAAAGTAAAATGCAAATGTGTTAATGACTATCCTGCATCAATCAAGTCAATTGGGCTTCATCGAGATTGCGGTTTATAACTCAATCATGCTTAAAGACTGGAATTGCCTTTTTAGATTGAAATGTTTTGATTTACATATCGTTAATCAGTTGGATTGAAACAAAGATTAAATAATACAATTGAAAGTACTAAACTTCGTAGTAGCCCAGTCGTTAAAGTGAGTCGATTTTGCTTCACAGATTGTCCGATTCTAAGTGTGTTTATGAATAATGATTTACGACTATCAAAGAGTAAGTTCTTGTTTTGAAGTGATTTCAATAGTCTGCTATCAGAGATTACAATCAATTTGAAATAATCTACTTCATCATTCCTTGTATCGTTTTCTTTCGTCTTTATCAAAGCCATACGGACTCAACGTTTTTATTTTGCTTTTATTTTCTCAGTCTTCATCTATTGTTCTGCGGTTGTCTGTTCGCTATTTCAATTAAGTCTTGTACAAAAAAGAAAAATAGATTAGAGTATAGTGGAACGTCTAACGTGAGAATGTTCTTTCTGTGCACTCACTGTCATCGTGGAATTCCAATAACGTAAGAAATACACAACACCAATCGGAATCCCGATAAGAGCATCCCCGAGAGGCTTCTTCCCGGCCAAGGCTTTTAAAAGTAATTGGACGCTTTACGTTAAACACGTCCCTCCCTATGAAATTTTGTGGTATGTCCATGGTCAGAACTCCTGCGTGTCTGTGTGTGGGTCTGTCTGTCTGTGTGTTTGTTTGAGTTTGACTCTGTGTTTGTCCGTGAATTATTCTTTCTGTGTTCTTTCAGTATGGTTGTCTGTAAGTCTATGCGTCTGTCCGCCTGTTTGTTAACCCAGAATAAGACAAACACGAACAGATTCCAGTTTCCTTACCTATGTTGTAATGAATGTGGCTTCAATCCGATTAACGTTTGCATTTATCCATTTCTTTAGCAAGGGATGCGAATGGACAGATGAAAAGCGTTCTCGTGTCCGCAACTTTGTCGTTCTAGCGTAAGACTTGGTGACCCAAGTTAATGCGTTTTGTTGTCCATAAGCGGAACACTACGATCTATTTATCTGTATCATCATTGAATATATCTTCAGCAATATTTAAACAAAAAGATAAAAAAGAAAGGGGGGGGGGCGAATCAATTGCAAAAAATGACTTACTCTTTGATGGAAACGAATTCTCTTTTCTTGTGGCGCAAACAACATTTTTACAAAATGCGCAGACATAGCATACACAGAACGCATATCTATGTATATGTACGAAACTGTCCTTACATTTTAACTAATTTCTTTGCCATATAATGAATGTTGTAATAAAGAATATTTTATACATTGAAGAGTACAACAGTTCTTTGGTTGCTGCAGATTATGTGCCATTTTTTTCTTCCATTTACTTGTATGGGTTTGTAAAAGTACAAAGATGGTCAGTTTTAGTCAAGGACCCACTAAAAGGCAACAATTCCCAAAACCAATCACAAGCTAGACAAAAGGCCACAAGGGTAACATACTATCTGGGAAAATCAAATGTCATATGGTGCCCGTATGTTGTTTAAGACTGTTAGAGACACATGACCTACAGCAAACTAGATTAGAGCAGCGGCTGACCAATATTGGTATAACATATCCCCCTCAGTGAAAGTTTACAATCTGTTCAATTTTAAAGCAAAATCAGAAATCAAGATTACATGAAAGATTTCTTATTATTTTGACGTTTGGTTTTGCTTTTACTATAAAAACAATCTTCTATAAGATACCGGGTAGAAACATGTTTGTTGTCTTGTTCAACATGAATGGGGATAGAATACTTGCTTAACTTTAAATAGCGGCTGGTCATTTGGCTAGTCTGTCAGAGGGCTACCTATCATGAAACTATCGGAAGCAGGATTTGAACCCCTGTGGAGAGGGGCAGTGTAGTTTAAGGTTCTAGACAGAAGCTCCCTAAATTCAAGCTAACGAATACGAATTTTAGTTCAGACGTAAACTAAGAAAGTATCTTGTCACTACAGTTTACAAATATACAAAGTAACACCGCAATGCACAATTGAAGGATTTTTGTTGATTCAAAACGACAGGCCTATAATATTGTTCTGTATCAGAATATTTTAATAATGAAAGTGCACATTCTGTTGTCAAAAAGATATCGTAATGGGATCATTCCAAAAAAGCCTACTATTCGTAAATAAAAATGTCTCAATTTAAAATTGCTTTATCTGTAAGAAGCGTTTAACAGTTATAAAAGAGCCAAACGCCCCAGAAAGCTAAAGAAAATCTGCAGGATACATACCAGAGTACTAAATTTGTTTGAATGTTGGCAAATCAAACCATAATTATCATGTTTGTCCATGCTTAAAATGCTGTTATTCCTCATTTGGTACGGTCTCAAGGTTTGTTTGTTTGTTTGATTTTGATTTTCCGCAAAAAGGACAAGTTTACGATCAAATGTAGATTAAATACAAAAAAAATAAACAAAAATACATACAGCAGAAATTTCAAACAAAATATGAAGAGTAAAAAAAGAAGAATTACAAATAGGCCAAGAAAAATAAACACAGGACAAATACGAATTGAAAAACAAAACAAAATGTGTTTGCTTCCCTTCTTGCTCAAACCTTTTACCGACAATGGTAAAAGGCTAACATAAGGAAGAAAAAGTTATGATTAAGATGAAGATAATCCTTGAAACGAAAACGAAAACCAAGGATTTAGAAGAAGTTGAGCAAAAAGGAAAGTGTCTGTCGAATAGTTGCAGACTAGATCTACTTATTTTTTCTATGTTTGTTTTATTCGGTTGTGGAGGATAGATGATGGGTGATTGAATAAACTCGTCAAATTTCAGAAAAGAGAGTCAAAAATTGTAAACAATTGCATTTGCACATACACTCATATATAGACACATATACACATAAGCACCTCCATACACACATATAGCCATTCATACACACACACATGCAAAATACACATACATTTGCATACAAAATTACTAGAGTATAGAAATATAAACTACACATATGCCCAACCAGATGAGCAAATAAAGGATCAAACATGTGAGGAAAATGATACAGTATACATGCAATCATACTCCTATCAAAGCATATTTAGTTTAACATATTAGTTACAAATCAACAGGTTCGCGTTCCCGAAATACTTGTAAAAATCTAGAGGTGATTTCCGTTTGAAATCGTTCTACTATAGTGTTCCCGAAGGTTACTAAGAACAGGAACGACGGAGACTAACAATGTGCGGTTTATTTCAATATTGACCAAAATGTTTTTAAATCCCAATTGTAGGTGGGAATGAAACACTTTGAGTAGTGTAAAAAAGAGTAATATCTTGTACAATTGGGACAAGTCTGTGTTTCATTTCAACAATTGAGCATCTTCATTCGCAAGGATTGAAAGATAAAAGAAAGTTTGTAAAGTAAGATATGCACCTAAAAATACACCATTTCTCATTTCAACAATTGAGCATCTTCATTCGCAAGGATTGATAGATAAAATAAAGTTTGTAAAGTGATATGCACCTAAAAATACACCATCTCTCATTTCAACAATTGAGCATCTTCATTCGCAAGGATTGATAGATAAAATAAAGTTTGTAAAGTAAGATATGCACCTAAAAATACACCATTTCTCATTTCAACAATTGAGCATCTTCATTCGCAAGGATTGATAGAGAAAGGAAAGTTTGTAAAGTGATATGCACCTAAAAATACAGCATCTCTCATTTCAACAATTGAGCATCTTCATTCTCAATAATTGAAAGATAAAAGAAAGTTTGCACAATAAGATATACACCTATAAAGCACCTTCTCTCATTTCAACAAAACTAGACAATATGTCTCGGAACTAGACCAAACCAATTAGCGGGTTTTTAATGACAAAGAAAGACCAGAATTACATTATTTAACACTAGCGTGAATAATCCACAGCCTGTTAACGGATTTCATTGATAAAGACGGTACTGAATGGCATTGATTAAATACCAGTCAAAAAACTACTAAAGGATCACTACCAGAACCAAAACATGTGGAGCCACAGACTTGAATCTCTTGTTACAACACGAGTTACTGTCGTTAACTTGTCGAACGTATTTGAAGCGATCGGGAAAGATAAGAAACTTTTTCATCGGGCAATATCTCCCGTCGCGACACTCTTTCGAACTGTTTATTTAATGATGGACGTTTCAATGAAATTTTTATCGCAACATTTGAACACCGATATTACCATTATTACAGTAAAATATCAAATGATCTTTACTGACAGTAATAAATTTCCAATAATAAAAAAATATTTAGCGGTTTGTAATTGTGTTACGACAATTAATGCCATAATTTGTTGGTATGTTTATCTTCACACCACAGTTATAACAATTAACTTTGGGTGGCCATTTTGTGCTTTAAATCCGAAAATTAAAATTTGGTACATTGCATTTCTATTCTGATCTTTTGAAATTTAGATTGCCCCTACAGAAAAAAGATGATACTCACGTCGAATTATTTTGACTGTGTCGTTTACCTATCTGCGAGTCCATTATTTGTAGATAGGTATAGGTAGTGTTTAAGCTAATATATGTGAGTTTGGAGTAATGAAAATAGATACCTATTTCTAGACCAAACCATTCTGTGTTTATGTTTATGTGACATAAGAGCCGTCATTAACAGTAGAACTATGATGTGGAATCACTCACGAAATTTGCAGAGGTGTCCTAAAAAGGAATTGATAAGCTTGTCAATGTGACAAGAGCATGCATTAAATCCTTTGTTATCTAACCCGTATAGTGCTGGAACCAACTTCATGCTTATGCAGACAGGTTCAAACAGGTTAGACAAGCCGCCAATAAGTAGATTAGCGGCTGGCCTGTGATCTAACCTGTTTGCTACTCTGAGTACATTTCCTCATCAAAATTAAGCAGATATGTAAGGAATTGTAAAGCAGACAACAAAAAAACATATATTTTTAGAAAATTACCCAGCACTCTAAGGGTTAAAGATCTTCTAAATCTCGATTTTTTTTCTCTCATCGACAGGACGTGATAGAGAAGGCAAAGAGCGAATACTTGCGACAATGTAGCAATCACCAAGGAGACGATGACGTCACATCGAGAAGTCCGTGTTGGGAGGACAAACGGCGAGGTGAGAAATATATTATTTCCGTTACTTTATACACTAGGCGCGGTGTGGGGAAACCTGATCCGCGTTATTCCTGACCCAAATGGTCACTTCGTCTATTTTAGGGCATGATGGTCTTGGGTTCGAACCCCGTGAGATGCGGGATCCTGCTTGTGACTTTTTATCAATCCAGATTTTGCACTAGTACTGTTTATGTATCCAGAAAGTGAAATCGAGAGTGGTTAGCTAAAATAAGTTGTTAAGGATTGTCCCACAATCCATGTATAATGAATACGTTTGTATTTAAACTTTGATATTATATTCATATTGGGTCATGACATTTCCTATGGAAATTATTCTTTTCTAGCCAACGTCTGCTCTTCTTTACGAACGCAATTGTTCGCGGTAAAGGAAAATAAACAGAGTGAAAACTACTTAACCTTACATGGGCAATAATATCGTTCCAAGCCAGTTTCAAAATCGAGATATCAAACCGTTATATAAACCGTGTGAATGAACTTAACATGGGAAATGATATTGTTCGAAGTCAAACTTTTAAATTCAGTAATACGGAGTTTAAGTAAGAATTGCTATGGATTGCATTTTAAGGGCTTGAAAAAATAGTAAGGCAATGTCCAATGTGTGCAGCAAAATAATTTTACATTGACGTCTCGAGTAAGATCTTTATTCCATATTCCCTCAGGAAACGCCCTGTGTAATGTTGAATCTAACGATCCAATAGATGATGTATACATCGTCTTAGAACGGGGCTCATGTTCTCGAAATGTCATTAAGTATGATAGCTTGCATGAACTCAAAATTACTGCTCATCAATGGTTACAAGTTGGTACAAGCATGAGCATCAGAGTAAAGTGGTGATTAAGTGATGAACTCAATCCTTTGCTAAAACCTTAGTTTAAGAAATAATATTAAGACAATTTTAACTTTGTCTCAAATGGTGTGAAGTAATCCTAAAACAAGGTCACATCATGAACACGACTCATCTACCTTACCAAGCCGAGTACGATACACGTACTTACGTATAAATAAGGGTTTAAGTTTAAGTACGAAACAGTTATTTTTAGAACACGGTCTGAGTTTTCAATTACAACTCATACTTTTCTTTAAGTCATTTTATATCTCAATGGATATGAAATCGCATTGTATAACCCCAACGGAGCACAGATCGAAGACCTAACTGACTGATCTGCATAATAGTATAACGTTGCAAGTTTCGGACGAGAAAATACGTGTAATGACATTATGTACCAAAATACAGGCATTTTACATTATATAATGCGAAAATCATACGAAACAAAAACGAAATATTTATGTATTCAATCGTTCAATAAAACAAGCCATACAATGAACCAAATCATAATAATTACTTTTGGACTTGTTTCGCTATTGGTTTCTTGCGTTAGACTTACGAACTGATCCGAGTTTTCTTTTCGTGCACATACGTAATGTTAAGATTGTTTTCCCCTAACAAAACTAATGATGTATACCCGAGGTGTAACGTTTGTCCATATAAGACCACCGGAGTTGATGTCGCAGATGTAATGTACCATGCATAATTGATGTCTAAGACGTGTTTTTGTTCCAACCAAATACACCATGCCTTCGCTAGAAGGATAAAGGACCAAATGTGCACCTCTTTTATATGTCTTGCTTTTCTCTGCAAAAAATGTATAAGAAATTCGCTGCAGAATATTCTATTTCAAGGCCTGTTTGCAATATCCGTTTTCTTTATCCAGTCATTTAGAAAATACGATGACTATTTGGCCTCAATTCTAAATCGTGTTTTTGTTTAATTGTTTAAATGGAGTCAATTGTGCCGGTAAATTTTCGTGAATGTTTCAACTGTGTTTAGTTTTCCTTCTAGAGAAATTTATATAAAGTTTGCTATAAGACGGGATTATCTTCCAATGTGTTAAGTCTCTTACCAAAACTACATTTAACATCTATTCTTACAAATAGCATCTACATGTATCTATACTAGGTTAGCATTAATACTCACGCCGTGAAATAAATACCCAGACCAAGTAACAGTGTTCCTTCCATTTCACTCTTTGAAATAGGCATAGTAATTTCGACTGGTAACCCCTTGCCATGTCCCGATAGGGAAGTTTGGGTTTGATCTATGAAGACTTAAAATAGATTTTACAAAACAATATTGAAAACTAAGCTAAACCACAGACTAATAAATGTTTAACATTTCTAGTGGTCGTCTGAGAGACTTTTCATTTAATGTCGACCGAGAATTTTGAATTTGATTAGACAAAAAGTAACAAAAGCTTTTTAATAATGGCTATCACGCATCTCTTAAACAGAAATGGAAATCATAATTGAGGAACTCCCCGTAAAATGTTTCCCCCAATTACATTTTGCCTTGCGGGTCTTCCAAACAGCGTTGCCATGACGATTGCGGAGTTTAAGTGGTTCTTAGGGAAAACTTCTACGTCGGGATGTCTAAGTAATTTGTGAAGCCGGAAGCATACCGTTTGGCCGGAGGTTTTTTGTCCAAATAACGCTGTTCACCAGAAAAATGAATCATGAGATAGAGAAAACACAATCTAACCCGGTGCTCCATAATAGAAAATATTTTTGCAGACATGTAAAGTAGCTTTTCTACGACAAATAAGCCTTTCCGGGAACAAGAAAAAACAAAGATGAAAAAGATAACACGTGCACAACCTTAGAATATTTTTGAATGAATACACACCATCTTTCCTACAACAAATAAGGCTGTTTGACATGAAATATTGGAAAGCTAAAGGAAACACAATCTAATCCGTTAATCCCTTATAGAAAACTATCTTACAGCCGTTTGTAGTATTCCTTTAACGAACGCTGTCCGAGAAAAAATGGTAATCAGTAATAATAAAAAGAGAACTATTTAACAAGTTAATCCTTAGTGGAAACCTTTTCGTAGTAATGACAAGTAAAAAAAAAAACCTATTTGTTAATTCATAATTTAGAATATATTTTTCAGGATCGTATTGTATACTTACTTCAACAAATAAGGCTGTTGGACAATAATTATGAAACGCTAAAGAAACTACAATCTAATCCGTTAATCCGCAATAGAAAGCTATTTTACAGACGTCTGTGGTATCCCTTTAATGAACGCTGTCCGAGAAAAGAAATAATAAGTAATAATAGAAATGAAAAATTTAAACCGTTAATCCCCGAGAAAAACTATTTTCAGACATTTATCATACCTCTTTTATAATAGATTATTCGATTGAACAAGAAAATTATGAAAGATTAAAAGAAAACAATATCCCAATATTCGTGCAATTTTAAAGAAATTGATTTTTAACTTCGAAGTTCGGTGAACAAGAACCTTAAAAACAATTATCTTTCATTCATTTTACTTAATTGATAGTCGGCCCCCGGCCTTAACAATACAATATACATATACAGATTAACATGTACAGCCAAAGGTAAAGCATGTTTACACAATATACATAGGAGGTTGTTGAAAGCAATCAAAATAATTACAAAACAAAGTCTACTAACTCTTACTCATAATGAATTGTTAAATTTTCTCTTTTTTGGTAAGAATAGTATACATACATAGCAATATTGCGTACTTCATCTTTATTCTTACGTGTCAAAAGTAGATTAAACTTTTGTATATTTGGATGTATATAATATCTTTGTTGAAAATACGTATCACGTAGATCAGAATACAATGGGCAAATGAGTAAAAAATGATATAGATCTTCAGTCTTATTCTTACAATAACAGCAATTATTATTATATTGTTCATGATTCTTATAGCGGTTTTCCTCTACAGCTAACTTGAGAGTTGCTGTTCTAAAGCATGCGAAAGATTTACGGAACTTGTATAATGTTAACATGTCTAGATAAGTTTCATACCCAAATGTCGACTTAAAACCAGTATAGTAAAATAGTTTTGTTTCGGTACAGCATTTATTTCTCCATACTTGCAAATACTGGTCTTTCAATCTCTGCAAGTACTGAGCAACAAAATGCTTTTCATTTGTTATTATTTGTTTTTCCCAAGCGTAACCAAATCCGTTTTCGCATAAATGACTTCTTAGTCTAGATACCCAATTTACATATTCAAATGAATCTTACATTTTTAACATATTGTAACATTTTTTAACGTACCTGCTATTGGGCATAATAAGAATTCTCAACCAATACTTTATAACTCTTATACAAGTGTAAACATATAAGGGAAAACGACCACAATCGCCAAGGACAGCTGCATCCGAGGTATTCGATGGTACACACATAAAACGCTTACATGCATATTTTTGGACCCTTTCAATACAGTCAAACGATTGGAAACCCCATGCCTCACTCCCATATAACAATATCGGTGCAATCTTTGTGTCAAAAATTTTAAAAACAGTTTACCATTGGTAGGTGAAATCCCTTTCAAAGAATTCAATACTAAGTTCAATGCACATTTCGCTCTAAGAGCATTCTGTTCAGCCATTCTGAACGAAGATAAACCACTTGTAAAATTCACACCAACATGTGAAAGCATTTACACATTCTAAAGATTTATTTTCAAAATAAAATTTATCATACCTTGAGAGGGGACCTCCTTTTCTAAAAACTACAACTTTAGTTTTTTCAATGTTAACTTTAAGTTTGAAATCTTTGCAGTATGTTTGTAAAACATTTAAGTGTTTTTGAAGACCCATTCTCGTGTCTGCAAGTAACGCAATGTCATCAGCGAACATTAACATAAATATCTCGATGAAATCCGGGTTTAACTGTATGCCTTTGTTTCCACTTCTAGATATCAAGTCATGGAATTCATTAATGAAGAGAGTAAATAGTATAGAACTCATCGAACAGCCCTGTCTCAAGCCCACTGGACAATCAATAGGATCAATAAACTCATTACCTGAACGTACAACAGTTTTTACTGAAGAATATATACTTTTTATAGAATTTAATAATTTACCGTCGATACCATGAGATAATAATATAGAATACAACTTCGATCTGTCAACTGAATCAAACGCTTTCTTAAAATCGATGAAGGCTACATACACTTTCCTATGTTTCCTTGACAGATACTTGCTTATTACTGCCTGTAGAACAAAAACATTATCAATCGTTGAATAGCCCGCTCTGAATCCAGCTTGACATTCAGATATCCTGTCATATACTTCAGAATAAAATGTAAGACGTCTTGTTATTATACGTATATAAATTTTACTAAATGTGTCTATTAGTGAAATAACCCTGTAGTTATCAGGGTTATGCACATCACCTTTTTGTGAACAGGAATTGTTATAGATGTCGACCAACTTACGGGAAATTCACCCGAATTAAATATTCTATTAAATATCTTACGCACATAAGGTAAAACCATATCTATACTATGGATAAAATGATTAGCCGTAAGGTCACCCGAAGTCGCCTTGGAAGGTTTTAACGATTTAACGGCATTAATGATTTCGTCATCAGTTATGTCATTGTTCAAGATTGAAACCTTAATATCATCGAAATCATGAACAATATCCATACCCTCAGTGTAGTCGGGTAGATTTTCGTTTTCAATATCTTCTAACAAGTAAAAATTCCAAAAGTGATTAAACCATTGACTTGTTGTTATTTCAGGTATTTTTTGTTCACTATGGTTTAAGCTTTTGAGCTCTCTCCAAAATTGCTTTGGGTTATTTAATGAATTTTCACTATTTTTCTTGATTTTTATATTATATGCAGACTTTTTGTGCTTGCATGCAGACTTGTAATCTGCTTTTGCTTTTATATATTTATTAAGATCTTGAACATTTTTGCTCTTTATGAAAGTTCTTAATGTTTTATTTGTTAAACCTTTTAGTGATTTGCATTCTTTATCAAACCAGGTTTTGCGCTTAATACATTTTGCCGCTTTGTTTTGTGGTGTTTTAGAAAACTTCTTACCTGCACGAAGAAGTTTATTCTCAAACAAATTTATAATTTCTGACATAGAATTGCTTTCTTTATCTATCAAATTTGATAAATCATCAAAATCACCGCAAAGAACCACTGAACATATTTCATTTTTGAATTGCTCGATTCTGTTAATATCAAAAGAAGATTTTGATTTTTCAAAAGGTCCCGCCTTTAACTGTTTATCACTATTATTGATTTGAATAAACTGTTCAGACCTAATAACGCATTTCATAGGCATGTGATCGCTTTCACTTTGGTCGAGTATTTCAAAGTCAATAAGAACATTTAATAAATCGTGAGAGACAATAAAGTAATCAACAACACTACATCCTTGATGACTTACAAACGTGTGGTTACCGTTATGACTATCTTTACCTATTCTCCCGTTTACAATAAACATACTCTGTGTTTTACATAATTCTAGGAGTCGACGACCATAGCTATTGACCTTTTTATCACTTGAAATTCTAATTGGCAATGAATTAATCCCTTTCGTTATTTCATCAAAATCATTGAAAAGTGAAACATTCTTTATTTCGGCCAAAAAGTCATTTTCAATACCAGTTCTACTATTCAAATCACCGGTAATTATTAGATGAAATTCTGAAATACTGGTCCCACTATTTATGCTTTCAAGTAAATTGTCTAGAATCTCAATACCTTTGATACTAGTTTTATCATAGATTGACGAATTCTCAGGAGGTACATAAATACATATATAGATAACATCTTTCGACAAATTAAATAAAGTCCCACATATATGTAACACAATCCCATATGTAAATTCGTTCATGATGCGTTTAACATAAGAGTCAAAAGAATTTCTGACATAAACACATACTCCACCCATGTTTCTTCCACGACATTCTACCCTATAACTAGAGCACATAAAACATGTATAATCCCCTGAGATTACATCGACTTGTGTAATGTCATTTTCCCAGGTTTCAACAAAGCCTAATATATCGAAATCTGCAACAAATCCTCTAAAATTAGAGCATTCAAGTTTGTTGACTAATCCACTTATATTCCACGTCAGAAAAGATATCCCTTCAAAATTATTAAGGCCTTGACCACAATCCTATGCTTCAACTGTTGCTTCACTTGTATCCGTTCCAACTGCTTGTAAACGGTCATCCGATGGTTTTGGTGATCCAAAATCATGCGATGACCCATTAGAAGCAGTTCTATTTAAATCAGTATTCAATTGAACTAAATCAGTTCCATTAGAATCGGGTTCAGGGATATCATATCTACGCGTGGCCCTCTTAAACACTCTACTATTTTGTGCGTATCTTCTTTGTTTACGCTTGTACAATATTCTTATAATATCCCGTAATACCATTCCTACTTAAAGCTTTCAATTTGGTACGCTGGTGAGAGGTGAGCTCATTTGACAAACGTATGCCATTATCGCGAAATTTATCTCTTGACTGAAGAACAGTAAGCTTGGTTTTAAAGTTCTATCATGGATGCTCATGTTTTATTTGACATTTTCCTTGTTTTTGGCAATAATCAATGTACACGCCACAAGAAATGCCTCATTTATTAACGAATATAAACCGTGTTGTTGATTATGGGCATTGTCTTGATACTCACTTTTTTCAAAATATTTCACAAGCAAACCAAATTATTTCTCATGTTTAGGACACTTAGAATATGGATTTCTTCTGATGGCTTGTGATTAGCGAAGGTCGAAGAGAAATTACTCATTTAGCTTTTATCTCATTGCACATAAAGATTATACCCTACAGAGAATCGGGTTTCCTGACGGCTCTCTTTGGTATGTAACCAATACCCGCAACAAATATAAGTTAATGAACAGCTTTAGGATACACAATTTAAGGGGCGGAAATGATACATCCAAATGTTTAAGGTTTTTTTACATTGGATGTGGTATGCATAGGAAGAATACAAAATATCGATATGATGTGATTGTATCTGTCAAATATCGATATGATGTGATTGTATCTGTCAAATCTCGATATGACATGATTGTATCTGTCAAATCTCGATATGATATGATTGTATCTGTCAAATCTCGATATGATATGATTGTATCTGTCAAATCTCGATATGATATGATTGTATCTGTCAAATCTCGATTTCTGGCTGACTAGTATTGGGAGGCTAGACCCAATTTACGGAACTGAAAATCAGGACTCGACCTAGCATCGGGCGTGTGCGACATTGGTGCAGCGGTAGAGCGTTGGCCTCTTGTATCGACGGTCCCGGGTTCGATACCCTTTAGGTCAGTTGACGATTGCCGGGACTAACCCTCAAGAAGGCACGAATACTGGTATAGTATCCAAGAAGTAGTAATCGTATTAGTTTGATGAGCTTCAAGCTTATATATCTCATATATTGTGACCCTAAAGTGTTAGTATTCATGTTTGTAAATTCTAATGACAATTAACTTTGTAAGTTAACGTCTGAATAAAGTACATGTTTCCTTATTCATATTCGGGGGCTTGCACGGTCTAGTGGTAAAGGTACATAATTTAAAAACAACACATATTTCCTCTCCGTTTGGATTCAAATAAAGGGAATCACAGTAACAGAAAATTTGGTTGTCATAGGAGGTATTATGCCAAATGACTTGCGGGATGCTAGTGGTTCTACTCAGCTCGTCCTTAAGGAGAAGTTTAGTTTGAGGTTTCCAACCATTTACCCTTAGACTGTAGGGTAAATTTCTATAAAAAGATTTTTGTGTCGTCTGCTTATCAAAATCTAAAATATCTGCTCAATTTTGATGAAGATAGATACTCAGTAGCAAACAGGTTAGATCACAGACAATCTGCCATTTGATTGGCGGCTGGCCTGGACCCAACGTGTTTGCTTAAGCATGAAGTCGGTTCAAGCTCTAAAAGAGTTAAATACGAGTGGAACAACGGTTTACAGCTGAAGCACAATTGGTGTGATATATCTAACCAGAAATATCAAAAGAAACAAATCTTTTCAAGAAACACTTTTAAACAGTTCAGTCTGGACTCGATCCCAACCGGAGAGGGACTTTGATTGCAAGGCAAAAACTAGTAACTGTCGCAATTGATCGCAACAACCGAGGGAAATATATCAATGAAAATTACATTTCCTCTATGGTAATCGCGATTTGAAATAAATCATTTAGACAAAAAAAAAGTTGCTCCTGATGAGAAATTGATCCTTTAGTCACAATGATTTCGTACATTCAGGAGATGCATCGCTGTGAGGCACTGCCAGATAAGTTATCAAAAGAAAGGAGAGGAATCTTCAATGCCTTTTTTATTCCTTTATGCAGCATGAAATGTTTTCAAATTATTGGCGATAAAAGCATTTGTTGTGAGTTATAAGCATTATTTACTAGCGTTACGTAGCCTTATCATCCACTAAATACCCAGTAAAACATCCTTTGTTTGGCATGTCGTGACGCTCTATGCTGTAAACGACAGCGAGATTTTCTAGCGGGTCTTTTTGCCGGTTATTCGCACGCAACTTTGGCAGTGAAGTAAAAAGGTTTAATTAACCACGTGTCACGAAACGCTAACACGGCCCTGGCTCGCCGTAATTGGCTATTACTTCGCTGTGGAGGACAGTGGTCCAGTGGAGCGTCGGACTGGGGACATGAAGGTCGTAGGTTTGAATCCAGTGACTAGAGGGATCTGCCTTGCCCCCTTTTATACTTAACTTTCGGCACGAGTACTGGTTATGTACCCATGCAGCAGAATCGAGAATTATTAATCTAAGTTGTTAGAATTTGATTCAACATCGATGTGAAATAAATAAGTTTAAACTTACTGTTGCATCGTTTTCTACCCGTAATTGAACGGTGAGTAATCTATCTGTTCATGGTAAGTTTGTATGCGTTAAACAATACTGATTCAAGTTCACTTGTTGTTTTTTATGCATTATTTGAATTGACAAATATATAACGACATTTGGGCATTTTTCTCTAATTGACATGATGTGCGATATATCGGAAGTTGAATCTTCAATCCATTGGGACAACAATGGCGCAGAGGTAGAGCGTCAGTCTCTTGTACCGAGGATCCCGGGATCGATCCCCGTTAGATGAGGGGAAAATTCACGACTATCATTTCGATGCAAGTACTGGTTTGGCATCCAGGAAGCATTCATCTAGAGTAAATTTGATAAGCTTTAAGCTTCCGTTACAATCGATGTAAGATAAATAAGTTTAAACTAAATTAAACCATGGATATCAAGTCGACATTTCACAGACTTACAGTATTTTGGACAAACATTCAGGTCAAGATCTCATGCTAGGCTGGCATTCATTAGGTCAGTCGGTAGTCAATCCAAGTTCAAATACAAGAGAGCAAGGTACGACACTATGGTGCGCGTAATTATCTTTTGACGTTCAATGACGCCTATCTCCCATTACTGATTTAGAAACAAGTCATTTGACATAATAATACCATGGGTGTCATATTGTTCGCTGCTCGACTCAGACGAATATTGATCAATTTGAATCCATGATCTTTAATGGGTTATCAAGCTGACTTTTAAGTCCTATTCTCTAGAAACGCAAATATGTTGTTCATTAAATCACCATATGTTTAATTGTTTTACGACCTTAAAACGAATTCCCGTTTCATGCTGCATTCATGAACCGAAATAGATGTATAACAACGTATTTCAATTGTCCACAAGGAAATCATAGTGAATCTCTGAGAGGAAAAAACGACTTACGTATTTTTTCATCAAAGAGATATATTTGAGATTATATTGTATTAATTATAAGTTGGATTACACACCTTTAAAACAACGATATAAAGTCTTTATGCTTGTGTAAATGGTATATTAAGTATCCAGTTTTTTATGACTTGCACTTCTATCAATCATCGTATCCTTTCCCTACACAAGGAAATAATTTTACTTTTACAAAGCCAACTTGATCAACAGGAAGAGAAAAGAAATCAAGCCAAATATAAACCTCATTTAAAGCCTTGAGGAAATGGAGACTGAATGATGAACGTATTCTGTAAGGGACTGGGGGACAAAACTAAACGCGATCATTGTAGAAGTACCCATGTAACGTTTTCGTAACATCTTGTATTGGTACTCGTACGAGAAGTAGGCAGACCTCATTCGGACATCTTAAAATCCATTGTGGACTGTAATAGGCCCGAAATGTTGCGGGACTAACATAAGTGTATAATAGCACAGTATGCCGCATCTGACCAATATACTATACAACCAGACTGATCTAGGAAAACACCTTTCTGATTATATTTGAATTAATGCATGATATCCACAACGAACCCATAAGGTATAAAAACACCGCCATAGATCGCATCTGAAAATACGATTAAAACTACCTGAACCAGGCCGGTGTTTTAATCCTTCATTCAAAAGGCGTCATTTTCCCCCGGTGCGGTTCATTGGAGGAAAAATGTTAGATTACGTTTAGGCTTTGCATCCAGTAATTAAGTTTATTGATGTTTCTTGTTTCTTAAGCATTTTACCCTTTTACATTCCATTCATACGCAACTTAATTGTTCCAATATTTTCATTCCTTGAAACAATTCACGATTGCAAAGAGTGACATTTGTCAAATTTGGGATAAATGACAACCTTACAATTTCGCAATCATCGACTCTAATGAAATATTATCAATGGAAAAGTAACAGTTAGTTTTGTTTGGAGTGTAACGCCGTTTCAACAACATTTGTCGAAACATACTTTAAGATGCGTAGTAACCATGTTGCATACTAGGTGTTCAGTGAGAAACATACTTTAAGATGCGTAGTAACCATGTTGCATACTAGGTGTTCAGTGAGAAACATACTTTAAGATGCGTAGTAACCATGTTGCATACTAGGTGTTCAGTGAGAAACATACTTTAAGATGCGTAGTAACCATGTTGCATACTAGGTGTTCAGTGAGAAACATACTTTAAGATGCGTAGTAACCATGTTGCATACTAGGTGTTCAGTGAGAAACATACTTTAAGATGCGTAGTAACCATGTTGCATACTAGGTGTTCAGTGAGAAACATACTTTAAGATGCGTAGTAACCATGTTGCATACTAGGTGTTCAGTGAGAAACATACTTTAAGATGCGTAGTAACCATGTTGCATACTAGGTGTTCAGTGAGAAACATACTTTAAGATGCGTAGTAACCATGTTGCATACTAGGTGTTCAATGAGAAACATACTTTAAGATGCGTAGTAACCATGTTGCATACTAGGTGTTCAGTGAGAAACATACTTTAAGATGCGTAGTAACCATGTTGCATACTAGGTGTTCAGTGAGAAACATACTTTAAGATGCGTAGTAACCATGTTGCATACTAGGTGTTCAGTGAGAAACATACTTTAAGATGCGTAGTAACCATGTTGCATACTAGGTGTTCAATGAGAAACATACTTTAAGATGCGTAGTAACCATGTTGCATACTAGGTGTTCAGTGAGAAACATACTTTAAGATGCGTAGTAACCATGTTGCATACTAGGTGTTCAGTGAGAAACCTACTTTAAGATGCGTAGTAACCATGTTGCATACTAGGTGTTCAGTGAGAAACATACTTTAAGATGCGTAGTAACCATGTTGCATACTAGGTGTTCATGAGAAACATACTTTAAGATGCGTAGTAACCATGTTGCATACTAGGTGTTCAGTGAGAAACATACTTTAAGATGCGTAGTAACCATGTTGCATACTAGGTGTTCAGTGAATTATTTGAATTATTAGCCCCAAATTAAATATCATTAATGTTACCAATCATACGCCATCCATGATCTATATATAGGTTTCGGCATTTGGTGTAATGAAATGCTAATCCGATTTGTTGTCGGCGAATGCATTCTCTATAGAGTGGTGAATGTTTATTTTCGATTGTATAAGATTGATTAAGCCAGCCGTGCATGGTTGTAAAAGGTTTTCACAAAATAAGTCACATACAGCAATAAAAGCTAAACAGGAAGCATGTAGGACCTGTATCATACAGGTTCTGGATTCGAGGCCCTGTTCGATGAATTATTCCCTCCGGTGATAAATGAAGCCAGTGCGGCATTATCTATTCAACCCTCTGAGCATCTATGTTAAAAACGAAAATAAGTCAATAGTTTGGGAAGACTATTGTATAGTACTGATGAACGAGTAATTAGTTTATGCATAGTTGGGTTGAAAGCTGCAAAACTATAAAACATTGTTGAAACGGGATTAAACTCCTATCCACCAAATCAACCTTTCTAACTCCGATATTCTTAAGTTTGTATTTACTCTATTTACAGACCAGGACGGCGAGAGTCGAGGTCTGTTGAAGGTAACTACTGTTATTTCTCCCTTATGTTTTCCAATGAGCAATCTACCTTTTCGTTACAATGTTTTCTACTCAATGCTTCAGAGGAGATTTATATCATTGTCTGTCAATACTTTCATTTTGGATTGTTCACAAGTTCCTATGGACTGTTTTCAGACGAAAGAGACATGATCACGGGTTTACTTGGACACATACTAGACAGATCCAAGTTGTGAGACTTGTAAAACGGTACCCGGGTTCATTAGAAACCACCCTGATGAAACGGTGATATATTTGGTTGTTTATTGGGTTTTACGTCGCGTCCATGATTTCTCAGTTAAACTGCGATGGCTGACCAATTAATTAACTGCCTTTAAAGCTCGGTTTAGAAAGGTAGATCATTAAAATTTCGTTAGTGAGTAGTGAGACTTCATTCACTGAACAAAGTAAGCATCTCATTTTGACCCAAGTTTATCATATACAATAATAAACCTTGGTTAACGTTCAAATTTACCAAAAACGTTGTTTGAACCCACACGGGGGGCTTTGTGGTTTTAAGATAAATGCTCTGACCACTAGGCCATTAAGCCTCAACCCAGAAGGAGTACATGACTGTTACAAGTCCTTAAATTGATCTCATCACGTGTCTCCATTGGTTCTTTGGCTTGTCTATTGATATGCTTATTTATCTATTCGTTTGTCTTATATTACAGGATAACAAAGACACGGAAGCAGGTGGTAAAGGCAAACGAAAACACAACTATAAATACTCAGATCCTGTAGATGAAAAAGAGATATCGGGTAAGATTTGTGTGTCGGTACATTCATTCAAATATTTTTGGCTGTCTGGTCTTCTTTGTTGCCTCCGCTCGTCTATCAGGTTTGCATCCGGTTGCTGGCTGTCTGACTGACTGGCTGGCTGCTAGCTACGCGTCTCTTTGATTATTTA
The DNA here is from genome assembly GCA_947846245.1 of Cerastoderma edule. NCBI lineage: Eukaryota > Metazoa > Mollusca > Bivalvia > Cardiida > Cardiidae > Cerastoderma > Cerastoderma edule. The sequence goes on from OX401411.1 coordinate 26,439,069, forward strand.
TACGGCAATCTGTTCTGATGGCTGCAGGACATACTGGCAAACAAAACGGCTGATTGTCTCGATGATTACAATATATACAATGTGAATTGAGAAAAGGTTTAATTGTGCTTACCTTTATCTCAAATGATAAAATGATTCTAAAATTTACTACATGTGTATTTTAATATGTACTTACTGACGATACATAGCAACAGGTGATGAATACCGGTATCTTTTTTAAATCAGACAATTACCACAACGTAAGTTGGATTATCTCTTTCTCCTAGAAAAGTCCTTTATTAACTTACATACATTCAAATTTATTTCAGTGTACGAAAAGCAAGAGGCAGATTCCCTGCTTGCGACCGATCCCACCCTGGGCCATCAGCCTCAGGCTAGACGACTTCCCCTGTACGAACGGACCATGTCGAGATTTAGAAGTCTTATAGGCTGTTGTCTGGGGAAAACATGAAGGGGAGAGTGGATACTCTTATAGTATAAAGCTTTTGAATTGATTATTGATATACAAAGGCCAAGACATATGAGGTCTTTGAGATGAACAATAAAGTATATGCGCGTTGCAGGTGCTTCTTTGCAGATGTGAGAACTTTGGAAGTTGAAAATAAATTTCTTTAAAACTCCTCAACAGCTATACTTTTATAAGATAGGCACTAAAGACTATTCATTGGAAGCAACATTAGATCTATCATTATTCTTTAAAGTTTGTATATGGTGAATTAACATGTATCTTAATCCAAAAGCGCGATATTGCTTTTAACATCGACCGCATATGAACTGTACATATTTAGATAAATTAACGCTTTCAAAATTAATCATACTTTCAAAAGGTCCTTTTCACTGTATGTCAAACAACAATACAAAAACTGTTTTGTTTCGACAACATTTTATATTGACTTTCATATTTTCCCTTCTGTGAAGATGCCCCTTTCATTTGCACATGTCGAAGAATTCCGAATTTTTGTGTAATGTCGTTTTGACATCTGAACAAATTTCTTGTGTAAATATTATTTACTCAAGAACTTTGTTCATATGTCATAATGATTTTCGGATACCTCTGGGCAACAATAAATCCAGAGTACTAAAGTACAGCTACACATGAACTGAATTATATAAAAGATGAAACACCCAAAAGAAATAGACACGGTTGTGACGAAATGTATTCGAGAAACCCGGTTGTTAACGGCGTTTTGGTTTAGACTTCGCTTTCTAAACTCATACCAAGATTACCTCCCTTTGTTTTTTCTGCACGAGTGGGCTTCCGTGGCCTTGTAGTTAGTAAACCTGGAATCACAAAGACCGTCTCTGTGTGGGCCTAAACCATGATATCCCGTCCTCCTCCATCAATGAAGGAACGGAATTACAATTAATATCTCAGAATATATTGACGGAATAAAAATAAAAGATATAAACAAACAAATAAATCCCCCCATTAAACAAAATCTTTACTAAAAGGGGAGAACGCTGCAAATGGGCGATTATCTGTTTTGTTTATCTTCTTTTTTTCGTGGTTTATTTTCATGTTTTTGTTTTGTTTTTTTGAATCCATATAGATAACAGGACGAATAGAATAGATGGTTGGTGTTTTTAAAAAGGAAAGGTGTTTTGGCTCGACTTCGGATTATTTCCCGATTCATACGATTCGCATTCGGCTCACGGAATAATATTCCTACGCACTGCCCGATAACATTTCCGATTCACGACCCTATTTTCTCTATTCATATCATTGTAACAAATATGCCTAGGGTCATTGTCCGTGCGTATGTGCCGCACCAGGCTAGTGTGGGGTAAACCGCACAGGTTGGACCTCTGTCTAATAACGACTTAATTAGACGTCAAAATGACAAAGTTAGTCGCCATCACAAGATAATCAAACCAATCGGAATCAGTTGCTTAGAACAGCGGAGTCTGCGTATGGTGAAATATGTTTATTCTTGTCCGACATTTTCTCCCATGTTATAATTAACGATAACAAACCATCTGATTGGTCAGCTAACTCGATCTAATGACTTACTTATCTAGTATAACGGCTATCAAATCTCGTCATTAGGAGAAAAATAAAACAGATGTCACGTTTGTGCCACCTTTGACTTGTCTCGTTAAGGTAGAATACCCATAATCCGCCGGATTACTTCGTCGTATCGGTATACTAGTCGGAACTACTCGGTTAAGCAAATAGTGCCAGCCAAGACCGATGTTACAAATATCACATACTTTGACACTTTCCGAAGCAAGACGAACGGGTATTTCAATTCAATGATATGAAAACATCAAACGTGAAATTGATATTTTCGTTCTATTATTTTTTTATATGTTTGTATAGCACATGCTTAGTTATTTTACCTAACTTCCCAAACAACCCGTTTTTCAAAGTTCTTAAGATAGAATTTGCTTAATAGACTGAGTCGTTACAGAGAAGAGAAAAATATCTGCAAACGCAGCAATTTCAATTTGATTAAAAACAACGTATCAATACTATCGAATAAGTACTCAAGAAGGATGAGGGAGAAAACTTAAGCACAATTCGCTAAAGTCAGTCCCTGTCAAGTTACGAAACTTTACAAAAAATGAATTGATTCATCCACTTAGCTCTTCAGTCATTATTCACGTCAACTAATATTTTGATGATAGTATTTTGTTTAAGTTGTATGAGTTAAAACGCCGTTTCATACTATTTCAGTTATATCATGGGAGTTCTATGATTCACCGGTACTTTGCTAGGGCTCTGAAATGTATTGACAAATGAGACTACAACGAAACAAGCGATAGCAGTTCTTTTCTCACATCCGCACTGGTTCGTGGGAGGGTCTTCTGGCAAGACACTACGGAACCATATCCTAGTACTGGAGAAGGTCACTTAAACTTGAAAACTGTTGATATGGTGTTCAACCCCATGCATAGAAATAATATTATCAATCGAGTCGAAAATGATTCGTATTTGGTTGGATGTACGTTTTGTGTCGTTTTTAGCATCTTCCCTGTCCGTTAATTAACGGGAGTAATGGCACCTATTCAGGTTCCCAATATTTCATAACTGAAACTGCATGCTATCGTTTTCAAGTGGTAGGCTGCTCTTCCACATGAATTAAAGTAATCACTGTTGAAAGACCAAATAAGCATGTCACAAAGGCAATATCGTATTACCCCCACTTTTTACGAACCATTTACCAGATATATGTAGTGTACCCCCAGATGGAATTGTCTATTTGTTTAAATAATTATATTCACGGTTGTCTAATAAATATATTGTTATAACATGTCGTGTTTTGATTCCTTAAAATGTAAACAGCAATTGACTATGCAGAACGTTTGGACAAGATTCGGCTCTCCTATTTTGTGCTACGAGTTTCTTTATTTGTTTAACCTATAACGAAAATTGTATGGGGCTACCCATTGGCAGTAACCACATTGATTGAGAACATTCGTATTAACCCTTTACCAAACTCTAAATTATCGACTGTCCCAAATCATGACTTTGCAGACGGCATTTAAAAATGTGATGACATTGGAAAATAATCTTCTGATAGGGTTCAAAACGTTGTGGGAAAATGAAAACTGCTTGTTACGAGCAATTTTACCTTTTCCCACAATATTTTCCAGAGTCGTCTGCAACAAACTGGTCAAATGTCGTTATTGTTTGGTAATGGGTTAAAAGGAGACAGCACAGGAAAGTTACGTACGTTGATAAATCAGGGGACCTTCAGCAGTATAGTTTAAGGCAAACTATTTATAGAATGAATCTCCGCTATTTTGGAAACGCTCTTGAACGAACCAAACATATGTCTCACATCCTTGTAACTCAGCTTCCAGGAAATCAAACACGCCTATCACGTTTGCGAACAAACCTGGCATCTATCTCGTTTAAAAATCAAACACACCTCCCTGCGCAAAGTAGAATATTCTCCTGTAACAGCCTTCGCCTTTACCCCTTCCTAATTGCAGCGGACGTTTAACCCTTAGAGTGCCGTTTTCATTTTTCAAAAACAATTGGTCTTCTACTTTGTAAGATACTCAGAGTAGCAAATATGTTAGATCACAGATCACTGGATCTAACCTTTTTGCATAAGCATGAAGTCGATTCCAGCACTAAACGGGTTAAATCTAATATGTCGAAATAAGGTTACTCTAGAGATACATATCAATTAATTGTCCAACAAGGTTTCGACAAGTCGAGTTTTGTATTTCAACATTCTAGCTGCATTTTGTAGTTAACACATTGGCTCTTTTGGGATAGTTGCTCTTAATGCAGTTACATCAACGGTGAAATACCACACCAATGGAAAACTTTGGTATTTATCTATATAGCTTGAATACATTGTGACAAAAGGATTATTTGCTTATGCTCGCAAGTTGTCCTTTCGTCAAAATGAATTCTAATGAATTCTGTCTCGAAAGTCACTGAAAATGTCTGTGGGTGGAAATGTATAAAATGTGCGACATTAAATACATAAAGTGATTGGCGATCAAATTCCGGTATCGGCGCACGGACGGTATCGACCTCCGGTCCAGTTGAATGGTCAATATTAACTTCCGCTACTAGACCACGGTCGATATGGTTTAACACATGTCTTATTTATATCTCTTTATCCTTAGGGCAATTATACATATTTTAAAATGTCAATCACCCTTACATATTATGTTAACCCTTTAGAGACAAAGATACCTGTCTAGTACTGTCAGACCATGAGTGCGGTCTATATACCAAGACGAAACATGTCCTGCGACTTACAGCTAAAAGGGGTGATTTGACAATAATTTAGTTAGTTTTGATTTTTTTTAGGTTTTAACTCCATTAATTTGTTATTATACAGTTATTTTAAATGCTTGAATCTTGAGAAGAATATTGTTGCCTTATATTGGAAGCAAGTTTTAAAAATAATATCATCAAACTTTGCGTCCCTACTTTAATCTAATTAAGGTAATCGTTCTTGAAGATGTTATTGTTATCTTTCTGTGTAGTATGAAAACATGCTTGCTATGATTTTTCTCAAAACATGTTTGTATCTTTATATCATAATCATTTGAACATAAGCATTTTGTTTTTAAGAAACGGTTATCATGGCAACAAGAACAGTAACCAATTAATTCCAAGTAGCCACTGCTTAGACAAAGGTGCTGTGCTTTTTTTCTGTGACTGTCTTAATCATAATGGGATACAGACTCAATAGTGGAACTACCACTTTCTAAGTAAATAGTCAATCTTACGACGTCATTTTGCCGACGTCATTTTCTCTTAATTGATGAGTTTCCTATACAACGCCATTATTTTAGATAACGTTACTTTCTAAATATTTTGAATTTCTTCAAAATTATTCCTCCTTTACACTGAGGAAAGATAAATTTAATGAGAAATACAAAAATGTATAAATCGAAAATTTTGTCATTAAGGGCCCTTTTCTCAGATCATATGTTTTAGTCGGAACTTGGGACATATATACAGGTAAGATAGTTTCCTCAATACGATTTAAATTCACAGAGAAGGATAGATATTGGTAAATATTTGTCATGTTCTTATTTCTTTTTCTGATATCCCCATGTAAAAAGGCCGTATTGAACTCCCCGTGGTCAGATTATCAGAGTCCATCGCTAAATGTTTTTGAAATACAGCAAATAAATGCCCCCAGACACGATGCCTTGTTCAGATCATAAATGATTCTGAATAGTCTGCAACATTCTTTATATGGAATGTACATGTGAAGTAAGGTAGAAGTTTTGTTACAATGTTAGCCTATTAAAGGTTTCAACCGAAACAAGTTGGAACCAGTTCGACCCAATACTTGTGTGCCTGACGATATCGCATTGCATTTCAAGGACATGATCGATATCGACTTCCGATGTGCATGGTCTGTATCAACTTCCGGTTCCTGTTCAAAGCCGACAGTGTCCTTTGGTTCCGGTGAATGATAAATATCTACCTTTTTCAGGCTTCCTCGAGGTTAATGGTGGTAAAGTGTTTTGAACTTTTGAGGTGCAAGGTTTAACACAAAATTGGTTAGTATTATTCAATAATTCAAGATTACATTGTCGCTGAATAAATACTCGGGAGAAATAACCAATATGTGTTGTCGTTGTTGCTTTCTGTTGTAATTGTTGTTGTCGTCGTTTTTTTTGTTGTCGAGTTATCATTAAGATTTGCATTCGGGTCGGTCAAATCGCTCAAAATCTGTCGGCCGCCCGTTGTATATCTTGTGAAACATATTGGAGCCAGTAGACAGTCGAAACAAGTTTAAAGTGTAAAGGACCTTGTATTTCAAGTTCAGTTCTTAAACAACAGCGACAGAGACGTCTTTTGCCTTGTGAGGCGAAAGGATCTCGGTCCGGAACATGCATCCAGCATACAGACCCCCTTTACCTTGGTTAACAGATATGTTTCAATCACCAAGGGTTATTCGTTCTAGATCTGCTGAACTTATCGTTATGATCAACGACATTCAGACAGACCTTGATGCCGTGTTGAACTTAACCCTCAGAATCATGGGTAATTTTCTAATGATAGATTTTTGTGTTGTCTGCTTTCCAAAAACTTAAATATCTGCTTAATTTTGTTGCGGAAAGGCAATCAGAGTAGTAAACAGGTTATATCACAGGCCAGCCGCTAATTTACTTTGCGGCTGGCCTTGATCTGACCTGTTTGCAAAAGACTGTAGTCGTTTCCATCACTATAAGGGATAATCACTTTTCCAATGATTTCATGTTTGGGCCTTTCCTGACCCACCTTGGATTGTTTTCTTTATTCAATCCAAAGAACAATATACAAAATGACAGGGGATGGTACAAAAAAAGACAGATCTTGTATTTCCCAGGAATTTTATAAGCAACTCATCCTACTCCCTGTTTAGGATAGTGATTGATATATAAGTTTGATAGATGCAAAGCAGCAAACGCATATTATCATCCAGTAATACCCAATGTATTTGCTCTGGTTATGTACCAACAACAGAAGAGGTGATGCAGAAGAACCAGCGAATTAATTGCTTTAATATATCTTATACTCACTGTCTTATGTAGCAAGGAGTGTGATCGATGCTTGTTTTGAGGTAAATCGATTTACTGATTGCAGATTCCGAATTTTTATCCCTAGGTGGTACGAATAACAGAGTAGAAACATTGTTTTGGTCGACCCATGTCTGGTAATCTAGCAAGTATTGTGAGTGAAGCCCCGTAAATACCAACAATAAACGTGCAAATACAGAAGAAAGGCATTTCAATTTCCGTCAAATGTCTCAAGAAATCAAAATCTTCTTACCTTTAGTTAGTGACCTTTTATCGAGGTTGCGTGTTACATTAAATGCAGACAACAAATGCATCAACGCTAATGGGTACCAACAATAAAGGAACAAACTAGAGAGGGGGCATTGTATTGATTGCTTTGGAATGTCTGACGATCTTCCATTAGCTAGCCAGGATTGTTATGGTCGTTTCATCAACACGTTAAAAGATGATAAAGAATCCATCAATCCTGATGTTTACCAACAACAAAGGAGGGGGAAAGAGGGTACAGCGATTGCATTGCTCTGAAATGTCTGGGGTTCTGCCTTCTCTAGCTGGAATTAAAAGCGACAATTTATCGAAGTGAACTTCCAACTTAAATGGAGGTATTCGACGCATCAAACCCGATGGGTACCGACAATAAAAATTCGAAACAGGGGGAATCAAACATGCATAATGCCGAAGAATATCTGAAATTTGCTTCCTTATCTAATAGGATTGTGATTGACATTTCATTCAGGCAAATGCTTAGTTAAGTGTAGACATTGAAAGTATCAAAACCCTGGTGCATGAAAATGAGCTTATTGAGAATAACCTTTATCTCCAAAACAGAACCAATATGAACTCTGAGAATATTCCTTCTGACTTCACGAAGCTCTGTATTTGCACATAGGAAAAGAATAAACTAAAACACATTATTAAATGAGGTCTGGCCATTTATTATTTCAAACAAATGACGATAATAATTCATACCAAACACATACTGTCATACATTCTAACAGCTGGGATCAGATGCACACTAGAATGAAATTACTTTGTCAGTATTGAAATCTTTTGATTAACAATGTGGCATCATCACCCAGCTACTATCAAACTTTCATATAAATATGCAAATATTTGGTGCATAAAAAAGCCATAATTCAATTGTTTTGACATGTAAGGGGAAATTTCCTTCACCTAGTTGGAATTGTGGTTGTCGTTTTATCGATCCATTAAAAGCAGATAAAAAACATCAACCCTGATATATACCAACAACAAAGGAGCGAATAAAGAAGAAACAGCATTTAGACCGTCCTAGAATGTCTTGATAACTTCTCCTGACCAAGTTAATATTTTGAGCGATGCTTCATTACAGTTAACCGACATATTGCATTCAGACATTAACCCTTTTAGTGCTGGAACCGACTTCATGCTTATGCAAACAAGCTGGATCAAGGCAAGCAGCAAAGTAAATTGGCGGTTGACGGTTGATCTAATCTGTTCGCTACTCTGAGTATCTACCTCATCAAAATGAAGCATATTTTTACAGTTTTGGAGAGAAGGCGAGACAAATATCTATTTTTAGAAAATAACGCAGCATTCTAAGGGCTAATTTGCATTTGAGTGTTTGAGGATATCCCACATATCTAGATCGAGTTGTGAATTATGTTTGAAGTAACTTACCCATCACCTTAAAGGTGCTTGTTCACAGATGTGAGTATATTTGGAAGTTAATTAATTTCTTTAAAACTGCATAACAGATGTGGTGTTATATGATATGCACCGAGGTATAGTCTTAGAAAGCACAATTATATCGTCCTTTACGTGTGTATACAGTGAATAAGCATGTAATTAAACCCAAACGTGTGACATCGCTTTTGAGATATATCGCATATAAAATGTACTCTCCCGACTGACTTACGGAATGCCGATGGTTCTACCCGCCTTGACCAGCCCTTATTGGCAGTTGAGCATGGAGTCTTCCTCCATCATTAAGAGTCGGGCATCGCTGCATAACTAAAATAATGTTGATGTGATATAAAACCCATATTAAAAAATAAATAAATAAAATGTACATACTTAGATAAATTGACGCAAATCGATGCTTTCAATAACACTCTTAATTGTATACCAAATAACACTACATAAACTGTATTTTATCAAAGCTATTCTTTACTTGATATTTTCTCAACTGTGAACATTTACGTTTAAATTTAGATGATGAACGCATGAACCACTGATGGGTTCCAACAAAAGAAAGAGAGAAGATACGAAATTTTAATTACTACAGAATGTCTGATCCGCCCAACGTCTAGCTGGAAATGATAATGACGTTTTATTGAAGAAAACCTTCACATTAAATAGAGACATTAACTGTTTCTACCCTTACAGGTACCAACAATCAAGGAGCATTTAAAGAAGAAACAGTGTTTTGAAGGCTTTGGAATGTCTGGGGGATCTCCCCTTATCTTGTTAGAATTTCGACGTTTTGTTGAAGTAAATCGACATAGTGAATGCAGACATTAAATGTTTCTACCTTGATGGGTACCAACAATAAAGGAGCATATAACGAAGACTCGGTGTTTTGAAGGCTTTTCAATGTCTGGGGAATCACCCATTATCTACCTAGCATAGGGACAGACGTTTTAAATACACAATGAAAACAGATGAAGAACGTATACACCCTTATGGGAACCAACAATAAAGGAACAAAATTATACAGAAGTGACTGTGTTTTGATGGCTTTGGAATGTCTGGAAAATCCCCTTATTTAGCTAGAATTGTGAAAGATGTTTTATTGAAGTAATGCAACAATTTGAATGCAGACGTTTAGTTATCTACCCTGATGTGTACCAACAATAAAGAGCAAATAAACAGATAAACGACGTTTTTACTGCTTTGGAATGTTAGGGGAATCCCCAATATTCAGATAGAACTATGAGAGACATTTGGTTGAATATATCGATATATTGATTGCAGACATTTAATGCATACACCCCGATGTGTACCAACAATAAAGGATCCTATAATAAAAAGGAATCAACGTTTTAATTGCTCTGGAATGTCTGAGGATCTCTTGGTTATCTAGCTGGGATTGTGAGTGATGTATGGGTTTTTATTGAAGACAGGTGTGGATAAATGCACACAGATTGCAGCGTTCCCTATGAACGCTCTCGGTTAGTGGAATATTTTTGAGGAAATCTATCTGATTCTCATTCGTTTGAGTGAGTATTCTTTCGTATCGTCTAAATGGGACGATTCAAATTAGGTCCGTCAGTATATATATATTTTTTTTTTCGCATAGCTTTTCAATATAAACCATGCAATAAACTTTATATTACATTTTCCACACCTCCATGATTACTGATTATTTGAATGTTTTCAAATAGGCAATATGTAATTTTCAGTTTTTTTTATCTTGTCATGCTCTGCCATCTGCTTTTTTTTCAATTTGGACCAGGATGGGGTATGTGTTTATGAGCTACTTTTTAGAACAATGTCTGTTTTCGGGACTTTATCAAACAAAATGGCCGTGATACCCGTTGAAACAAATAGAATTTAGGTCTTCAGAAGCTATCGTAGTTGAACTAGAATAAAATCGAATCTATTAATTTTTAAACTTGTTTGACAGTACCTTTCTTAAATAACCTAACTTAACTAGTAAAACACGCATGATAGTTCGATAATCTATACATAATACATAATACATAATATTTTATTGCATTATAAACATAACATGTTATATAGCAATTTTAACAAACATTTTAACAAAGACATGGATTTACAGAAGAGCTTTTCATTCATTTAAAGGTGTCATTCAATTTCGATTGCGTTGAGCATAATATATATACTTTGACAGATCAAAAATAATTTTCTTTGAAGGATTTGATAATAAATTGACAAATTTATGCATATACATTCATCTTAATGATTCAAAATCAAACATGTCCTTGAACGCAGTTATATCGTTTTTCAGAATGTCTTTTACAAATGTTTCAAATTTCTTCCACTTCAAATTTCAACGATTCACATACTCTATGAAGGAAGTTGCAGCCGATTGTAAATTGTACGGCTAGGCTTATGTTTATATGAGATCAAAGACCAGGGGCCTGTTTTACTAAACAACTTACGGAAAATGTTTGCGTAAGTCATAATTGATTATCATGGATAATATCTTCAATGAAAGTACAATATTGCACACGTCATTGGAAGCGTCTCGGAGAGACGATTCCAATGATCTTTGCAATATTGCAAATATTGGGACTTGTTGTTTTAGACTTACGCAAATCTTAAGCGTAAACTGTTTAGTAAAACGGGCCCCAGAAGTTAACTTTTACGTCCCTTTCACATGTTATTTTCTTTGACATGGAATTTTCAAACGACTTCCATCGTATGTTCTGGCAAACGAGATCATAAAGTGCTTGCTCATGCTGCGTTACCCTTTTCCATTTAATGGGGACTTGTGAGTGGTCTTATTTAAAAGAAAATTAGATATTTAAGAAAGTATGAAATACATTTTTTCTTGTAATATTTGGAATAATTCATTTTAGACATAAGGAGAACTTGTTCATCATAAGTGACTTTTCTTTTTATAACAGAGGGTTTTAATGTTTTCTACAACATAAACGTTAAAAGGTGTTTTTTGGTAAGGGGCTAAGAGGTTCAGAGCTTTTTCCTAACTATGTGATTATAGCTGCCATTTTCAAGGGTCTTTATAGCGGTTGAAAAACATGGCAACATAGTAATCACAATTGATATTGTATCGAGCGGCCACTTTAAAGCAAATGGAGGACAGTGGTTTAGTGTAAAACCTCGGCCTCTGGACACGGGGGCCATCGGTTATGATAGTGTATGGGTCACTTTCCAACCATTCATTAATCATGATACACTGCAAGTACTGGTAATGTTTCCAGGAGGCAGAAGAGATATTCATATGAGTTGCAAGAACTTGCTTCACGATCGATGTACAATAAATAAGTTTGAACCATGAAGTATTTTCTTCCGTCATATTAATTCAAAAATTAAACGCAGTCGTTATACATATAATCAACCACATCGAGATTGTTCTGTCTGAAAGGTCAAATTCCTTTATCAAAACCAATATCACCCCTGTTTTGCCTGAAATTAACTTTTCCATCGGAAGAGCATTTTTTCCATCTTCAAAAAAAAATCCACCCCAACCATTATGATATATATCCACTCTGACTCTATTGCTATTGTGGTCTGCACTGTTAAATGATTACCCACTGTGAACATAAGCATCAATAAGAAACAAGGACTTATATAATCACAGCAAAGTAAAAACTACGGAACTTCAAGTTCTCCACCAAGATTGTCAAAAGTAGCACGCATTCGACGATAAGAGAAGGATTTGAAATATACTGGAAACGGTTTGTCATGGAGTACAAGGAGTGCCAAGAAAGCCAAGAGAGAGGGAAGGGTTTTGAATGAGTCCATATGGTAATGAAGTTAACAGATAATGAGTTTAAAATCTTTATTACATAGGAGTGAGATCAAAGACGTGGTGAGGGGCGTTTCAATGTTATTGGCATACACGGGGTATTCACACGCGTGAATACAGAAACACTGGGCAAGTGATACGACGTAACAATTCCGAGCTTCAGTTTATTTCTGGTTTAGCAACACTTCCAACATCTTTCCGATATAGTACGTTATTTATGCATAGTGTGATGTTATAAGCACAAAAGGGCTTTTCTTGTGCTTTTCTACAGAGAAATATTGGATAGTACGAAGTATGTGCTACATTGTATACTATTTGTCCTGACTGTCGTGAGATGTTCGACGACAGTGTTTTACAGATTTACACGAATGCCCGACCGGTAAAAAGGCTATACAAGGAAAGTTATGCATCAGAAATAGATTTAAGGGTATAAATAAAAAGCGAAGTATTTGCCCAAAGTGACTGTTAAATGTAAGACTCTGATTAGTGCCAACACCATAATCGGCCGGTTTTGTCAAAACGACAAAGAAAGATGAATGGTCAATAAGAGCCCACTACCCGCAGCTTTTTATTTTACGGTGTTTAACAAGTTAACAGGAATACTTGAATACCCATTGGGCTGTAGACAAGTGCGTATCTCAGAGCTGAGTGTGTACAGGTGTGGAATAGTGGAAGAAATAGTCGAATTCCGGAACGCGGGATATATGGTTTTTATTGGAGGCCGTTCTGAATTAATGGATGTTTAGAATTTCCCCCGGGAGTATTAATTAAACATGTTTGATGCATTAGCAGCATTGTTTAAATAAACGCGTGTTATTAAACATTTCCGTCTGTGCGTATGGGAACTGATTTGTGACTCGAATGTTTAAGAGGCTTGATATTCAGTGATGGTGTTTCTTGTTCAATACCATGGATGTAATACAACATTTGCTATTAGATAGGAGTTAGGTTTTTCATAAATCAATCTGAAGACCCGTGAATGTTGTTCTATGATATGCGTTGAGATATCCTGTAAAGCTATACACAATTAATTGATAAAAATACTGAAACTACCAAATCTAACTTCAACCTCTGACTAAGGTTTTGGAATATAGATAACCCGAGTTTTATCGACAATTAGTGATCGTGTTTAATACAGACGTTAGATTGTAAACGCTTGGTCAAATTTAAGTCATCATGAGTCGCCATTTACACATGTTGGATTGATAGTTGTATCATGTTCAACTCCAACATTTATGGTCGTCTTATTTATGGAACTGTTATCTACCCATCAGTTGCCTGAGAACTTAAGCATCGTTTATTGATTCGGATATCTATTTATCACCAGATGGAGGTAAGAATGAATTTTCTGATACATGTTTGGGTCCCTTCCCCCAATATAGTTCGTCTGAATGTGTTTGTCGTAGATTGTGTGGTAAACCATTTTTTTCTTTGATAAAGGTCATCGCAAAGTTTTTAACATACCTTTGCTTTCTACTTATTGTTTCGGAATGTTAAGCCTTGCTTGCGATTGTGATCTACTGGTACCGTCATTATCGTCCTGTCTGGTTGACAAAATTCAGCTGGTGTTCTTTTCTTTTTTGTCGAGTCCAACAACTCACCGGGGATAGGGTTTGATTCCAAATACCTCTTTCTTGCTTTGCTAGATGTTTCCTTCTGGAAATAAACACTTAGTCTAAAGTATAAGCATTACATTTTCATAAGTATAATGCACCTTTTAAAGAGCATTTAATAGTCTAAATAGCCAGAATGAGAAAATGTATGAAACATCTTATCTATATTCTACCTGGAAAATTTCAAATATTAGCCCTTCGCTATAGATTGATTCATATGCATTCACCTGTTGCAACCGTCTTCATAAATCACTATCGTAGCGAGCAGTTTATTCCTTTGCCACAGTGGTTTCTTCTCAATGTTACAAAAATGTTAATTTGATTCTAAAGAAACCACCAAATTCTCTTCTTTTCAATTAAGACTAGACACAAATGTCTAAATTTATTGCTTAAAACGATATATCGGTGACTAAGCGATCGTAAGTGCTTCACTTAAATGAAAAGCATAAGGCCATCCAAGACAGCTGCTCTCATCTATAGATATGCATCAACTCTTTCGAAGATAAGGAAAATAGGTGAATTTTACTGTAAACTCCAATTTAAATTTATATCCCATTAATACCCTAAAGCATTTCTTCAAGAATTCGAATATAAACAAAATATCCGTGTTATCAAGAAGATGGAAAGATACAGGATCTAACAGCTAACTCCGTAATACCTGATCTTGAAGCATCCATGGCTGCGAAAGTCTTAGAAGCTACTGTAACAAGATGATCAATTGCTCCACATAAGTAGAAATTAATGCTTTTGTCACAAATGTTTCTTACACTTTTGAAATAGAAAAAAACAAGAACATTGCTTTAACTCTCAGGATATTATTGTCGTCTTTTTGATGGGTTATACAAAGTACGAAAAGTTAAAGTAGCCTCGATAACGTTTTTGCACGTGGAGCCGAAACACGCATTAACGATTAGACATGTTGTATTAAGCACTGCGTTACGTAAAAAGGGAAATGATTGTAAAGGAGGCACCATCGGCCGATTATGTCCAGGTTTGAAAGCATATCTGGGTAGCTTAGTATAAATATGTTTAATTCACAATTTGTATTGCAGACACAGGATAAAGTATCTTTTCATGTTCAAACTCCTATCCAAGCATGACCTTAATAAGCGATTTCTTCTTTTCTCGCGATAACTTTTGCATATGTAAAAAAGTGAAGAAGGAGTTACTAATGGCGGTAGAGGTTAAGTGCAAACTCGTGTTTAACGGGCAATGGAATTACACCTAACATTAAAGGAAGATATGTTCACTCGTGTAAAGCAACTGTACTCTTTAAAACCATTGCTTCATAAGTATATACTTGTTTAACTTCATGGGATAGTCGAAAGTTTCTGAATTCCACAATATTAAGAAATGAACCCGAAGATAACGAACATTGATATCTTACACAGGTTCTGCCTAATTAATCAAGAGCGCATCTAACTAAACTTTTATTATTACTATTTTGTACTGCAAATGTCAATTTTGACCAATCGCTTTTTCTGCACGAAGGAATATCTTATTTCGATTAATCTATCTCTTTGACAACAGATGGTTCAAAAAAAAATATCCCAATACACATACACATTTATATATTTAAAACAAGGGGTGGGGGTGGGGTGGGGGGGGGGGGGGGGGGGGTGTTCAAGGAGGCGATATAACAAGCATTAGGAAAATGACAAAAGAACTCTACATAATTTAGAAAGAAATCGCTATTGCAAAGAATAAAATTATTTTTTTGGCCAACTATTTCTTTTGTCACAAAAGGGCGAACCTGGGAGAAAGGGGTTCGGTGCAGCTTTCTGGTGCCTTCGCGAACCTTGAACTCAACTTAGATATATTCAGGATTAACGAATTGTTTCTTTGCGGTTTTTGCATTAAACATATAGCATTCATCTCCTTTTATAGGCTATTACGATTTTGGTCTTGAAATAGATCGACATTATTTTTTACGTTCAGTACCGCAATGCATTTGTTACCAATACATTTCGTATATCTCTTTAAACTTCGCTATTGATAGTACGCCCGAAACATTGTGAGATTTTGAACATTAATTAATAAAAACATAGAAAGGTCTTTGTCTTGTTGCTCTCGTTTTTGTCTATTCGTTCTGTTAGGATAAACTGTGTTTCTGTCAGTTGATTAAGTTCGAGGCAGCCTAAAAAGTGCATCAGGGCTGTTTCATTATGGAGTTCTTTGCCGAGTCGCATTAGGCAAGTCGGTATCGTTTTATATTTGGAGTACAGTTTTCCTTGTTTTGAAACCTAGCCCAGCCAAGATCCTTTCTAACGCGACATGAATAAATCGTCACTCACCGCTCATCAATCATGTTTATTTCCATAGCTTATAATGTCTATTGCGCAGTTCTGCTGAGAAAGTACCAGCAGCGTTGGTGGACGTGCTTACCCCGCCCAAATTATATCCGAAATATTGTTAAAAAGCTGTTAAAGTAGAATGCCCGTAATCCGTCATTTTGCAAATCATTCTGTTGTCGGGTAACTTCGTTCTCAGTTAGCCTTGGTCGGATTTATCCGGTTCAATGAGAAGAGATCCGGACAAGAACGAAGTATACTGAGAACGACCGAAGTTATCCAACGAAAGAGTATATTTCAAAATGGCGGATTATGGGTATTCTACCATAAACCTTAAAGCATCCAGGCAAACCAGCTTATTTTTTTACTACTTCCTGTTTCAGGTGGAAAAGGAGTACGATTATGACGACGATTACGGTGACCTCTTCACGAAGGTCATTCTTAATCTGACGCCAGACGATCTGGCCAACATCAGTGTGGGAGAAGCAGACGACTACTTCAACACTTCCGGTCAACAGGACACGCCCCTGAATGACGTCAGCAGCCAATGGCTCTTCGCGCTCAATATCGTCTCTGGAGTGGCTGTGTTGACCAATAGCGTTCTCGTATTCATGATTATTGTGGACTTCGTCATCGACGGGGAGCGCAGATATTGGACACGTCACTGGTTACTGCTGAATACGTCACTTACGCATGTGGTGTATCTCAGTATTGGGATATACATGCGCGAGTTTGGCCGCGATATCGGCAAGAACGACAAAAACTGCATAGTGTTTCAGCACACGGAGAAGACTATCGAGTTCGTCGCCATTTTGTATCTGATCATCATATCGATCAATGTGATCGGGACGATTTCACGGCCTCCGCTATCATGCGGCCGGAAGAACATCGTATTCTGGGTAATCTTCATCCTGTTTGTAATGGTGTGTGGAAACGTTGCGATCCTCGCTATGTTTACAATGAAAATAGAAAACCCGTCGAAAGAGAATTCCTTCTGCAAGCTGGATGCCATCTCGCTTTTAAAGCCGGGAAATATCCATCTAATTACCATAGTGACGTTTTTTGTGCCATATGGTATAATACTCATCCTCTCATTCGCCGCGCTTCTCTGCTCCTGTGTTCAACAGCGGAGGAAGTCTGCGAGATCACTACCCGTCGGTAATGACTTATACGCGAGTCGGAAGAATTCGGCAATCTTCATCTTTATTGCTTCCACGGCTGGTTTTCTACTCATGTTATCCTATTACGTTTGCGTGGTTCCCGAGCTCTCGAGCGCTATTATGACTACTTTCCACATCAAACGGGAGGCGTTGTTTTATGGTACGGTTCTCGTAAAGTTGATGTATTACGCCATGTTTCCCGTGTTTTGTTTATGTTTACGCGAAGTACGCGCCATCTACAATAAGGCATTTAATAGCTAGGCAAGAGTGATGGTGTACCTGGGTTGTTGGCGTAAGTTGCTTTTATGAGGGGAGATCATGTGACCAATAAAAGAACTATTTTTTTGTGATTTGTGTGTATGGGGTTATGTTGCTGCTTTCCCAAATCCATAAGTTCTATGCGAGGGATTTGAAATGCCAACGGACACTCCCACGTACCCAGAGGGATCGGTCGGGCTCGGACACCGTACCCCGAGATTTCTTACAAAGAACCTTCTTTCTTTATATAGAAATGAAAGTGGCGTATTTGTTTTGCTTTCTGTTTTTGTTCATTTATTTTCTAACATTATGAGGATTATGTAATTCCGTGTCGTAAATAGCCAAACTCGAAACTCTTTGCTCGACTTAAATGGCTTTTAGAATACCCCTTCATCTTAATTATGACGTAAATTGAAAATATGTGAGTTTCGATATCAATAGTTTCCACAAAAAAAAATGTAGGTGCTTCAAAATATAATTGTACTTACAGTGGTGTTTCACTAGAATAGATACTAGATATTTAGAAATAACTTTCGTCTTTTTCTTATTGGAATTTTGCTTTTGTATAAAAAATTATTAGAGCGGATTATGAAAAAAATAAAGGAATGGTTTCCAGTTTTTTATGAACAATTATAACTATGTTTTGTTAAGGTAGAATACACATCATCCGCCATTTTGAAACTCATTCAATCATCGGATTACTTCGGTTGTTCTCGGTATACATCTGTCGGGGACATGAGTACCATGCGTTTTATTAGGAAAATGTTTGCAGATAACCGTTAATCTGTAAAGTTTTACCACATTATATGTCCACCAGTGCCCTGGAATCTGGCAAGCGAAGAGGATGGTGGATTTTGGATTCTTTCGTAATTTGTTAAAATTTTGGTATTGATTTTGTCATGAAAACAAGGTTATTCAAAATAAAATTTAGAAAAAAATGTATTTTAATTATTTCAGTTTTATTTTACACTCACACTCATAATATGCCATACCCCCTCCCGGTTAATTAACCCGTCTTACCTAAATGTAACATGAACATGCTAAGCCAGTCCCAGTCGAAAGAGTCTGTAGAAACTGTTCATAGACTGAGGTTCAGATAAAACTCATATTTGTCTTACTAACTCATGTATCTTTTCGCAAAACCCTATATTGTTGGTACTCGTTGGAATTGTCTGTTCGAGTCGAACCTCATAAATAGCCACGATATGTGATATACCATTTAAGGTTTCAAATCTTTCTTATACGACACGATCGAGACTTTTACGACTTTATATCTGGATGTTTCGATAAGAATTGTTCTTTGATAGTTCTTTGAAAGGAATGGCGATAAACAGCTTTATTTTGACTTTGTGAGCATATGGCACTTGGTCCAAATCCAACAGTTTATTTGGATAATCATTCCAATCATTTCATAAGAAATTTGAAAAAAAAAAGTTAACATAGTAACAATTAAGAGTTCTTGCTACCCCTCATCCCTCCCTCATTATGGGCTCCCAGAAGCAAAGCCAGTACTTGCTTCAATACTAGTTTATCATTTGTTCAGAAAAAAGGGATATTTATAACACAATGTGATAACCATGAGGCTTCTAGCAATTCTCAAAAGGTTCTAATAAAATAAAAACAATGTATAAGGATCTTAATTCACCAATTACTAAAACAAATGTCATGTTAAGAGGCCAGAGAGTGAGTTCGCCTGTCAAGAGAACCCTTTTATTTCACCATGTACTGGTTCAGGGCATAAAGGAGAAATATCTTCAAACCAAATCTGAGCGAATAAAACAGTTATTTTCTAAAGCCCTTTGCTCCAAACTATTAAATAAATACCGAATGAAAAAAACAACAACAGCCAGGCACCATATAAATTTGACACAAAGAAGAATCAACGAGTCGAATTGCTGCAAAGTAACATTCACAAGAAACCAAGACATCCAGACCTCATGCAAATGTTAAAATCATCCATTGAAAGTTTATTGTGTAGAGAAGACAATACAAGGGTAAAGGCTGGCAAAAAGTCAACGAAAACAAAAGAAAAGATTAAAAAAAAGGTGTACCTATTAAATGACACAATGAAAAATCTGCATCTTAAATATCTTGTCGAGGATGCCACAAGAAAGATATCTTATTCACTTTTCTGAAGATTGAAACTTTTTTATATCAGGCACGCGACTTCTGCAGACAGGGAAACGTGTCTCTGTAAGTGTCACGAAAGTCTGCAATTTAAGGCAAATAAACTAAAACAGACAAAACTAATCAATAGCAATGAGTTGGATGCTCTTGCTGCGATGATCACATGCTGCAATGACAGTCTTTGGTGCATGTATAGGACATGTGAGTTATGCTCTAAGAAATAAATAGAGATTGAACAGTTTGATCCCGGACAAATGATAGAATGGTTTGAGTGGAGGACAAAAAGGATTGAGAAATTTAAACCTCCTGAAAGAGAAACGAGTGGCCAAGAAAGGGTAGTCAGTGTTACAGTAAAGGATCGTGAGAAAGGTACATTAAAGCAACTGGTAGATGAATTTCAAGAGGAATTGAGTAAATGCTGCAGACATTTGTATAACACTCAACACCAATACAAAGCCATTCGTCAACTGAACGAAAATTTGTCAGAAACGGATGTGTTACTTCATATCGACTTTTCTGAAAATTATTCCTGCAAATAAAGAGCTGAGAAACAAAGTATGTACTTTGGTGCTTTAAAACGCCAAATAAGTTTACACACCGGAATTATATAAAAGATTCACACCATATCCCATTTTGCTCAATTTCCGACAATATAAAGCATAGTCCATCGGGGATTTGGGGCCATATGAAGCCAGTTCTACAGTTTGTAAAGAACGAGAATCCGTCAGTGACCAATTTAATTGTCCTTAGCGATGGGCCGACAGCTCAGTATCCTTGCAAGGAGAACTTCTATCTAACGACTAAAGTACCATTAGAAATTGGATACCAAACGGTGAACTGGAATTTTACGGAAGCTGGTCATGGTAAAGGATCACCAGACGGAATTAGGGCCGTGATAAAAAGAACAGCAGACCGTGCGGTAGCTCATGGTAATGACGTACTTGACGCCAAAGGTCTCCATGATATACTTACTGGTGCAGAAATAGCTGTAAAACTGTTCCTTATCGATGATGACGGAATTGACCAATATGACAGTTATATAAAATCACAGAACCTAAAAACAATCAACGGAACAATGAAAATTCACCAGGTAATTTTGAGCTTTAATTTACTGTTCTTTCTATAGAATGATGGATACATGAGATAACCGAATACATCGGCGTAAAAGTCTTAAAGAGATACGTAGCAGATATTAACATTTTTTTTATATAAACCGGTAATGCACTGATCTTTTTCTCAGAATCGCATACAAACACATTCTGTGAACATAAAAGCAAACTCTCTAAGAATCCCGTATTTTGTACTTAAGGTAGCACCCGTGTAATGGTGCCACAATATTTCGATAGTAATTCTAATCGCACGCGGAGTTTGTAGAGGGTGTCCGAAAAGCTACAAATTTAATGAGCGATTAAACGTTCGAAATGTTTCGGAATCTTTACATGGGTACTGCCTGAGTACGGTAAATGCCATTTAAATGTTTAAGAGGAATATTCATATTTGATTTCAGGTCTTCTCTTCGACTTTCGACCAGATTTTCCACCGAGCAGTAAGCTGTTTTTGCAGCACACCACCAACATGCCAATGTTATGAGCCACAGAAGTATCAGAGAATCAGGGGTCTGAAGAACAGCAGGAGCAGACAAGACATTCGACGCCTTTAGGTACACTCATAATGATTTAAATTGTTATTAAGGATAACTCAAAATGTCTAACCTGCATTTATCATTTTTTAATGATACGTCCACTCTTTGTCGGAACATGTCTTAATATTTTAAGATGTCTCACAGATTCGTCTGTGCAGTCCTCATGAGCTTGTTCGGGGCAACATTTTTCACTAGGACTGTCATTTCCTGTTTCAAGATTATATATATCACCAAAGTTTCAATTAAAAGAAAACACGTTCGTTGTATGTGTACTTATTATTCATTCATTATTTTGTATTGGATCGCAATTGAAAGTTCAGCAGACGAAAATACATATCATGAAGAAATATATTTTCCTTCAAATATCAAACAGAAAAGATTGTGTCGGAAAAGAGATCGTTTCAACCAATTCCAAAATCTTTTGTCACAAAAGTGTTTTTTAGCATTCTGTTGTAGATGCCATACTATGAGTATTCATGGGGATATCAGTGAATACAAGATTGATGAAAAAAAAAAGAAATAATCATAAACATGGAAAATATTTCTTCCTTTATCACTTTATCAATTTCAGAGAAGCCTGACATAGACCAGTCCATCAAAGATGAATACTGTGTTGTGCTCTATGATGAAAAACCATATCCTGGTGTTATTGTTGACACGGACGAGGGAGAAGTAGAAGTGCAAGTCATGCACTATATCGGCAAGAACAGATTCTTCTGGCCACTAATTAGCGATGTACTTTGGTATAAGAAAGAACAATTCTTAACAATAATTGAACCACCAGAAAAGGTAGCCAGGAGGCACTTTCAAATCAATGAAAATGTATGGGGAAAACTTGAGAACTATTTGGATCAGAATACAATGTGCTAAGAGTTTGATCATTCTCGTTATCCCCTTGGCTAAAATGTGTGAGAGTAACATGGGCTACCTTCCTCAGAGAGCATTCTACAGTTCTACCGTTATGTTTGTTTTCTTGTTTTGTTTCAGAGTTCATTGTGTTGGTGCACTAACCCGGTACGTTCATTTTGGCGGTCTTTATATCAGGAAACTCAACTCCGTAACGATTGTGTCAATTTCGTAACGTCCATGTCTGTACCGTAACGCACCTTAAGTGTGCCTCTATGAAATAAACATTGCCTTGATTGAGCATAGCATTAGTTTTATATGTTAACTATCAAAGGGTTTATACACAACATGTTTAAAATAGTGTTCTAATAAAGTTCTTGAAAGTAACTGGTTTTAGTTTGCAGCATTTTTTGCCAAAAAGTCGAGACATCGACATTGATATGCATTTCAGTAATAAGGAAATCAGAAAAATATTAGTGATTTCGGTGTGAAGTTAAAGATTTGTATAAATAAATGATTCGGGCATTCTTTAATGTGGTTGATGTTTTAATTAGTTGAAAAATATAACAATTTAACTTGTTATGGAGTGGACACTTCTTACGGATTGGGGTATGAAACAATGGCATAAATGTGTCTTTATAACAGCTGACCACGCTGCTACCTTCATTAAATACACAACAAATCATATATTAACAATATGCAAGCATAGGTTTTATCAAAACCTATATGTCAAAATTCAAAGAAGCACGATTGAAAATATACGCTTTCCGTAGAATGACCCTACTAGTACAGCACAATTTTCTCTTGGCACTGAACACGTGTTAGGAAAGCTGTATATGGCTGTGAAAAATTAGTATGTAGTTCTTGTGAGGAAATACAACACGTTTTACAAGGCTCCACTAGAGCGTCCATGCATCAATCTGAAGGATCTTAGAACCAGGAATGTCCAAGACCCAACTGACTACCTAGATATCATTTTGAAAATTGCCCGACCATTAAGGTCAATAACCCCTTGTTGGTCAGGATTTATGCAATCCGTTGAAGAAGGCAATTTTTCTTGAAAATCATCTATCAAGTTCTTACCAGTGATTGATCTAAATCCTAGTGATTTGTCCAGTGTTTACTCAACTTTATGTTTTGTGTGTACAGAAGCTAGTAGGTACGAAACTACACCTATTGTGATATTTGATCAACATATTTACTGGAAAGCGTCTTCAATCAAACAAAGTGAGACACGCGAGAGTCAATTGAAGAATGTTGCTCTAAGATTAGGAGGTTTTCATATATGCAAAGGAGTTTTCTCGGAAGTATTGGCCATCTTATGCTTGAAACTGGACTTCAAGGTGTCTAAGAGACCGTATATGCGCCAAACGCAGTTGACCAAATAATGAGGGGCAAGGCAGTGTTAATGGCAGTCCGTGCACACCTTTTGGTAGATTCAGTGCTTAATACGATACTTACTTCAGATATATATGGAATACCGTTGAGACAATAGTCAAACATGACATACTATGAAAGTGACAGTGATGAAGTACATTTGAATTACGTTGCAGCGAATGAAACAATCTCATATCAAATCCCCCAAGAGAACGATATCATTGTTGGAGCAGACATAAATGGGCCACTCGGTGAAGAGTGTGGTGCTACCGACGATACAATACCTGACGTAATGGAATTAAATACCATCTCAAACTTCTACAATCATCTGGTCAGTAAAGAGATTTCGCTTGAAGATGTTAATGAAAATGAAGTATTTTAACATGTGAAAGAAAGATTTGACGCAAAACTACTCCAGTTAACGTCGTACCCAAATGTGTGTTTCTGGGTTCAATACATGGACATGATTGGAATCCTTAAACAGTTTATCGAAGCCGAACGAACTGGCAATTGGGAACTGCACATTCATTCATTGGAACATATGCTTCCTTACCTTGCAGCTACAGGGCATAATCTGTTTGTAAAGTCGACCTATCTTTACCTCCAACAAATGAATGAATATCCGGTACAACACATTTTTGCATATATGATAAATTCAAAAACAGTTTTCATGTCACACGCCGTAGTGGCCGCTATTGGGCAGGGCTTTCAACCGATTTAACAATTGAGCAGACACTTATGCGAAGTCTTAAATCCACTGGAGGTATAACAATAGGGGATGGTATGACGGAAGTATAGAAGGGCCAGTGGTTACTCTCTATGCCTATTTGTGCGGCAATCAATTCTTCTCTACAGAAATTAACCGATACTTCATAACATACAAGTGAGCAACATAAAGAATTCTCCCAGTCAAGACAAGAAAGAGATACCAAAGCCCGCAATATCATTTTGGAATTCTTGGAGGAGCGAAGTCCATTCGCAACGGTAAATTCTCTGTGAAATATCGAGACTGGCGTGACATCAACAGGTGATATAAACGCACACAACGCCAGGGAGATCGGTAGCGCCATTATCAAGGAATTTAAGAAACAAAACGTGATGGACGTTTCATTCAAGAAAAGCAAACAAGTTGTGACTTTGCAAACACACTCCTTGCTGCAAGTTGGAAATGACATAGTTCACGTTAACCCACAACTCTTATTCAAAGGTATCTGCCAACTGTATGTGGACTATGTCACCAAAAGGTATGGACAACCACCAATTCTTTTCGATGGCTACATGTGTGGACCCTCAAAAAATGACTTTACACATCAACGTCGAAGTAAGGGAATTATGGGAACCAGCGTTATGTTTTCGGAAGAAACACCATTCCGCTCAAAGAAAGATAATTTTTTGGCAAACAGTGCAAGCAAGGAAAATTTCATCCATCTTATTGGGGACACTCTTTAGAGCAATGGGTGTGAAGAAGAGCATGCCAAGTCAGACGCTGATGTGACTATTGTCAAAACAGCTGTCAAATCGGCCTCAAGAAAGCCAACGACACTTATAATTGGTGACGCTATAGACGTGTTGGTCCTCTTATGTTTTCGTGCCGTGATAACCGACAGTGACATTGTCTTTCAATCGGACAAAAATTTAAGTTAAAGTAAAAAATTATAATAAGATCATGGAGTATCAAGAAACCCAAAAAAGTTCTTGGTATGCATATTTGTAATAATCTTCCTGCTCTTCATGCCCTTACTGGGTGTGATACAACTTCACACATTTTCGGAATCGGAAAGAGATCCGCACTGAGAGAAGAAGGATCGTGTCATGTACTACATACAGAGTGAACTTGGCCATTTCAGGAAAGTGTGAATTCAGAACAGGTTGAATATGTCGGTGAAATAATTATTGTGGCATTCTATTATGGATCCAGTGAGGATTCCTTAGTTAGTTTACGTCTCCGAATCTTTAGAGAAAAGACTGTAAACAATTTAAACACTGTAGAAATACATACTCTGCCGCCGACGTCTGCTTTTGCAAGGCTTCACAGTCTTTGCGCCAAGCGGCAAATATGGGATTGAATAGAACAAACTGAACAAGATCCAAAACTTTGGGGTTGGAAATTGGAAAATGGACTCTGCATTCCAAAAAGAAAAGACATGCATCCTGCCCCATCAGAACTTCTTGCAGATATTACATGCAGGTGCAAAACCATCTGTGACAGCAGAGGCTGTTCGTGCAGGAATCACGGATTGGAATGTTTTATAGCAAATAAATAATGCAAAGGGACGAGTTGCTCTACCTGCCATCCCAATAAACTTGAACCCAATGACAGTTCAGAAAGCAATATGTAATATAGTCATACATTATTTTTGATGCGTCATGTTTCATAAAATAGTTAAAAAGAAACTTGTGTAGAGGGCTTTTTGTCAAAATTTGATCGTTTTTGTTCAAAAATCATGCATAAGCACATATTAGAGTCACCGGTTAGAAGTCAATGTCAAGGTCATGTTTTTACATTTATAGGTTTGTTACCTTCAAAATTTATTAAAACAAACATAAGATTGTATTTTTAATCATCACGTTTGAATTGAGCGCAAGTTTTGCAACTGTGACTTACAAAAAGTATTGCATAGTGTCTGGAAACCTCGTATTTTCTTTTTTACAGGTGACATATTACAGGTGAAAAAGTCCGTTTTCCACCTCTCCTTTCAATGGCGATTTTTACATGTAATAGATAACACCCCAAAGTGGTCATATAACCAGAAATATTTTCTGTTGCAATTTGTTTGAGGTTTGGTGAAAAAATCGCAAATCTGTCCTGGCCTAACCATCCCAAACTCCACACAGTAATCTCCCCTTGCTACGCTGCATCGATCAACCCCATAAAGGGAGATCATTGTTGGGAGTTTGTAACCATCCGTGCAACAAAACTTCGACTCTTATGACGTCATTTTTTCGTTCATCAATTTCGATGACGTCACTTAAACACAGGGGTTATTTTCTCATTGCCATTAAATAGATTTCTTAATCGGTCTACATTCTACATGAAAGGTAAAACATTAGACCTAGCTTGTCGTTGTATTTTAAATCAAGGCCTCTTTTCCCCAGATGTTTATGCTCCACTGATGGTGTAAAATATACCCTTTCTATAAATATCGAAGTCTTGGAACAAATAGTGTATTGACACAATAACAGCCGGCCTTTTTAATAAATTTAATTTCCAGAGCGCACTCCCATTATTCATATTTCACAATGATTCCGAGTTGTATCAACCGGATGTTATCAAGCCTATTATTGACACTCGATAAAAACTCGTCTTTACTTTGGAAACTCCGTGAATGCGGACAAAAAATCCCTTTTGGCCAAGGTCCTTCGTCCAATGAGTACTTGAAATGTATAGATACATATAGGCCAGGACAGATGCAGTTTAACCTCAAACAAATTGCAACAGAAATAAAAACACTTGCATCATGTAAACCACTTATTACTTAACGTTACCTAAAGAATCGCCATGTTATTTCGCTGCTGTTTAAAAGATATAGGAGAAAACATTTTTGTCAATTTGTAAAATCTATTTTGACACGCATGGACCTCCATACGCGTGATTTTCCTTGGCGGAAGTTGTCATCGATTATCACCGGAAATTGCAGACAGTATCAAAACAATTGCACAATCATCATTTTTGTTACAATGTAAATAATATAAAGCATTGTCTTTCTTAATTCATGAACTATGATATTGCTAGATCTTTATTAGCGTACACCTATCATAGGCGTAGGAGCGTTTTCAACATTGGGGGGATGGGGGCAACTTCAGATGAAGACCGGTCTAAGAATAAATGTTCCTTAACTTTTTAATGACTCTTTATGCATTTACAAATTCAATAATATTATGAGAATAAAAAGAAAGCGTATGAAAATGTGTATCATTAATAATAATAATAAAAAAAGGGATATGCCAGGTCTCGATCTCACGCGGAAATCAAATGTATTGATTTAAACAAAAAGGAGCAGCGACCAGACTGTCACAGCCACGGATTCATCTACTATAAGAACGAGAATAAATTATGCTTCAAGCTTTAGCTAACAATTGAAGACAATATTGAGTCTGACTCCTTCGAACAAATTCTATTACACCATTTTTTTTGTCAATCAAAACTTCCCGGGTATTTTTGTGAGATGAGTTTTCATTGGATAAACCCGATGTGTTCAAATTGTCATTTGCGATGATGACGTCAAAAAGATTTTGGTTATTGTGCGTTACAAAAGGCGAATTGGAATTAGATAAAGAACAAAAATACACATTTATTTTTATTCTGCTGTTCGTTTCTTTTCTTTTCATTTTCAAATATCTTCATTTGCCATTGTGAATATTGGGGGGGGCCAAAGTATAGTCTGGCCCCCCCGTCTGGATATTGGGGGCGGGGGAGGGGGCTGGCCCCCCTGCCCCCCGGCCCCTACGCCTATGCCTATGTTTGAAATATCACCTATATAGTTTCACCTATATCTGAAATGGTGTGTATTCGATGTTTGACGAATCTCGATAAATACTATGTCACTGATGACGTCACTAAAAATTGTGTCAAGTACACTTTGAACGTAGATCTTTGAATGTTTAATTTTACCGTTACTAACATACTATTCATGATTTGCTAATTTGAGACTGTATGGTTTCAAAACAAATAATGATATTCAATTGAATTTTTATTAACAAGAGAATAAAAAAATGATACATATATTTCGGGGAAAAAACTACGGAATCCTGTTCGGACCATAATTATTGAATTTGTTTTGCATTTTTCTTTCGATGAATTCATCCGAGAGTTGTTTTCTATGCACAAATGAGTGAATATTCGCCATGAAGTAACTGTAATACCGAACAGGTTTACAAAAACATATAAACATATTTTTTCTGTGAAACTACATTTTAGAACCCTTTGTTGATGGATAATAACTGCAACCTCTTCTTTTAGATGCTCATTGCATTTCCTTACTTGTGCAGCACAATTTTCTCTTCGCACTGAACATGTGTTAGGAAAGCTGTATATGGCTGTGAAATATTAGTATGTAGTACTTGTGAGAAAATACATCAAGTTTTACAAGGCTCCACTAGAGGTCCATGCATTAATTCGAAGAATCTTAGAACCAGTAATGTCAAAGACCCAACTGACTACCTAGATATCATTTTAAAAAATTGCCCGACCATTAAGGTCATTAACCCCTTGTTGGTCAGGATTTATGCAATCCGTTGAAGAAGGAAATCTTCCTTGAAAATCATCTATTAAGTTCTTACCAGTGATTGATCTAAATCCTAGTGATTTGTCCAGTGTTTACTTAACTTTATGTTTTGTGTGTACAGAAGCTAGTAGGTACCAAACTACACCTATTGTGGCATTTGATCAACCTCTTTACTGGAAAGCGTCTTCAATTATATTAAGTGAGATACGCGAAAGTCCATTGAAGAATGTTGTTCTAAGATTAGACGGTTTTCATATGTGCAAATGAGTTTTTTCGGAAGTTCAATGTATAGGCCATCTTATGCTTGTAACTGGACTGCAAGATGTGTTGGAGATCGTATATGCGCCAAACGCAGTTGACCAAATGATGAGCGGCAAGGCAGTGTCAAGGGCAGTCCGTGGATACCTTTTGGTAGATTCAGTGCTTAAAACGATACTTACTTCAGATATATACAGTGTATTGGATACCGTTGAGATAAGAGTCAAACAGGACATACAAAGAAAGTGACAGTGGTGAAGAACATTCGAATTACGTTGCAGCGAATGAAACAATCTCATATTAAATCCCCAAGAGAACGATTTCATTGTTGGAGAAGACATAAATGGGCCACTCGATGTTCAAATGAGTGTGGTGCTACCGACGATACTATACCTGGTGTAATGGAATTGAATACCATCTCAAACTTCTACGATCAGCTGGTCAATAAAGAGGTTTCGCTTGTAGATGTTTATGATAATAAAGTATTTTAACATGTGAAAGAAAAATTTGACGCAAAACTACTTCAGTTGACGTCGTACCCAACTGGGCGTTTTTTGATTCAATACATGGACATGATAAGAACCCGTAAACAGTGTATCAAGACCGAACGAACTGGCAGCTGGGAACTGCACATTCAGTCAGTGGAACATATGCTTCCTTAACTCGCAGCTACAGGGCATAATCTGTATGTAAAGTCGACCTATCTTTATCTCCAACAATTGAATAAACTTTCTGAAACACATCTTTGCATATATGATAAATTCAAAAACAGTTTTCATGTCAAACGCCGTAGTGACGGCTATTGGGCAGGGCTTTCGACCGATTTAACAATTGAGCAGACACTTATGCGAAGTCTTAAATCCACTGGAGGTATGACAAGAGGGAATGGTATGACGGAAGTACAGAGGGGCTAGTGGTTACTCTCTATGCATATTTGTGGGCAATCAATTCTTCTCTACAGAAATTAACCAACACTTCTTATCATACGAGTGAGCCATATAAAGAAGTCTCCCAGTCAAGACAAGAAAGAGATACCAAAGCCCGTAATATCATTTTTGAATTCTTGAAGGAGCGAAATCCAGTCGCGACGGTAAATTCTCTGCGAAATATCGAGACTGGTGTGACACCAACAGGTGATGTAAACGCACGCAACGCCAGGGAGATCGGTAGTGCCATTATCAAGGACCTGAAGAGACAGAACGTGATGGACGTTTCATTCAAGAAAAGCAGACAAGTTGTGACTTTGAAAACACACTCCTTGCTGCAAGTTGGAAATGACATAGTTCGCGTTAACCCACAACTCTTATTCAAAGGTATCTTCCAACTGTATGCGGACTATGTTACCAAAAGGTATGAGCAACCAACAATTGTGTTCGATGGCTACATGTGTGGACCCTCCAAAATGACTCCACACATCAACGTTGAAGTAAGGGAATTATGGGAACCAGCGTTATCCTTTCGGAAGAAACACCATTCCGCTCAAAGAAAGATCATTTTTTGGTAAACAGTACAAGCAAGGAAAAGTTCATCCATTTTATTGGGGTTACTCTATAGACCATTTGGTGTGAAGCAAAGCATGCCAAGTCAGACGCTGATGTGACTATTGTCAAAACAGCTGTCAAATCGGCCTCAAGAAAGCCAACGACACTAATTGGTGGCGATACAGACTTGTTGGTCCTCTTATATTTTCATGCCGTGATAACCGACAGTGACATTGTCTTTCGATCGGACAAAAATTAAGTTCAAATCGAAAAATAGGATCATGGAGTATTAAGAAATTACGGAATCCTGTTCGGACCATAATTATTGAATTAAAATTATAAAAATTGTTCTTAGTATACACATTTGTAATATTCTTCCTGCTCTTCATGCCCTTACTGGGTGCGATACAACTTCACGCATTTTCGGAATTGGAAAGAGCACCGCACTAAGAGAAGTAAGATCGTGTCATGTACTACAGAATGAGCTTTGCCACTTTCAGGAAAGTGTGAATTCAGAACAGGTTGAATATGTCATTAAAATGATTATTTCGGCATTCTATTATGGATCCAGTGACGATTCCTTAGACAGTTTACGCCTCCGAATATTTAGAGAAAAGACTGTAAACAGTTTAAACACTGTAGAAATACATACCCTGCCGCCGACGTCTGCCTCTGCAAGGCTTCACAGTCTTTGCCAAGCGGAGAATATGGTATTGGATAGTACAAACTGATTAAGATCCAAAACTTTGGGGTTGGAAATTGGAAAATAGAATCTGCATTCCAATAAGAACAGACATGCATCCTGCCCCATCGGAACTGCTTGCAGATGTTAGATGCAAGTGCAAAACCAACTGTGACAGCAGAGGTTGTTCGTGCAGGATCCACGGATTGGAATGTTTTATAGCATAGCATGTAAATAATGCAAAGGGACGAGTTGCTCTAACTGCCAACCCAATGAACTTGAGGACCCAATGAAAGTTCAGAAAGCAATATGTAATATAGTCATATATTATTCTTGATGCTTCATGTTTCATAATATAGTTAAAAAGAAACTTATGAAGAGAGTTTTTTGTCAAAATTTGATCGTTTCTGTTCGAAAATCATGCATAAGAACATATTAGAGTCACCGGTTAGAAGTCAAGGTCAAAGGTCAAGGTCACGTTTTAATATTTATAGGGTTGTTACCTTCAAAGTTTATTAACACAAACATAAGATTGTATTTTTAATCATCATGTTTGAATTGAGCGCAAGTTTTGTAACTGTGACTTACAAAAAGTATTGCATTACGTCTGGAAACCTCGTATTTTCTTTTTCACAGGTGACATATTACAGGTGAAAAAAATCCGTTTTCCACCTCTCCTTTCAATGGCGATTTTTTACACGTAATACATAACACCCCAAAGTGGTCAGATAACCAGAAATATTTTCTGTTGCAATTTGTTTGAGGTTTGGTGAAAAAATCGCATATCTGTCCTGGCCTAATAAGTCACTTCGAGGTATCGGTTAAAAAAACATGCGGTCGAAAGCTTAAAGGAGCCGTGCAGAGAGGATTTAGAGCCCACGACCGCTAGATCGAACGCCATTGAAAGCATGACGAAGGTATTTTTATTGACTGTTTATTAATATAACACTTATTCGATCTGTGCCGAATAAATAGCATTGATTACAGAGGAAATAATTAATCAAGGGGGAAATCATTCCCATCGACTGTCTGTCATTTTACCTCTCTTTTGAGAGTGCGGTGTCAAAGTCTCGATTATCATGAGCTGTCACCAAAACAAAAACAACATTCACAAATTTCAATTCAATGTTATTTCGCATGAAGCAAATAATTCATTATTCATCTAGCACTTGTTTTCTTTTCCCAACTGTAATGATTTATTGATTATGTATCTATACATTTCAAGTACTCATTGGACTAAGGACCTTGGCCAAAGGGGATTTTTGAAATTATTTTTTAAAAAATTGAGAAAACGCTCATAAAGATTCTATCAAATACCACAAAGAAGTCGGATATTCATATTTTTTTAATTATTGTCTGTAATTGCTAGTTAGATCTGCCTGAAATCAAATTAGAAGGAAAGAGTTAATGAAAGCTGTGACATTTTTCCGAATTTTTCTTTATTGCTCCTTGGTCACATACGTATTTAGTCCTTATTACATAGACAATTTCCAGTTCACCATTCATCAGTTCACCATATTTGTTTTACATCGATTGTGAAGGAAGCTTAAAGCTTGTTCAAAGCCACTCTCGATGACTGCTTCCTGGATACTTAACCAGTAATCGCGCAGTCTTTGTGGGTTCGTCCCGTAATTTTCACCTCGCCTAATAGGGATTCGAACCCAGGACCCTCGGTACAATAGCCCGACGCTCTACCACTGCACCAATGTCGCCCGCATTTCGAATTAAAAAGGACAGAACAAACTAATATGGGGAATATACCTGATTGGAACTGTCTTTTGATGATTCTGAAATACCTCAATTGCCTTATTATAAGTCAATCAGCTGGACAAAATGAGCAACCTACTCATCATCTATATTGAATCATTTATTTGCCTGTGCCATGCCATAAGGCTCTAAATAATCTAGAAGCATGTGTAGGTAATTGGTTTGTCAGAAGCACTTCCATTGAATATATATGATAGCAAAAAGCTTCTGAGTTTGGAGCAATTGCTTTAAAAAATCGGCAATGTTCTGATGTTTGTAAACAAACCAGGTTTCGATGAAGGCAGTCTTTCGGGTTTCATTTGAAAAGTCCAGAAAATTCAATTGTTGCCCAAGGGATTGGTAGTTTTCTATACTAGTAGAGTTTTAGTAAAATTTCGTACGTTATAAATCAACCTGCATGATTCTTTTTGAACAAACAAATGTAAAGCGACATGAGAGTCAGTGGAAATTCTTTCTTTGTAAGAACACAATTTGATGAAACTAAGGGACTGTGTGGTAAACTCAAATACGGTGAACATGTTTTAAGAAGTAAAAAGCTCTTTTGGACTTAATATGGCCCTAAATGCACGACCCGTCGTCTTATAGATATCAGTAGTGAAAACTACAACGTGTCATGGTACAATAATTATTGCAATATGTACAACGTTTTTTTGAATGAAAGATAAGGAAAAATATCTGTTTTATGATAGCAAATTTTATCAAATTTGATAACTGTCAATATCCTTTCTTTATTTTTTGTGGTGTTATAGAAGAAATCTTTCGTAGCACAACCCCTTTGCGCAATGGCTTGTTTCGGCCCTTCTTTATTCTATACAAAAACAGTCATTTTGGCATGTTCACAGTACCTTCCATGAAAAGATTCAGAGTTAATCCTTGTTGTTTCACTACTCCACACTCTGTTGCCATTCAGAATTTAACAAGCAAACATATCGAAGATCAGCTACTTTTTTCACTACCGGCCATTACTTTTTACCTACCTCTTAAATCGCCTACAAAAATGGATGGGTCAGCGAAGGACGTCTCCCTCAGCGCTTCGCCTTCCACGAGAAGTAGTCCTGGAAAAAACAACAAACCAAGGGTTTAAAACATGGCCAACACCCACAAAATATCAAAAATAGTAAAAAAAAAAGAGAAAAGCTTCTTTTGTCCTAAAAGCATAACATTAACACTCAAAGTATCATTCTGAATTTTCAGTAACTACTTTTTACAACGACCTCTGGAAGTAATTATTCAGTATACTCTAACCGTATGGGGAGCCATTTTTGAAAGTAGGTCAGCAACGAAGGGCCAATCGTATCAACTCGGCAATCCCCGTCACAAGCCGGGGATTACCGGAAAGAGCTGATTGACAAAATATGAAACAAAGATGTGTTCATATAATCATCTTTAATGAAAAGGGTAAAAAAGAAAACCATCCAATTGTGATATATAACCAATTTGTGTGTATTTAAATACATATTTAGTGCCTGTGTGCATTTTGCGTTATCCGCCGGAAATAAGGCGAATTACCCCAGGATTTCTGGTGTATTCATGTACTGCCTACGAGGTATATCTACCGACTTGTTACGGGGATTGCCGAGTAGATACGATTGAACGAAGGGTATGTCCGTTTGCAATCGTATCTACTCGGCAATCCCCGTCACAAGCCGGGGATTACCGGAAAGAGCTGATTGACAAAATATGAAACAAAGATGTGTTGATATGATCATCTTTAATGAAAAGGGTAAAAAAGAAAACCATCCAATTGTGATATATAATCAATTAGTGGGTATTTATATACATATTTAGTGCATATGTGCATTTTGCGTTATCCGCCGGAAATAAGGCGAATTACCCCAGGATTTCTGGTGTATTCATGTACTGCCTACGAGGTATTTCTACCGACTTGTGACGGGGAATGCCGAGTTGATACGATTGGGTACCATATATGATCAATTATTGCGGACTTTAGTTCCTTTTTTCAACTCGAAGGTTATTTTGCGTGACAATGTTAAAAATATGAACTTTGGAGCAGGAATTATAAACAAATGAGCTACGAAAGTAAAAGTTAAATGAACTAATGCGTTGCTTCGGTCGATTTCATGAAATTACGGAAGAATATAACTGTCATAAATTCACTGGATATTCAATGCCAATGTCCAGCTCAACAGAAACTACACGTGACAGACCGTTACACAACTTTGTAACTTATCGGATGTTACTCTCGTTTCCTGGTTCGCTACGGGACACTGGCTAAGTTTTGTTACGGTCCGTCACATTTTGTTGCGTTTTTCTCGGTCAATCTTTTATAAAGTATGCCATCTTTATTGTAGCTTCCGTGGTAAATTATTACTACATTTAACAAACAATAACGGAATTTTATTATTGTGTTGCAGAAAACCATAACAATAAATATGGGAATGCGAAAATGTATTTCCCAATAACATGTTTATCCTTTTGTTATTTCTTTTCACAATTTTGAATACCATGCATCTGCAACAAAATCATTCAAATTTGGACAGTCCAAAAATTGAAGTAAGGTAAAGTGCCAAAAACAATTAAAGAAAACAGTTATGACAAGAAATTTCTAATCGTATTCTTCTTTTGTCAATTTCATGCGGAGAATGTCGACGTAATTTTGTTATGGAAAAGTGTTTGAATGTGGTGTAATATAAGGAGCAATAAACTAATTTGTCCTACCGCCTTATTTCAGAAAAATTTGGAACTTTTTTGTGTAAAATGTAAGATCGTTCAATACGCGCACCTTTTGCTCTTCAAAAAACTTGTTTTGCTTTACAACAGCAACATTTCAATTTTTTTA
Organism: Cerastoderma edule; assembly: GCA_947846245.1. Lineage (NCBI taxonomy): Eukaryota > Metazoa > Mollusca > Bivalvia > Cardiida > Cardiidae > Cerastoderma > Cerastoderma edule. The sequence goes on from OX401411.1 coordinate 26,475,023, forward strand.
ACACCCACTTTGATATTTATATTCAACTTTCTTTTCAATTTAGGACATCTGCTTGGTAAAGAAGCAACAATAAAACAAAATGAGATAGGGTTTACAAGTTGCCAGTAGCCCCTACAAATACATTATATTCAATAATTTATTATAATTGCATTTTGTAATCCCTTGAACTGGGTTTACCTTTCTGAGATAGTTCTTGCCGGCTTATCCTCAATTAAAATCACCACTAACTGAATCATCCTTTCTCAGTAAATATGTATTTTACAACAATTTCCTGACTATGTGAAAAAATGTCATTTAATGAAAGTGAAAAATCAATATTGTTATCGAGTATAATATTCATGCTTTTTGAAATGAATTTCTAGATCTATTTAAGATTAAAACACTTCAAATATGAAATTTTCACCTCACCTTTAAGAACAAGGCGTAAGTCACTACATTGTAGTCTACCAGAAGTCTGTGCACCCCCCCCCCCCCCCCCACCCGGCCTTGGTAATCAAATGGCTGGTGAGCCTCAAATCCAGAAAAATACCTTTCAAAACATTCAAGGCCGTTGCAGAGGTGGGGCAACCATCTTTTTCCAGAAACTTTGGGCGGCAAAACACCTTTGATGCCAAGTGCTTTAAAGGCACTGAGAAGTCCGGCCTTGTTTTTATGAGACTTTTTTAAAAAATAATGGAGGCCAATTAAAAGGGTCATTAGCTTGTCATAAAGCTTCTGTGATTTTACCAAATCACGGAAAAAAAGTTTAAGCCTATGACAGAGGTAGTGTATCCTTATTAAATCCTTGTATTCTCTCTTCAGTTGTGTGGCGAGACCAATCTTGCAGCCGGTCATGTTTGATGCTCCATAGATCCCATCACGATAAGTTTTTTCTAATTAGATTAAATAAAAACATGAAATGGATTTAATTGTTCGGGTCTCGTTTTCTCTGTATATGTTCATAAGTCCAAGGCCAGAGAGTCGCCTGATTGTCATGGTACTCCTGAGGTAAGATTTAACTCTTCTCATACCTGAGAACGAGCGCTCAGCCGATGCCGTTGACATGGGTATTGCCAGTAAAAATAAAATGCAGTTCCTGGTATGACTCACGAATTGCCACTTTCAGTGTTTTCTCCAGCGTGTTCAAGTCTTCTGCTGACAATCCTATCCACTTGCATGTCCAGCGGCTGCATTCTATCTTGAAAGTCTAGGACATGCCATTCCAAATCTGCTTTGAACTCGTAAATGTCTTGTGTGACAGTTGCTAGCGCTTCAATCTGACGATTAATCGAGCTGTAAAGTAAAAACATCAATCAAAAGACTTTAATACTTTTTTATGAATATATATAAGATTAAATTTCACAGTGATCAAACCACCAATGAAAAGATCCCCATATACCAACATTGTCAATACCATCGATTTTCAACTACTTAAAGCAGCTTACTGCATGTACAGTCAAGGGACATAAGTGAGTTCCGACAATGGCTGATGCATGTGTGATGACGGCATGTCATTTAACCTTCAACTTGACACACATTAACTAACCAAACTTACTTGAAACGTTCAATACTTTGAGATGTTCCCTCAAAACTACACGAATTTGTCTTGGAATACTGATATACTCTGACCAAATATCTGTCACAACCTGGATTAAGTCCTTGTCATTTTTTTAATTTCGTTCACTCGCTTTTGCACTTGACACTTCAGCACTCTCTATACATTTTTAATAATATTAATGTCTGGACTTTGAGCAGGCCATGGTAGTAGGGTCTTAATTTTACTGTCTTTTTCCCAAGCATTTGCACTTAAATAAACATGACATCGGGCATTATCTTCTTGAAAGGTTCAGGGCTTGTTGGCAGTGACGGAATACAACAGGCTATAAATTGTCTTCTAGTATAGTTAAATATTTTTTCAGTATTGATATAACCTATTACTTGGGTTAGTGTACCTACTCCGTTGTGATAAATACAGCTCCAAAACATTGTAGATGCTCAGGCTGTGCGCTCCGAGTCAGAAAGGATCCAAAGACATTCCGGTGGTAATCTAGTCATCTTTGCGCCAAGCGTAAACTTTTCTGTTTGCACCGACCACTATCTTTGCCATCACTGAATACAATTTTTGACCACTGATTATCAACTGTTCAGTGCAATTTTTCACGACAAAACCTTCGTTGCCGAGCACGATTTCTAGAGCCAAAAGTCTTCTGTTTGTTTCCATTAGCATACACTCGTCTTTTTACAGTCCTAGAAGATCGTGACCATTCTCTATTATTATTGAAATCTGATGTTAATTCAGTTAATGTCTGTCGGCGATTACTTTCACCATCCGAATGTTTTGTCGTTTTAGGTTGCCGTCCACTTCAAGGAGATTTTCAATATTTCCTCGTTCGGCTATCCTTTTCATAATTTTATAGACAGTTCTTTGATTGTATCCAGTGATTTCCTCCATTTTTCTACTCAATAATCCTTCGTTGATAATTGAATTATAACATTTTCAGGGATCAATTGTTTACCATGGCGCACCATGCACACTTTTTGCTGACGTAATCAACAAAGGGGAAATATTTATGGTTCCCTATAGTAAAATCGATTTGAAATACTTAAAAGTTCTCCTCCCTTATAATAAATTTCATTTATTAAAAATACCAATATCAAAAATAAGGTATGTTCGAGTAGTTAATAGAAATGACGTCGGCTATTGTGGGAACTCATTTATGTCCCCCGACTGTAGATATCTAAGCCATTGGATAAAATGATTTTCTGTATTTTGTAATGAGCTGAATAACACTCGTGATGCAGTCTCAACACCTCGAGTCTAATATAACTAGGCTCTCAGAAATATTATTAAATAGTATCTCGCAAACATGCTGCAATACTTTGTGTTGTACTGCCAGTTAGACAAAGCAATTTGAATGAGAACATTCGACTTTATAGTGTATTTAATATGTGTTGAATTTGTCGGAGGGCTACGCGCATGCCAATATATCAAAAGAATATGTATCGATGAAATGTAAAAACTAGACTGACAAAACGCATTTTGTTTTCTATCTAAGCCACGACCAAGAAAGTGCATGCTTAAATGGTTTATAATGTGATCAGGTAGCTGCTGGGACAAAAGAGCCGTCTTATTTAGATTAATATTAAAGTCCCGGACGACAAAGAATTTTGTTTTGGATCTGACGGAAATAAAGGTAAACACATTTATTAATAATTCAGTAGAGAAACTAATAACATATAAGATGAATCTAGGCATTTTTCATCTAATACAAATCCGATGGCAAGACGGTCAGCGAAACGTACCAGGAAGGGTTGGAAACTCCAGAGACGCAGTGTCCGTCCTTGCCTGTGTAAATGCAACAGGGAAGGACACATCTCTGTTATAGTTATTAGTTATAGGACAGTCAGAAAAGTATGTGAGGACATCCAATGCATTACAAGGCCCTCCTGGTTGTGTTAACACATACTAAATGAATCCCTGGATGGAATACATATATTGGGCACTAACTGGTTCCAGAACCACTTTCCGCTTCTTTATCGGCCTGAACGACCCCAACTTATACTTTTGGATAGTCATAGTTCCAACAAAAAACTTGGTCTCTTGGAGTTAGCGAGAGAAATTCAGATTATATTGCTTGCTTTGCCCCCTCATACAACAAAATATCTAAACCCTTTATACAAAACAGTCTTCGTTGGTTTTCAACAAAAAGTGCACTGATTTCTTGGTTTCTAAGTGTAAATGGCCAAGACTTTTCAAACACGCATATTTATGCAGGGAAAATATAATAAACAGTATTATTAAAGGGATTTGAAGTATGCGGCATCTACCCCTTTGACGCAAAACGTGTTCGAGAATTGGCATTCGCCCCTTCGAAGCCATTTGATAAAAATAATATATGTGCCACTTCTGAGAGCACTGAAATGTCAAATTCATCGTTTGCGAATTCAGCTCAGAACGAAGAAAACTGAAAATTTTGTATTTGTCTCTTCTCCCGAGCAGATATCAGTAATGACACATGCATAGGGCGACACACGAATGCCTACATGTAATACAGTAAGATGCAGGAGTTTATTTGATGGAATTACTGCTTCAGTTTCCCAAGAATGCACACTCAATGTCCCACAGGGCTTGTTTGATCTGCTTATTTGGGGACAGCTAGAAGTTTTATCTCCCGATCCTTCAATTGATGTTTCTAGTACAACGTAGGTCCTAAAGTGACCCATCTTGTTCGCTTGTGGACACTGTTTTTAAACTCCCCAGTTGAAAACCAAAAGAAATTGAAAAAAAGTAAACAAGTCACAGACATCAGATGAGATAGCATTCAAAAATCTTAAAGGAAATTAAAAATCTGAAAGACAAAAAGTAGAAAGACAAATGCTTAGAATAAAAAATAGCTGAAGAAAAGAAAAACGATGAAACAAAACAAGAAAAAGAAAGAAAGGGAAAACAATTTGAGCAGCTTTACTATAAGTTACTTAATACATATTGTTTGTCGATTTTATCAAGTTTATCAAACTATTGTTTAGAAATAGTACATTATTTGTATTTAATTGAGTTACATTTAAAAGCATACTAGCGCTCAGAAAAACTGCAAAACTGGGTAATATGGGTTATCAACTATGATAGAATACGCTGAAACGTAGCGAAAACCCACAGGATCATGACAATTTAACGTCTTCACTATTTATTATCTTTTTTTCAAAGTGCTATTTTCACTAATTTGGTGCCCACCAATTTAACTTCATTGTTTACATTTGAGTAACGTCTAAAATAGCAAGAATCGCTCGGATTAATGAGTGACAATCACTTGCTTAGAAAAATCATGTGAAACACATAAAATACAGTCATATATCCAATATCAACAATGTGAGCATTCAAAATGGAGACACTCTTGGGTATTATTGGTTCCAAACGTTTCTTGGCTGAACTAGTTTTATCGCGAATTGTAAACAAACCTTATAGTATTCATTCTTTCAAAAGCATCATATAAGCGTGTTACATCCTCAACTCTTCTGTAAAAGGGAATATAAAGTACTTTTAAGTTAATTTACAAATATCCTAGAATTTCACAATTTGAGTGGAAATGAGCGAAAGTATGGCTTATTGCTTCCACGAGGTACCTATGACGTCATATAGTGATGACGTTTCTTGTTTTAACGTCATAAAATTCTACATAAGTGTACTCGGCCAGCTGATTTTATCCAACTTTCCCCACCTTCAACATGCAGCTTTTTTAATTTAGCTATTGTGTGTGTGTGTCTAGTTTCGCACACAACATTCAGCAATTCTTTGCAAATTCAGATTCAAGAACTTGTTATTAATGATGAAGTGCGACCAGCGCAACCAAAAGATAAACGCCAAACAATGCTTCAAGAGGTTCAAGTGGTACTATTCCGATACTTTATCTGTTCGACAAGGCCATTTTCCTTTAGAAATGCAAAACTACGTTCGATTTAAAATTTCACAGACCGAAACATTTCCTGTCGAATTCTTATGCAAATAAGTAATATTGGCGGCTGACCTGTTTACTACTCTGAATATCTATCCCAATAAAAATTAACCCTCTAGTGACCATTGTTGCATATGTCGCGGGCTGCACGCAAAACTATCGCAAACTCCATTTTAGCAAATTTTACAGGAGATGCAAAAAACTTTTAATTTTCTTTCACAATTATTTAAAAACCAAATGTTTCCTACTGAAGGTAATAACTCATACAAAGATACCTGTGCAGTAATAAAATTACCATTTGGCTACAAGGTTTTCTGTATTCTTAACATATTGTAAGTAGTCTACGATAGTTTTGCAGGGACAGTGCTCTAAATTTAGAAAAAATAATCCGCGCAAAAGCATCGTAACTCAAGTTACGATCGTTCATTAAATTTTAATTGAAATTTAAATGCAAAACTGTAGTATATATAGAAAAAATGTGAAAATGACTTGCATAACATTAGGTAAGTAAACAATATTTCCTTTAACCTTAATATAAAACCTTTTAGATAGTTTATTGTAATGTTGGTGGCATGATTACAGCCAGTTCTGGAGACACTGATTGCAATCTTGGGCCCTGTTCTTCCTAACTGTAAGGGAGACTAAAACAAACTTTATTTGATTCAACTTTAAAATTTATTCATAACTTATCAATTCAAAACAAGAAGACTAGATACTTTACAATTGAACAGTGCATAAACCCATGGTAATGTCTTCTATGGATATTAACAACATTCAGAGCAGCATCACATATTCTACATATTTATAACGTATTTTTCTTGATGATTTTACTATAAAATAAATGCAAACAAATCATTATTTATTTTTCATATTGTCTATAAGGTACCAAATGGCACAGAGTCTCATCAATTTTCAACAATAATTTTACCAAAATCAGCTTAATGATTTAAATTATTTGGTTTTGTAGCAAATCATTAATTTCATATGAGTGCCATTTAAAACCCAATGGACAATCCTCCTTCAACAATTAAATTGATTTGAATACATTTATCTACTACTTATGAAACATAATAATAACATTTATTTTGTATTGCTATTATTTTCAGAAAATTATGTCGTGGTTTTGCACAGTATTGGATTGGCTGTATAACTAGTGTTCAGGTGATACAGCCTTCAATGGTTACTGAGCGCTAAGCGATGCTTAGTGACTCCTGTAATTAATAATACATTTTTTTTTAAATTTGAGTTTCATGATAAAATGATGATGACTGTTATCATGATCATAATGATATATGAAAATACAACTGATAATTAAGCATCAGATATTTTCATTTACCACATACGTCCCATTTAACATTTAACAGTTAATACTACTCATGAGGCAATAGTAAGAAAAATCCATCGTGGACCCTTTCAATGAGGCAGTCTGCACACAGACTTATGAGGTCTCTATATTTACCTTGTTGATTGGAATAAACTCTTCCCTTAACTGTTTCAGTATTATAGTTTGAGGTCTTGGTAGGCCCCTTGATCTTGTAAAACCACCAAGATTGATCGTATATTCCTCACCTTCATAACTCAACTGAAAAATGAATTGATTTGGACAAGTTAGGTTCATTTTAATGGTTTTAAATCCAAACCAATTTCAACACACCAGCAACTGCTCTGGAGTCATAAACATGTTCAGTGGACATCTCTTTAACCTTGTTTGGTTGCCCCTGTCTTGCTACACGCACTATGGCTGCCCATTGTGGTGTCGTAATTAAATCTGTATGTTCAGAAGCCCTATCGACTGCTGAATGTATAGACTCTGCCTTATTGAAAGTGTGCCCCTTTTCCAATCAACATACACATCAAAGTTGGACTCCTGTACATAATACTCAGCATCAGAAAAAGATTCTTGAAAAATATCCAGGTTAAGGAGGATATTTACGAACAAGTCACCCTCATCTAAGTTATGAATGTCTTTATCCTGGATTAAAGTGTTTCATCTGATACATCAGACATCAATTCACATGAATCTTGTGCTAGTTTAAGCTTGAAGGTATACTCATCCTCACCAACTTCAGAAAAACCAGAAAACTCAGAGTCAGTGTCTGAATCTAAATGATCTGGGTCTTTTTAAGTTTGTGGGTATTCAAGCTTTGCAACTTCAAAAGGTGTTTCTGTTAAAGCCATACTTGCGCTCATTTACACTTAAATTGTGAAAGTTCTAGAATAATTGACAACTAACTTAAAAGTACTTTAAATTCCCTTTTGCAGAGGAATTAAAACTGTATCATGTTCACATAATGCTTTAAAAAGAGAAAATACTATAAGGTTTGTTTACAATTAGCGATAAAACTAGGTCAGTCGAGAAACATTTGGAACCAATAAAACCCAAGAAATTCACCATTTTGAATATTTACGTTGTTAATATTGGATAAATGACAGTATCTCTATATGTTTCATGTAATTTCTCTAACCAGATGATCACCACTCGTTAATCTTAGCGCTTGTGGCTATTTTAGATGTTATTCCTATGTAAATAATGAAGTTAAACTGGTGGGCACCAAATTGAAAATAGCACTTTGAAAAATAAATAATAAATAGTGCAGGCGTTATATTGTCATGATCCTGTGATTTTTCGCTATGTTTTAACATATTCTATCATAATGTTTAACTCATGTTACACAGTTTTGCAGTTTTTCTGAGCGCTAGTATGCTTTTAAACTGCATTTCTTATCACTTTGTAAGTTATCATCTGGTTAAACTTATTCTATATAATATATAGTATTTTCATTTTAACCCTATATATCTCGTTCCAGGAACCATGCTTTTGATTCACCTGCAAGACTTGGAAAACGGCAGCACAAATCAAAGAGGTCAGATGTAAGCAAACCTCATGAGGTGGCAAGGGGCTGTCTGCCGGTGCGACATCAGAGTAAAAAAATCTTCCTACGACTCGATTAGGAATTACAGTCGACAAAACATGACCTGTTCATTTGTAAGAAGAAAATACAAGTAAAACGGTGTTTAACTATGATGTGTCATCACATAGAGTGCTAGAATAAAATACTGGTATTTTTTATCATAAGCACCAGTAGTAGAGTTTAGTTCAGTAAGTCCAGGCATTTGAAAACGATAGTTCACTGGCAATTGGATAATGAAACGCACGTTAACACCTGGATAATGTTATTATCAATTAAGTTTGTAAAAGTTGATCAATGTTGTTCTTCATACTATATTTAAGGTTAATCATATATGATTTTACTATTTCATATCATACATGTTGTATAGTCAAATATGGAATGGCACGATAACCATAATCTTATGCAAAAAAAACTGGTTAGTTAAAACATTTTTATGAAACTCTTTCCAGAAAACGAAACTTGTTTAATATTTTTTCATATTATATAACTACAAATGTGAGATCATAAAACATATGCTTGTTTGTTTATTTAGAAGACATAAAACATTGATGCCGACTAAACCTGATTTGTCACTTTTTAATTTCCCATGCAATTGAGCTTTGTCAATAACTTTAACGTATCGACCAATCTTTGCCAGTAGTTTCATAATAATGCTATTTTCTGTCCAGTGCTAATGATTAAAAAGTTTCTACTTAATCCGAACGATAAGTTCGAACGATTTTCATATTTTCAAAGACCAAGAGTGTTTTTTTTTTTTTAATTGATCAATAGTAGATTGGACCTATTAGTTTGGACCTATTTCGCCAATGAGACGGGGAAATATTGAGACATTTTGTATCGGGCAATATCTCACGTTAGATTGCCCCATCCGAAAATAAAAAGCAATCTTCACGTCGAATAATTCTGACTATTAGGGTTAGGGGCTATGTGTAACGGAAGGGCTATAGGTTCCAAAGCGTATGCGTCCGTCTGTTTCTAATTTTAGACATTGAGAAGGTCGATGGGACGGAACCGAACTGCCACTGTTACCGTCACTTCGCTGTTATTTTAAGCAACTAGTGATCTCAAGCTGGTTACAGATAGAAGATCCAAAGTACACTAAATACCTGGGTAGAACCACCGATCAACAGTGTTGCTTTGAAATATGCACTCGATACTAGCAATAATTATTAAACTTTTTGACCCAAGATGACCTCAGCTGTGATGGTGTGTCGTAAAGCAAAGAACAAACCAAATCAAACAAACCTGTTAGGAAAATAGACACTTTTAGAAATAAAGAAACAATTTACTGTTTGAAGCAGATGACAGTTTTCCTAGCAATGAAATGGTTTGATGAAATAAAGAAAAACACTTAAAAAGGAATTTAAAACATTTATGTAATTTACCTTTACACCTCGAATGTGAACAGATCAATTACATCTTATGTTAAACATTTTAAGTATGTATAGGCCATTCAACCTAGCCGAAAAAAGGGCCCGACCTAGACAAAATTGCAAAAGAATTTCTGAATGTTATGTGCGAAACTAGACATAGATAATAGCTCATTGCAAAAAGTTGCATGTTGTAGTAGGTGGGGAAAGTTATATAAAAGCGATTTAAACCTGTCCTTCTTTGGGCAAAATCAAATGGCCAGTATGGTACACCATAGTAGAACTTTATGACGTAAAATCGAGAAACGTCATCACTGTGACGTCATTTTGGCTAACATAATGCTAACCACGAGGTACCTTACACGATCAAATATTGCGGATTTTCGTTCGTCTTTTATTGAATAGATGCTTATGTTGCAAAAAATATGAACATTGTAACAAAACATATGAGGAAATAAGTGAAACAATCAATAATTTAATTAAATAATGCATGTATCGCCCAATTTCATGAAAGTACGGAATGCCATTTCTGTCATAATTTTACTGATTCTTCAAATACTTTTGTGGATACCATCTCGTTGATTTTGAATCCTTATTAGATCTTGTATTCAGCTTACAGTAACTATTTCAACCCATCTTTTTAATATGTTTGCTATGTGATATCTAGTATGTAAATTATTTGCATAAATTTATAGATTTTGCAAAAATAACTTTAACATAGTTTTTTTTCATTTGACAGAAAACATGGTTCTTAAAAAAGGTGAAAAGTCTCTTTAGACAGTGGTTCGTTTAAACGAACTAACTCAGAGGAACACAGTTTTGATAACTATAAGAATATCAGAATCAGCATTTTCAAGTGTGTCAATATTCAATTAACATTCGGCATTGATCTACGGGAAACTTTTATGATTGGATATCATAATCGATTATCTCATGCTTCACTAAGATTTGTTTGTTATCTTAAAAGTGGAATTCTTTTTATTCAACTGCGCTTGAAAAACTGGAAAAGAAAGAAAAATACTTTGTAATGAAAAGCGGAAGTGGGACTTCACAAAAATTAATATAAATCTGACCAAAGTTACTATTCATAAGACAAAGCAAAGCTTTAGTCTCTATTCTAAGTGAATTTTAGTGTAAATTTATGAACGGAAAGGTGTTCAGATCTTGCTTAATTTCATCAATCATAAAAAGCTATCCGTTGATTGTATATTGACAAGCTTGGAAGAAGCGTCATCAATCTTGACTATACATTGCTAATTATATCTTAAGATATCCACGTCCGATTAAGCATTCATTTATTGGACAGTCAACTGAAAGCACTCCTTATCCGCAAGAAATATAACCATGACAGCAGTATTCAACAACATTATATTATTCTAAGAAAAAAGTTGAAACGGTGTTCAATGTCAAAGAAGACAAATAAAAAAAATGAAATCCACGAAAAGCATTGAATATCCAGTGAATTTATGACAGTTATGTCCTTCTGTAGTTTCATGAAATCGACCAAAGCAACGCATTATTTCATTAAACTTTTATTTCGTCACATATTTGTTTATAGGTCCTGTTTCAAAAGTCATATTTTTAGCATTGTCACGCAAAATAACCTTTAAGTTGATAAAAAAGGAACAAAACTCCGCAATATCTGATCCTATATGGTACCACGTGCTAGCCATTTTGTCAGCCTAAATGACAACATAGTGATGATGTTTCTAAATATCACGTCATGAAATAATCCTATGGTGTACAATATTGGCCAACTAATTTTGCTTCAAAATGCGGGGTTTAAAATCGTTTTAAAATAACTTTCCCCACCTACTTCAACGTGCAACCTTTCGCATAGAGCTATCATGTATGTCTAGTTTCGCACATAACATTTAGAAATTCTTTTGCAATTTTGTCTAGGTCAAATCTTATATTGAATGGCCTAAATTTCTTGGGTTTTATTGGTTCCCAACGTTTCTCGGCTGACCTAGTTTTATCGCTTGTGTTAACAAACCTTTTAGTATTCACTCTTTTAAATGCATCATGTAAACGTATTTCAGTCTCATTCTTCTTTAAAATGGAATTTAGAGTACTTTTAAGTCAATTTATAATTATTCTAGAATTTTCAAAATTTAAGTGGAAATGAGCGCAAGTATGGCTTTAAACACATGTATATGAGGGTCAATGATAAAGACAGTCACATAGCCAGTTTCCGCTTACAATTAAACTGAAGCACAAAATATTACTATTTCTTTTCAAATGTTGTTTGCTTGAAAGTTTATCGAAATATATGTTAGGAAAATGCTGTATTCATGTACAAATAAGATGTCTTGTTCTCATCAACAGAAATTGTATTATCCCAAATCAATTAGAACAAGAACGCAGACCAAGGTTTCAATGCAAGACTATAGTAAATGCTTCACATACGTGCAGCCCTTACTATAGTATTGCACTGAACCCTCGAGATATTAAGTTGTAATAGAATGACATCCCTTATGAAGGAAATTCATTACTGTTGATGAAAGTAGATATACCTCATATGGGTTATATCTCCTTTTCTAACAAATGTTTTAGAATCCAAACACAGCAGATCAAATGAAATCCCACAATTGATGGTTATGGATTAATTCAAGGGTTCAAATTGCAAGACTTTGTAAGTACTTCATGGGTAAAAGTGTTCAGGATTTTCCTGAATTTCAGGTTTTTGAGAATTTTTGTCCAGATTAAATGTTATAGCAAACATGCCTTTTCAGGAAAATAAACTAGATTTCAGGTTTTTGAAATTCTTCCAACTTTCAACCATGGCACTATGTTGTAAAACAAGTTGAGGCCGGACTTAGTAATCGCCATTTCCTATTGCTTCCAAGCAAAACAAGTTGCAAAGGTTTTCATTATAGCATGGATTATGAAGATGGAGACCTTGGTCTTGACAAACATACACAACCCTTATCTTGAGGGTATATTCAACAGCCTGTATGACTTAACCCATTACCAAACAATAACAACATTTAACCACTTTGTTGCAGAAGACTGGAAAACACTGAGGGAAGAGGAGAAATGGCTCGTAACGAGCAATTGCTCCTTTTCCCACAATGTTTTCTACTCTATAAGAAGATTACTTTCAAGTTTCATGACATTTTGAAATGTCGTCTGCATACTCTTTCAAATTGGGACAGTTGGAAATTTGGCGTTTGTTAAAAGGTTAAACCAAATGATGATGATGCAGCAACTCTTTTTCTGACATTTTGAAATCGGCTGCTTAGTCCAGCCAGGCTTACAGCGGGAGGGATATTATGTATATAACTCATATAACACTCAATTAGAATCAAAATGTGCTTATATAAAAGTTGATAAACCAGTCTGCCAAAGTTTATTTCAGATTGGGTTTCTCCTGATAGTTTATTTCAACAATGGTTGATTCATAAGTGTTAAGACATCACAACCAGCTTTGTAATAAAAAAGAATGAGATTTGAAGTACATTTGTAGTTACACAATGCTTTCCAAAGCAATCTCTCCTTTTCCCACAACATTTTCCAGAGTCGCTTGGAACAAACTGGTCAAATGATGTTTTTGTTAAGGAATGGGTTAAAAGAAAATATAAAACATACCCTAAAGATGAACAGTTATTTGTTTCCACTTTTGTATGCTGACTTCTTTATTTACCCCTACAGTAGACAAAATTTAAACACTTACATAAGCAATAAAAATAATTTGTCCATCATGAGCAACCATTGCTCAGGATTTCGATTCAAATGATATCCAAATGTTTATGATGCAGTCATTCTTAAAAATTGTCCATTTGATTTACTGGTTCAATGTCAACAGCTGAGGAAAAAACCAATGCATTAACCCTTATAGTGCTGGAAATGACTTTATGCTTATGCAAACAGGTTAGATCACAGGCCAGCTGCCAAGTAAATTGGTAACTGGCCTGTGATCTTACATGTTTGCTACTCTGAATATCTTCCTCAACAAAATATAGCAGATGTTTATGGTTTTGGAAAGCAGACGACACAAATATCTATTTTTAGAAAATTACCCAGCATTCTAAGGGTTAACCAACACGGGATTTCTGACAGAGACATCATCCAAGTGCTATTTTTAGGGTTAACTATTTGTACACTACTGAAAAAGAGATCTTCTGTCGAATAAATTTGTTCAAAAGACACAAAAAACAAAGAGGGAAAAAAGCATAAAGCTATCATTATGTTTGTAAAGGGTTTCCAAAGAAATGAAATGTAAAATTAATTACGAAAAAACACTCAATGCTGGATTTGAACAGAGACTTTCAGCATGACACTCATATACACTATCCATTACGCTATATGTTTGCGGTGCATAAGCAACGATGTAAGCATATACGCTCGGGAGTTTGGTCTGGACAGGGGTTTTGGGGAATACGCTTCTATTTATAGATTACCTATGTATAAAACATGGTGACATAACTGTCATTACATGTTTTTTAGTACTGGTTCAATGTCAACTCCTCAAAAAAAAGATTGCTTGTGACATTAAAACGGAACGCATTTAGTTAATTCTTAAAGTAAGAGACAAGTCAAAACTACAGAGGTAAAGCTTACACTAGTAAAATGTATCAACAGACAGCTAGTTAGACATGTGCCATATATGGGTATTTTTCAAAAAAATGTCTCCTTTTCTGTCCAGAAGTAAAATATTGATAAAATTCAACTTCATTAATGAATTTTTAATATGCAAATCACTTTATTGTAAAAGTTATTACCTTTTTCACTGTAAAAAATCTTAACTTGACCCAAATATTTTGATTTAGAAAATATTTTATACTTTTCATATGACAGGCCAGCTCAAAAGGGTCTGTCCATGATTTGAATCTGTTCGTTAGGTCAAAGATTTATGTTGGATATGCAGTTACATCAAGTTGTTTTCAGCAATGATACTGTAAAACAACTTGTCTTTACTATTCTAGATACATTAAATCACATAAAATCATTTTGAAATGGGAAGAAATAATGTGTTTTATATGTGTCCGTGATTCTTTGTCAGCCCTGTTACTGTTGAGATTTTTTAGCATTAAATCATGAATGCTTTTGAAATTTTGAAACTCATGATACTTTTATTATGACATAATTTCCTATTTAACAAAATGACTACCGGTATGTCATATTTGGAAGAGTGACATCACATCCAAGACAAGGAGTGAAAGAAGTGAACGGTTAGTAATCTTACATTTTTCGCTGTCAAAACTGTTACCTACTCCAAGTGAAATCAAAAAAACATTTAGAACACTTTTACATGCACTGATGTCCTTTTAAGGTACTTTTAAAAGTAGGGAAGTTTGCACCAACATATGATAAACTCAGTCGAGGTCAATGCATCCTTATTATACCTTCACATATAAGTTAAAATGTCTATCCTGTTACTGTCACTCCTGTTACTGTAACATTTGTAACAGTAAAGACATAGTAGGTAACAGGAAAGACAAATACTTTTATACATTTAGAAATAATTGGCATATCTTTAATTATTATTGCAATTTACTCATTCAGTTATCTAAACATCAATAAGATAAATCATTTAAATGTTGTTTAAATATGTATGACACATTTTCCCCCAGTTACATAGACATTTATTAATTCGGTAACAGGAAAGACCATTTATGTAACAGGATGGACAACATCTTTAGAAAAATGGAAAATTATGTTAACATTTTCCGTATTACATAAATATTGACTTGTATTGTATCTAAAATAGTTTATGTAACTTGCAGTAGCATTTGTTTCAGAAAATATTTAAAATCTTTAACTGATATGCTGCTGTATGAGTCATAATAAATATTGTGGTAACAGGAAAGACAAACGGGTTACAGGAAAGACAAACGGGTAACAGGAAAGAATATCATGGTAACACGATTGACATAGTTATTTAACTTTGTCAAATGATGTTAATCTGTCTTTTTAATGTCAAATGTTGATTTGTACAGTCTTCAAAACATATTTTGAACTGAAATTATTATGTTGTTCCGTAAAAATGTAAAGTATTGATAAATACATTGCTGTAAGAGTCATAAAGATTTTCTGATAACAGGAAAGACACAATGGAAACAGGACTGACAGGCAGGCTAAACAATTTATGGTTATTTTTCTTGACAAGCCGAAATAAACTAAATATGTGGTCATGTGGGTTATTTCCTGTAATTAGAAGTGGTTTTAGCAAAATTATATGAAAAATCTTAAGCTTTGGAATGGTAAAGATGTATAGATTTCAGTAATAGGAAGGAACATGGTGGTAACAGGAATGGCACACTCATTTAAATAAATCATAAGTGTAAAGTTTATTGACTTATTAAGTATTCAAAGTATTTTATAAAACTAACAGATTTATGAAGCATGAGAGTTTAATTTTCTTTATTTAATAGATGGCCTTATCTGCTGCTGAAAAGCAAACGAGGTATCGGCAAAAAAAGAGATGCCGATGTTGAGAGGAGGAGTAGATATTTGAAAAAGGCAAGAGAAAAGTACCAGGAAGACAAAAAATTGGGGATAAAGAAAAGTGTAAAATACATGAAATGCAGTTAGCATAGAGCCCTTAAACGAAAATTGAAACTTTATCAGAAGGAAAGAATTGATTTGATGAGTGATATTGATGATGTTAATCAGGTGGTGTATGATTTTGATAATGCCTATCGTATGTCTGGTGATATTGATGATGCTAGTAGAATGGTTGTTGATATAAGCAGTTCTGGTGACGTTGGTGATGCAGATGATGCAGGGCGGCTGTTGGCTGATATGGACGATGCTGGTCAGGTGATGGGTGATTTGGCTGACTCTGGTCAGGTGGTGCAAATGCTGCAGGGCGGATGTTGGCCGATATGGACAATGCTGGTCAGGTGATGTGTGATTTGGCTGATTCTGGTCAGGTGGTGCAGGGTGGTTGTTGGCTGAGATGGACAATGCTGGTCAGGTGGTGGGTGATTTGACTGATTCTGGTATGGTGGTTGGTGATGCAGATGATGCAGGGTGGTTGTTGGCTGATATGGACGGTGCTAGTCAGGTGATTGGTGATTTGGCTGATTCTGGTCAGGTGGTGCAGGATGGTTGTTGCCTGATATGGACAATGCTGGTCAGGTGGTGGGTGATTTGACTGATTCTGGTCTGGTGGTTGGTGATGCAGATGATGCAGGGTGGTTGTTGGCTGATATGGTTGATGCTAGTCAGGTGATTGGTGATTTGGCTGATTCTGGTCAGGTGGTGCAGGATGGTTGTTGGCTGATATTGACAATGCTGGTCAGGTGGTGGGTGATTTGACTGATTCTGGTCTGGTGGTTGGTGATGCAGATGATGCAGGGTGGTTGTTGGCTGATATGGTTGATGCTAGTCAGGTGATTGGTGATTTGGCTGATTCTGGTCAGGTGGTGCAGGATGGTTGTTGGCTGATATGGACAATGCTGGTCAGGTGGTGGGTGATTTGACTGATTCTGGTCTGGTGGTTGGTGATGCAGATGATGCAGGGTGGTTGTTGGCTGATATGGTTGATGCTAGTCAGGTGATTGGTGATTTGGCTGATTCTGGTCAGGTGGTGCAGGATGGTTGTTGGCTGATATTGACAATGCTGGTCAGGTGGTGGGTGATTTGACTGATTCTGGTCTGGTGGTTGGTGATGCAGATGATGCAGGGTGGTCTGATATGGTTGATGCTAGTCAGGTGATTGGTGACTGATTCTGGTCAGGTGGTGCAGGATGGTTGTTGGCTGATATTGACAATGCTGGTCAGGTGGTGGGTGATTTGACTGATTCTGGTCTAGTGGTTGGTGATGCAGATGATGCAGGGTGGTTGTTGGCTGATATGGACGATGCTGGTCAGGTGATTGGTGATTTGGCTGATTCTGGTCAGGTGGTGCAGGGTGGTTGTTGGCTGATATGGACAATGCTGGTCAGGTGGTGGGTGATTTGACTGATTCTGGTCAGGTGGTTGGTGATGCACATGATGCAGGGCGGTTGTTGGCTGATATGGACGATGCTAGTGAGGTGGTGGGTGATTTGACTGATTCTGGTCAGGTTGTTTGTGATGCACATGATGCAAGGCGGCTGTTGTCTGATATGAACGATGCTATTGAGGTGGTGGGTGATTTGACTGATTCTGGTCAGGTGGTTGGTGATGCACATGATGCAGGGCTGCTGTTGTCTGATATGAACGATGCTAGTGAGGTGGTGGGTGATTTGACTGATTCTGGTCAGGTGGTTGGTGATGCACATGATGCAGGGCTGCTGTTGTCTGATATGAACGATGCTAGTGAGGTGGTGGGTGATTTGACTGATTCTGGTCAGGTGGTTGGTGATGAACATGATGCAAGGCGGCTGTTGTCTGATATGAACGATGCTAGTGAGGTGGTGGGTGATTTGACTGATTCTGGTCAGGTGGTTGGTGATGAACATGATGCAAGGCGGCTGTTGTCTGATATGAACGATGCTAGTGAGGTGGTGGGTGATTTGACTGATTCTGGTCAGGTGGTTGATGATGCACTTGATGCAGGGCGATTGCTGGCTGATATGAACAATGCTAGTCAGGTGGTGGGTGATGTGGCTAATTCTTGTCAGGTTGTTTGTGATGCACATGAAACAGATAGGGTGGTGGGTGATTTCAGTGCTATCTTGTCAAATGGTTGGCCGAATTATCAAAGATGCTAGTGATCTATCTGACAACAGAAGTATACCTTTTACTAATTTCAATGATAAAGAGAACAAATTGTCTTCGTTGATAGACAAGATTGTTATTGTAGAATATGATGACAAGCCATATACTGGAAAAGTTATTGAAACTGCAAAAACTGATGTTAAGGTCGTCTGTATGAAACAGATTGGCACAAAAACCTGTTTTTACTGGCCTGGGACAAATAGGCTTGTTGTTTGTTGGCATGATTAAAATGCCATATTTGCAAACATACCACCACTTGAAATAATGCCAGGTAACGGCAAACAATATAAAATGATCAATAAGGTTTGGGATTATTTTGTAACAAAACTTTAATGATTTAAAGAATGTGAATCTGGCAAATGAAAGGACCTGAATGAAATTTACATGATCTTTAGTCTGCATGTGCAAAACGCACTATACTTCTTCAAGATCAAACTAACGTTAAAACAAAAGGCTCTCTCAGAGATTTGTGCTTTTAAAGTAATAAATGTTCAAAACATAATATTCACAATTCTTGTCACTAAACCAAAGACATTTCTTTACCTATTACATTTGTATTTGATTAAACCCAGTGTTTTTGTAAATTATTGGAAAGTTTCTCACTTTTCTGTTCTTCTTTGGGAAAGCCGGTTTATAAATAAACGGAGGAATAACCCTGTTTAAATGGTCTGCAATACCTGCGATGTTAATGTTCTTTATCTTTTCTGCACTGTTATGAGCAGGGTTGGAAAGCTTTCAATAATATAGTTCTAAGTTAGTTTAGAATTCTGTCCTTTTGTTTTTACGGTTGAAGACAATTTATTTTAAATAGTTAAACTCTCAATTTCTGTTCGTCAATCCTGTTACCAGTTGTCTCTTCTGTTACCGATTGTCTTTCCTGTTATCGGAACATAAGTTTTAGCTCGTTATTGCTGATAGCCTGAGATATGCTCATGAGAACATTATCTTGGAACATGGAGATTCATATCTAATAATATACAATCAAGCTATATATTAGACCAGCATTGTCAGGCAAGGTTAAATATAGAAAAGAAAAATGCGATAAATTGTTTAGTTTGGGTTTATTTTCTTCAATGTTCAACAGATGAGCAAAGAAATAGTATTGCATGCTGTTGTTTCTTAACATACACATCTTAAGAGTTCAGTAGGCTATTTTATTTTGATATTTACCCATTTTATGATAGATAAAAATAAAAAATAGTAACGGTAACAGGAAGGACATTTTTTTCAATATCAAGTTTTTTAATGGTCGTTTTATTCCTATTTCACAAAAAATTAAGCTGTACTTTTGTATTTTCTGCAAAGTATATACTTTAAATATACATGTTAAGAATAAAAAGTAAAGATTTAAAGAACCTTTTTTTTTTGTTTTTGTCTGACACAAAAAGGGCCATTTTTTTTAAATATACCCATATATATACATATCATCTATTGACAATTTAAACTAAATAAATATTTTTATCCTATCACCAGTGCCATTTTGGGACTGTTAACCCTTTCCCAAACAATAAGGACATTTGACCACTTAGTTGCAGACGGCTTAAGAGAACATTGCAGGAAAAGGAGAAATTAAGGAGAAATTTCTCGTAACGAGCAATTTTTCCTTTTCCCACAATGTTTTCTGCCCTATCAGAAGATTATCGTCCAATTTCATCACATTTTCAAATGTTGTCTGCAAACTCTTTCAAATTGGGATAGTCGAAAATTTGTTTTTTGGGAAAGGGTTAACTAGGTACAGTATAACACACAGTCACATGACGAACCATGACGTAATAAGTACGTCATGTTTACATCATTCTCTACTTTTTTTTTGTCTTCTGTTTTTTTTTTGTTTTTTCTCCTGTTTTATTTCCATTTTTGTTCATTCTTTATAACATGTTCCTTGTGATATTGAAAGAACAAATTGTGATAAACAGAGAAATTCATGAGCAATGTCTCTGTAAAACACAATAATTTTTTCTGAAGATGCAATAAAACACGAATAAAGGAAATCTCTTATCTCTTAAAATAGCAGGACTGGTGTCCTTTGGGCAAACAACATACAAAACAACATAATAAAAATATAAAACTTCATTGAATCTAATAAATTTAACAAACAAACATGGCTAAAAGTTCATCATAAATAAATATCTAAGGATAAATCACACCTTTAACCCTTTACCAAACGCCAAATTTTCGACCGTCCCAAATTGAAAGACTACATTTCAAAATGTGATGAAATTGAAAAATAATCTTCTGGTAGGGCAGAAAACATTGTGGGAAACGGATAAATTACTCCTTTTCCCACAATGTTTTCCAGAGTCATCTGCAACAAACTGGTCAAATGTCGTTATTGTTTGGTAATGAGTTGAAAAAAAAAAGAGCACACTTTGTAGACCTGTATATACTGCTCACTGACTTATCTATATAATCTATAATTATAGTGAGAAGGGCCTTGATAAAAAAAAAAAGATGATCTTACAAAAGGACTTTAAGGCCTTTACAGTTCCACCATCAAATGGAGAGTTATCTTATCATGAGTAATTTCCAAATGATTTAAATGTTAATAAATTCATTGTGCAGTTTTTCTACTCATATGATCATCACTTGATTATTTCTTTGAATGATGTAATGTGCTGCAGGCACCCTGAGCACGGAAAGGGAAAAACAAAAACAAGTAGGTTATACCATACACACTTAAATTGAAATATAAAATATCTTCTTTGTAAAAGTTATCAAAATATTAGACACTTACTGCAATGCATAAACAAAGTAACAATAAAAATATTCCTTTCATATTAATCTTTAACCCTTACCAACTACAATTTTTCTACTGTCCCAAATTGAAATAGTTTGCAGATGACATTTCAAAATGTGATGAAATTGGAAAATGTTCTTCTGATAGGGCAGAAATCATTGAGGGAAATGGACAAATTACTGGTTGGGAGCAATTTCTCCTTTTTCCACAATGTTTTCCATATTCGTCGGCAACAAACTGGTCAAAATGTCTTCATTGTTTGGTAATGGGTTAAATCATTATAGGAAACTTTACATGATATCACTTAACCACTAGGCTTTTGGCACAATGCCATTAAAAGTCCTCCACAAAAGCTAAGCACTTTTGTTATTGCGTTGAACCCTACACAATTTACTTGATTCCGTCAATTAACTAGCTGCCTTCAAGATATACTAGGTTGATGAAAGTAAAACTAGACAATGATAATCTATCGCTAAAAATCTGTTTTTAACCCTTTACCAAAAGCCAAATTTTTGACCATCCCAAATTGAAAGAGATTGCAGACTACATTTCAAAATGTGCTGAAATTAAAAAGTAATCCTCTGATAGTTTAGAAATCATTGTTGGAAAAGGAGAAATTGCACATTACGAGTTATTTCTCCTTTTCCCACAATGTTTTCCAGAGTCGTCTGCAACAAAGTGGTCAAATGTTGTTATTGTTTGGTAATGGGTTAAGATGTCTTTGGTTCAATAAATCACATGTAAGAATAATTGTGAATGAATATTGGCTTATTTATACACATTATTTTCAGGCACGTATCTAGCCCTCCATGAATGTGGATTCAAGATTAAGCTCGGGTCCAGGGAGTATGCTCCATTGAAAAATTTTGGAAGTAATGATGCAATCTGGTGATTCTAGGCGATTTCAGGGTCATTGTAATGTAGTTCTCAATAATATCGACAAATAGAATACATCAAGGGGCCAAGGTTTTATAAACTAATGAAAAAGATTTTTGTCATTCTTAAAAAAATCCTGATTTTGTTTGTTTTATTTGTCAGAACAATGTGGAATCAGCTATGTACTCGCCTATAAGCAGCTACGTTCCTAATCTTTATTAGGGGCTTCAAAGCTGTTTTTAACAAGTTTTAGTTAAACATCAGTACGTCTATCTGGGTAATCTACCAAATAAAAGCTTGAAATGGTGCCTTGCAAGGATGCTCAACAATGTGAAAGTAGCTGCATGAAGTTATGACGTTGAACCCCACCCATACTCGGGTCTTAAATTCCCAATACATACACATCTGTACCCCCACAGAACCCCAACATTAAAGTTATATTTCTATTCATTCATAATTCTAATATAAGTGTAGGATCAAACACAGGGGTCAACAGTTATCCTTGGGTCAGTACTATGTAATTTAATATTACATAGTACTTCTACTGACCCAAGGATAACTATAGACTCCTGTGGGTTGAAAACAGGCTCTGGTCATAATAATAATAATGTTCATTAGGAAAATAGGCCACTGGCCCATAATAATACACACATCATGAGAAGAGAAAAACATTCAATATTCTGAGTGATACATACATACAGAATGATACTTGTTCTTACAATTGAACTAGTTCTCAAAAACACACATGTCAAGTTATGCAATACCAATACTTTAACTGTACATGTACTAAGGTTTTTCGGTACTTTGTACGAACAAAAATTGATTATAAAATATACAACAAATTGATATGATGACAGTGACAGTTTAAAATACAATAAAGTAGCTGTATTTGCAACACATCAAAATTTTTATATATACAATTTTATGCATATTATTGAAACCTTTGTAGAATGGTATATATATACAGAGCAAGCTGACAAATAACGATGGTCTTTCTCGACTTCATAAGACTGTAAGTCACGTAAATTAATTTGTGCCTGAATCATTCCAACTAAACAAATACATTTGTCTTATTTCTGAATATTTCATACACTGAAAGAATACATGGCACTCACATTCTATGTATTTTTTATGTAAATTGCAAAAAGTGTAAGCATATTCTATGATCAAGAGGGATGTTATTTTGGTGTCCCATCTCAGTTGCGAACTTGTGGCTTGAACATCTGAACTTTGATAGTACTTATCTGTGTTTATATTGAATATTTATATTCAATATTTATAAGAAGATATCTCTCAATGCTTAGAAGAGATTTTAATTGTTTGTAATGGTAGCAATTTACAACCTGACTAGTTAATTTCCATATATTTATATTTATACTGTTGCAGGATATATTACCGGTATGATCAACTAATATTGAAATAAAAATTGCACTCAGCTAGAAGCTACCAAAAAACACTGTCCAACACTGAGTGGTTGTGTTGTCCATATACATATATATATGCCAGCATGTTCTCTACAACAATGCATAAGGTTCCCTAATTTGCATAATCGTTCAACTAACGTTACATAACTCCCACCTTTGAGAGGACTCGTTCCATGGGAAAGGCAACTCAGATAGCAGGAGAAGTCTTCATCCCACCACTGCCACCAATGTAACCAACCGAGCAAATGAACCCATCAAAGACATGAACACAACCGATCAGTGAAGAACGCTGTCCTACACTGAGCGGTTGTGTTGTCTCCAGCATGTTCTCTACAACAATGCATAAGGTTCCCTAATTTGCATAATCGTTCAACTAACGTTACATTGGTATGTTGTGAATCTCAAATGTGTTTGATCCCTTCTGGATAAGATGCGAATATAAATCTGTAGTATACAGGATCTTTAATTTCTTTAAATGGGTTTTACATCACATCAACATTATTTCAGTTATGTAGTGATGCCCGACTCTTAATGATGGAGTAAGACCCCATACTCAACTGCCCATGAGGGCTGGTCAAGGCGGGAAGAACCATCGGCATTCCGCAAGTCAGTCGGGAGACTGCCTCTCATGAAAATCCATATCCCTCTCATGATTTGAACCCTCACAGGGAGAGGCCATGTGATTTCAAGTTCTGTACTCTAACCACTAGGCCATGGAGGCCCCTAGTATACAGGATCTAGATACTTAGGAACTTAATTTCCTCTCAATGACTAATTTCCAGTGTACACTATACACCAGTTAAAAAATATGTATTATATAAAAAAAATTACATTAACTTTTAAGATAAACATTTCCTCACATTGGTGAACAAGCATCATTGACCCTTTACCAAGCCCCAAATTTTCAACTGTACCAAATTGAAAGAGTTTGCAGACGACATTTCAAAATGTGATGAAATTGAAAAACAATCCTCTGCTAGACTAAGGGCAGGAAACATTGTGGGTTAAGAGCAATTTCTCCTTTTCCCACAATGTTTTCCAGAGTCTTCAGCAACAAAGTGGTCAACAGTCCTTATTGTTTGGTAATGGGTTATTTGTTCTCTTTCAATTAGGGCCAGCCATAAAAATTACATATGAGAGAATAAGTAACTTTAGTTCAGGTCCTGGGTACCATTTTACTAAAAATTTCAAAATATCTCAGACTTTTATTTCAATATTGGGCTAAGCAATATTGAAAATAGAGCTGGGACGGGTAGCAATTTTCTACCTGGGTACTCAAGGGGATATTACCCACTTTTACCCGGGTACTCGATATTATTATTCCTTAGATCCATTAAATTTCCCTCCCTTAGATTGCTGTTCAAATGTAGAATAAACTCGAGTAATGGTTCAATGCACTTGTAACTTACTGCGATGGTCGGAATAAAAAAATTGTTGATAGTTTCGATTGGCCTTTAAGGTGGAGAGTGCGTGTGACATATTGTAATTGTGCACATGTTGAGAAATTGTTTGGGGGATGATTGATTACTAGTTTGTGATTTAAAAATGTCTGATTCACTCGTTAACGAGTGCTTATTCACATAGGTGAAAATAGCGTTGGGTAACAGGTAGTGATTTGCTACCCGGTTAGTGGTCTGTACCTGGCTTTTACCCGGGTACTCGAGTACCCGTCCCAGCCCTAATCGCATAGTAACACATTATTGGAATTGTCTATTGGACACCCTTCCAAGGACGGGTACAGTGTTCTTTCATTTAGGATACCATTCATGTTTATCAGAATTGACTTACGCAAATAATTTCCTTAGGTCGTTACGTAAAGTGGAACCCTGGTGAAATAGCATGCTTTTTCCAGGGTTAACGGGCCTCTGTGAATTGACTGCAGTTCTGTTGTTTGGATATTTCTTTCAGCATCTCTTTGATTGGGCAGGAGTAACTGTATGTTGACATGGTATCGTCTTGAGAATTCTTTAGTGTGATACTGCCACACAAGAGAGAAATCACTTTAACTTGTCCTTTGTCATCCACCGGGATATCAGTCATGCACACCACCGACCCACTATCACCGCTCTCTGAGAAATCTTAAATTGAATAAATGTCATAAAGCACCTATAACCCATAACTCAAGAAAAACTAAAAACAAAAGTGACAAAAGAAGACATAAACTTATAAGGAGTATTGTTTGTTTATGCATGAGGTGAATGCAAATAATTATAGTATAGTCTCTTTCTCGAGGTTTATATCTACTTCCAGTTGTGTGAGAAAATGTGTAGCTTGCCAGATCAAAGGGCAAACCAGATGCAATTTTTTCCCTGCAACGAGAAACATGGGAAATAATTCTGCAAATAGATCTGTGACATATAATAAGATTTTGTACATAGAACACATAGGCTGAGATTATCCCAGGAAAACAAATGTGTGAATATTTAATCCTTCCATTTCCGTAGTGAGTAGTGATGGAGATGCCACTATACATCAAAATGACTTAAAACCTACACATGTACCTATGTATTAATTGAAGAAAATTAAGAATATTTCTTTAAACCTTTCCCAAACAATAACGACATTTGACCACTTTGTAGCAGACAACTTTATAAAACATCGTGGGAAAAGGAGAAATTGCTTGTAACGAGCTATTTTTCCTTTTCCCACAATGTTTTCTTTCCTATCAGAGGATTATTTTTCAATTTCATCACAATTTGAAATGTCGTCTGCAAACGCTTTCAATTTGGGACAGCCGAAAATTTGGCATATGGTAAACTGGCCTTTCAGAGTTATGTACCTGTGCACATCAACTTAGTTTACCTCAGGAAACAAGATTCAAACCATACCCTTGGGTATGGTATGTAATAAGGAATAACTTGGAGGTTTGTTCTCTGGGAGTAATAAATGTTAAAAATATGATATGTACATGGAGGTTTGTTCTCTGGGAGTAATAAATGTTAAAAATATGATATGTACAATCAGTGTCACGAAACCAAACACCATTTTAATTTCTTTACTTGTAAGTAACCGAAATCCTGTGTTTTCATAAAATAATGTGAAGTTATACTTAGGAACTATGATTATAAAAGGATAATTTGCTCATAATGAGCTATTTTCCTGTCTGCTTATGCATTTAATTTGAATCAGTCACAAATTCCTAAATCTGGGAGTGAGTCTACTTGTGATGAAAGAAGGTTTCTACTTACTGCCTGCGCCATTTGAATCAATGAATATGTTGTAGTGTTCATTAAATCCTTTCTTTGTTTCAAGTTTCTTCATATGCTTGGTTTTAAAATCATGGCCAGCAATATACCCTTTTGTAATGCCAGTACTGGAACCTTTCTTGTATACAAGACAGGCTTCTAAATCTTCTGATGTGGCCGGGACTTCAGAGAATTTCCATGTAGGATCTTTTGCAATCCCTCCTTCTTCAACAACGCTTTTTTCACATTCATCTTTAATATCTCTATCTACTCCAATAAGTGCCATGTCTAGTGTGTATTCCTGATATAGCCAGTAGTTACTTCTTACTCCAAAATGGACTTTTTTCTGCACTCTCTGAACTCTGATTTCTTCTTTAAAATAATCATGTTTAACACAATGGAAGCATGTTACTGCATACAAAGTACCGCCAGACAGAACAAAGCAACCAATTGATCCTTTCACGTCATCTGATATGTTATCATCTTTATTTTCTTTCCTCAACTTTTCCATTAGTCTTTCTTTTCCACCATCACAAAATATGGGAAAAATTCCATCTCCATGTTCAATTTTATCTAACTTAATATGCCTGTTCCATGCCTCTATCACAGCTATTTCATATTGGTATGGATACTGATGGCTCTGTATAATACCTGATACTTTATCCAACATTTGAGAAGTAGGCTGCTGAGTCACAATCAACGTTAGGGTTCCATGTAGAGTACCACACATCTCCATGAAGGCCAGACTGTAGAGAAATAAATGTATAAGCATTTTTATGGGGATCTAAATTATCACTTGTTTTATTCAAGTGAGGTTCTACATCGCTTTAAAGTTATTTCAGTGATGATCCAATGCCCGACCCAAAATGATGGAGGAAGACCCCTTACTCAACTGCGCATAAGGGCTAGTAAAGCCAGGTAGAACCACCAGCACTCCTTAATTCAGGCGAGAGACTGTCTCTCATGAAATCCAAATGATGTGAACAGGATTTGAACCCAGGCAGAGAGGGGCTGTGTGATTTCTGTACTCTAACCACTAGGCCATGGATGCCCCTCTGAAATTATATATGTTAGTTAATCTACATTTAAAATGAAGACTTTCCTATGAAATTACATATTAACACATTATTTAGGGTGCACCTATTTTGAATCTGGGTTAACCAATTAATAACAGCAGAGAGCAGTTATCTATGTCTCTGATAATAGGTCTTCTGTAGGCTACTTTTAGCAGTTTAAGTGGATTTGTTATTTCATCCATAAATGAGAGTTTATATATCAAAAGATTTCCCAATTACTCAACAACCAATCAATGGTATTGTACAATTAAGAGTTCTCAGAACTACTGGTACCAACTACTGACACTCAATGGAAATATTATTTTCTTTAAAAGACTGTAATGCTTTTTTAAGACATTTTTGAATTTACTTTTAAATTTGGAATCTTTGGCAATTAAATTATTTTTCATCATGAAATTTACAACAAATGTCACAAATAGCTTAGTTAAGAAAGCCGTTTTGTACAAATAAGTCCAGCAGGAAAGACCAATTGAACAATGATTTTTGGTCGGCCACCTAAAATCAAAGTATGGAAGCTATAAATAACTACCAGTTGACTTCTGAATAATGGGTTAACCAATATTACATTTAGGTTGACCTTAATTTGAAATAAAGGTTAACCTCCATTTATATTTTCAGTACTTTCTGTACACCATACATTTTATCAAACATTATCTAAATGGTATTAGATGTAGGACAAGTGTGTGCCAAGTGTGTGAGTCCATCCCCTAACTAGGTCTTACCAAAATACCCCAAAACCAATAGTAGTTTTAGTCAACTAATTATCGGAAAGGAATGTGATCATAAGATCCATAAAATGCCACAATCTAATGTAAACACAGATATAAAGTATGAAAATCAACATCTATATTGGTGCTTGGGACAGAAATCTTTGACACAAAAAGACAAATTGCTCAATCAGACAAATCTCTTTTTTTTGACACCACTGTCCAATGATACGTTTGCTGTCGGCGCTCTTTAAAGCAACAAGCTTTCATCAAATAAAACTGACCATTATTGCAGATAATAATTAATCTTCTTGTCAATTTGAAGATGCTTTTACATTATATTGAAGAATATTTTGGAGACGGAGAAATTGATGGGAAAGCTAGCCCATTTTGGGCTGGAACCGACTTCATGCTTATGCAAAACAGGTTAGATCCAGGCCAGCCGCCAAGTAAATTGGCTACTCAAACCTGTGATCTAACCTATTTGCTATTCTGAGTATCTTTTCTCATAAAGATTAAGCCGATATTTAAGGTTTTTTGGAAAGCACACACCACAAAAATCTATTTTTAGAAAGTTACCCAGGATTCTAAGGGCTAGTGTACTTACTCAAGTAATTCATTCTGAAGTTCTTTTGGTATGATGTTCACTTGGGGTAAGCTCCCTGTGTTAGCCCGGGGTTGTGATTGACGTAGTAGTCCAAATAGCTCAAACTGCATCGGTTTAAATTTCTTTAAGACACCAAACTGTTTCTGCATGTAGGCCTCAGCATCATTAACCAACGCATTGCAGAGAGTTTTGCAAATAATGGCGACTTTTTCGAAATACTCTATCAAATTATCATCATCCGCGAGAAATGATGGAAGGCCATTTTTCAACAGAGCATCCTCAAGTTTTCTCTCAAGAGGAAAAAACGTTTCCCCCATGAATTCATTCATGAAGGACCCAGGCACTCCAAGTTTCTGAGAGATAAGATCACAAACCAGACATTTGACTTTCCTGGAAATAAACTTCCTGATTTTATGATGAAAAATGGATCCTCTCTTCTTTGCAACTTCCTTCTCTATGTCTGAGCTGCCAATGTCCTTTGTTTCCTCCATGATCTGTTTTTCGTCGTGCTTATCTGAAGTTCACAACAATTTTCATTAGAAATAACTAAAACCAACTGCAGAAAAGAAAGAAGTAAAGTATGAAAATAGCAATTTATTTGTTATTCAGGTATTGGGTAGAAACCATTGTGTATTTACTGATAAGGTAAAAAGCTCTTTACAACCTTTTGTAGCTGCTTAAAGACAGTATAAGCAATGTGAAGAATTAATCCTTTTCCTATTCCAAATCATTCTTAGCAGATGACTGAACCCTTTATCAAACGCCAAATTCTCGACTGTCCCAAATTCAAAAAGTTTGCAGACGGCATTTCAAAATGTGATGAATTTGAAAACTTATCTTCTGATAGGCCAGAAAATGTTGTGGGAAAAGAAGTAATTGCTTACAACGTTTTCCAGTGTCATCTGCAACAAACTGGTATAATATTGTTATTGTCTGGTAATGTGCTAAAACCAATTATCAAATTATCTCTATTCCAGTCTTCTACCACATTTGCACTGCTTACCTGGCAAAAGATCCTTAAGCACCTTGGAATTTTTGAAGGTTTCCTTGAGATCAGAGAGGATCTGCTCTTGAATTGTGTGTCCTTGTTTCTTTGGGGATACAATCTTTGGCCCAAACTTACTTATAAAGAGTCCAATCTCTTCAAGCAAAATGACAACATTTTCTTCCAACAGAAACTCAATATTTTGGCACAAAGGTAAGATTTTTTCCTTGTCCCCAACCTCATGAATGTCCCTATAAAGAGTCGAGCTTCTTGTGTCTGCATCAAACACTATCAAATGATCCTTCTGTATCTGGGGTAAAATATCCAAAGCCTCGTTCTTTGCAGTCTGAAACCAAATTAGTTCAAATGTTTCATATGCTATTACAAGATTGATATAAGGTCAACTTCAACCACAGTACATTGTATATTCTAATCATTTGCTTATACCTCAAAAGAGCAGAAGAATACCTCTCAAAATATTGAAAATAACATTCCCTTTTTCATTGAGTTATCACATGAAAAGATATTTAAAACCATCAAATTTTGACTGAAACAACCATTTTTTTAATTTTCAGCCTTCTATCTTTTTTTTAAAAATAACAAATCAAACTTATGCAATGATAACCTTGAACTCAGCTTATGTAATTTTGTAACATAATCCCTGGTATTGGAAGTTGTGGCAGGTAAAGGAATCAATGCAGTCAATCTTGATTTAAGGTAGAATATCCATAATCTGCACATTTTGAATTTCTTTCATTCGTCGAATTATCTTAGTCATTCTCGGTATACATCAGTCTAGATCAGAACTATTCGCTTTACACTTATTCATCCAAACCAATGTATACCGAGAACAAAGAAAGTAATCTGACGAAAGAATGAATTTCAAAATGGTGGATTATGGGTATTCTACCTTAACTGACCATTGTAAAAAGAAACATGATTGAGATGCAGAAGACAACTAACAGCTTCACATGGGTGGAAGTCAATCAAGAAACTCCAGCATGAGCTTTCTGAATGACAAGGTCCTAAATGAGGATATCCTCAGTCTAGATCAATTTTCACACACTGTTTAACCCATTACCAAACAATAACAACATTTGACCAGTTTGTTGCAGACAACTTAAGAAAAAAATTGTGGGAAAAGGAGAAATTCTCGTTAAGAGCAATCTCTTCTTTTACCTCAATGTTTTCCGCACTACCAGAAGATTATTTCTCAATTTCATCACATTTTGAAATGTCATATGCAAAATCTTTCAATTTGGGACAGTTGAAAATATGGCGTTTGGTAATGGGTTAAGAAAGGTCCCTTAACCCTTTAAGGTATAGAAATAAGGCTTATCAGAGACACAAAAGGTATAAACCATCGGATTATCAGAGACTATTAACGCATACACAATCAGTCACCCTAGGTACCTATTTGCAAAGGATTATCTCCGATAATTGTCCCTGATTGGGGTACTGTTAATCAAACCAAAATTAATGCAAATTACGTTTATCTAATAGATTTTCACAAGGAATAAAAGATGACGAGAACAAAATTTCCCTTAAGTTGATGTGGTTTTTTTATTTGGTGATACATACATTTTAAGATTAAGGTTAGGAAAATTAGACAAACAATTTAACTGTGTATTGCGGTGTGAATTATACAAAATCAAAAGTAATAAAAAGACTTATGTGTTCTCCCTGAAGATCCCTAATTTGTTTTTCTGTTTTGTCATCAATTGCAGGGAGTTTTGTTGACGAGAAATGCAATTCATGACCCGAGATACATGCTTTGTCTTTGTATATTTCTCAACAAAACTGAATTGTTTTACTTCAATTTTCAATAAAACCGTTTTCAAAATAAAAAAAACGTTTTTTCAATATTGCTTCCTAAAGTAGTCAAACCTGGTCCTCTTATACATGTTAATCGGTTGATATCAGTTCATAATGGCAAAGAAACATGCTTATATTTCCATAAAATACGTGTCCATGGGTGATGAATTTACCAAAAGCTCGTTTTTGTAGTCAAAGTTGGGGGAATTATCTAATTTGCATTTCCGTGAATTGGTAAGATTTACCAGCATTTCATTATCTTCAGGCTCAAAAGACCGATCAAATGAATTCTCAGAATCTACACTGATGTCTGACCTGGGATCGGAAAAACCAAAATTGGCTAAACATTTTAAAATAGCCGTCTTTACAAAGTCCGTTATTTGACTGCTTTATTTTCATTCACCTTTAAACTTTGAACAACAGCACCGTGTCATGAACATCCTTTAAGGGTCACATGCTGTATGCTCTCGTTTTAATTGGATAGTATTTTTAGAAATGTGTTAAGTTTCCAAAGAATTGCATGAAATCCTTATCGAGTCTTTACAAATTGGCATTGTTTTGATCTTTTATGACCGGATATTGAAGGCCTCTCAATTGGGTTGGTAATTTGAATTCCCTTCATCTCAATTTGATAGCTTCTTTTTCAGAAGGGTGTTGTGGGACCATTATCAAAAGATTCACTCTAGAGCAAACGTTTAAACTTTAACCCACTGAATTTATCATTGGAAAAAAAAGAAAACATATTTATTTAAAAGGAAAACAAAACTTGGAGAAAGTGATGTGTGTGTTTATGTGTGTAAGTAAGGGTTAAAGTTAAATAAATTCTTCAGCTGTCAAAAGTCGTTCTATGTGGTCATCGATAGGGGTGTAGGACAATTCCCCACTAGGACGATTCCCCACTGGGACAATTACCCACAGGACAATTCCCCACTAGGACAATTACCCACTAGGACAATTGCCCACTGGGACAATTACCCACTATTTAATATAAAACATGTATTCAAATAAATAATGTGTTTTTTTTATTTATAACATAGATTTTACGTTATTTACATTATCTGTAATATTTAATAATGAAAATAAGAGTGAAAAATCATCAAAATAGAGATTTGAAGCATTTTTCCTTTTTTGTCTGCAAAAATATATACTGATAAAAGAATTGAACAGAATGCATGTAACAATTTATTATCAGTAGTATTGTAAAAGTCAAGTTATATCAATGACCAATTAATTGGACTGTTGATTCAAAATTTTAACCTAATGTGAAATACTTTACTTTGCAAATATTGAAGATTCTTATTAAAAGACTCTTTGTGAATTTTTATGATATTGATTTTTAAATGCTTACATATTTCAAGTATATGGAATATGGGGTCTAATGGGATAAAATATAAGGAAGCATAGGGATGATAAAACAATTTTAAAAGAATAAGAAATGAAGAATTAAGATGTGAAAATCCAACAAAGACTGAAAAACATGTACATTATTGATATATCAAATATCAATTAAAGACCTCATTAGCAAGGTGTAGCTAAAGGATGATTAAAGGTGTGGAGCAAAGCAATCATTTATCCAATCCCAATCCAAAATTAAAAAGCTTACCAAAATATAAATTTATCAATAAATCTGTTTTCAATTGCCTAAATCAATAAATGGGTTGATTATTATTGATAGGATAATTGAATTGCAATTCATTCTTTTCTACATTTACATTATGCACAAATAGTATGCTTAAATCCATGATCACTGATTTTTGATTAGTTTTAATTTATTGCCTCAATAGTAAAGATTCATGAACATATCATCTCATTGCTATTATTGATTAAAAGAGGGGAATTGTCTTCATTCCTACTAAAAAAAGATTTGTGAATGGACCAATCTTTTGACCTTTTTTCAACCATGTGTTATTTGTTTGGCTATTGTAATATAAATATATTTTCATGTGTGAATTGAAGATAATGGTTTGAAAAAATATTTGAATACTTCTTTAATTCAGATTCTTGAAAAAAAAAATTTATGACGATTTCATTTTACCAGTGGGGAATTGTCCTATTTGACACAAATGTGGGGTATTGTCCGGTGGGTAATTGTCCTGTGGGTTATTGTCCTAGTGGGTTATTGTCCTAGTGGGGAATTGTCTGTACCCCCATCGATAGAACGTCAAAATAGGTTTTATACGGCAATAGGTATAACGGCGAAAAGGGTTTTATACGGTAATCGATTAGGTGTAAACGGCGCTATTTACCGTAAAGAGTTAAAACAAGAATGAGTGTACCAGTGTCAAAGTGGCAGTGTCTGGTCATACTAAAGCCAGAAAAGAAACAGTTACGATGACTTCCCTCCTTGACACTTGGGATAACATAAAAAACCAGTTAGATTTCAAAACTGATGTTGATCTTTTGAACTGAAATTCATATTAATTTACTGAATACACACGATAAAGAATTAAAAACGATAATTTTGCTTCCAATTGACTGTTCTTCAGTGAGTATCATATAATAACATTAGCGCTGTTTTAGGGAAATTAGGTTTTAACTTTCAAATTTCCTCACATCTGTGAACAGGCACCTTTAACCCTTTACCAAACACCAAATTTTTGACTGTCCCAAATTGGAAGAGTTTGCAGACAACGTTTCAAAATGTGATGAAAATGAAAACCTATCTTCTAATAGGGTAGCAAACCTTGTGGAAAAAGGTGAAATTTCTCATTTTCCCACGATATTTTCCAGAGTCCTCTGCAACGAACTGGTCAAATGCCATTATTATTTGGTGATGGGTTAAAGCATTACCCAATTTAAGTCTAAGTCTAAAATAAAGCATGGATTTCAAATAACTTGACAATGTGGCCCTGGTTGTCCATTGTTCAGAAGTTTCCAAATGGCACATAAAATTTAAGTTGCTTGTTAAAGTTGAAAGCTCACTAAGATTGCTCCTGCTTAAGAAAGTTTTTTGTGGCTGATGGTGATTATGGGAATGAGTCGGCCTTGTGACGCAATGGTTTTTTGTTTCAGTATAAGATCAGTCTAAGTTTAAAAATAAAAAAAAAATTTACAATTAAAATTCACCTCCTTGGAAGAGAAGATATGATTAACTCATTACAAAACAATGACGACATTTGACCAGTTTGCTGTGGACAACTTTGTAAAACATTGTGGGAGAAGGAGAAATTACTCTTTATGAGCGATTTCCTTTTTTCCCACAATATATTCTGTCCTATCAGAAGATTATTAATCAATATCATCACATTTTGTAATGTTGTCTGCAAACTCTTTCAATTTGGGACTGTTGAAAATTTTGCATTTGGTAATCCGTAAAAAATGGCAAATGAAATGCCATTTTTATCCAACATAAGATATTTGAAGTCGAACATTTCTTTAAAAATCCATGATTTCCTTAATCCATAAATGATTACCTCTGTATCCCCTTTGATGTAAACAATTATCTGAGGTGCAAATCTTGAGCTGCTATTCCCTTCATCACGGACAGCTTGCCATTTGATTTCTTTTTCCTCAACATATTCTTCCTGTACTTCATCCTGCTTGCTCTCAACTCCAAACACTGATTTATCCCTCACCAGGCCATCTTTAACAAGGTCTAAGTGGGCCTTCTTGGCAGCAAACACACAGACAGACAAGGTAGTTTCGGGATTAGTACAAGCCTCAACACAGTCTTTAATTGTCTTCCAGGTTGTTAATCCCTGTGATACAAAGTCTGTCAGCCTGTTTGCCTCTGGTAAAATAAATTCAACTTAAAATACCTATACACTCTGGAGCGTAAAAGAATTCTGACAAAAAGAATGTGTTAATTGTTACAACTGCATATTAGACATGTTTCTCAAACAAAGTATCATTGCTTTTCAAGCAATATCCCTATTTTTGCTAGTTACTTTTATCATTGCTTTTCAAGCAATATCCCTATTTTTGCTAGTCATTTTTATCATTGCTTTTCAAGCAATATCCCTATTTTTGCTAGTTACTTTTATCATTGCTTTTCAAGCAATATCCCTATTTTTGCTAGTTACTTTTATCATTGCTTTTCAAGCAATATCCCTATTTTTGCTAGTTACTTTTATCATTGCTTTTCAAGCAATATCCCTATTTTTGCTAGTTACTTTTATCATTGCTTTTCAAGCAATATCCCTATTTTTGCTAGTTATTTTTATCATTGCTTTTCAAGCAATATCCCTATTTTTGCTAGTTACTTTTATCATTGCTTTTCAAGCAATATCCCTATTTTTGCTAGTTACTTTTATCATTGCTTTTCAAGCAATATCCCTATTTTTGCTAGTTACTTTTATCATTGCTTTTCAAGCAATATCCCTATTTTTGCTAGTCATTTTTATCATTGCTTTTCAAGCAATATCCCTATTTTTGCTAGTTACTTTTATCATTGCTTTTCAAGCAATATCCCTATTTTTGCTAGTTACTTTTATCATTGCTTTTCAAGCAATATCCCTATTTTTGCTAGTTACTTTTATCATTGCTTTTCAAGCAATATCCCTATTTTTGCTAGTCATTTTATCATTGCTTTTCAAGCAATATCCCTATTTTTGCTAGTTACTTTTATCATTGCTTTTCAAGCAATATCCCTATTTTTGCTAGTTACTTTTATCATTGCTTTTCAAGCAATATCCCTATTTTTGCTAGTTACTTTTATCATTGCTTTTCAAGCAATATCCCTATTTTTGCAAGTTATTTTAAAGGTTACCTTCCAATTACAGTCATGTACTATTTCAAGATTAAGCTGAGACATCTTTAACCCTTTACAAAACACCAAATTTTCGACTGTCCCAAATTGCAAGAGTTTGCAGGCGACAATTCAAATTGTGATGAAATTGAAAGAATAATCTTCTGATAGGATGGGGGAAACATTGTGGGTAAAGGAGAAATTGCTTGTAAAGAGCAACATCTCTTTTTCCCACAATGTTTTCCATAGTCAATTTATTCTTTCTTTACAATAGTTTCATGCAAATTGTATAGACAGTTATCTGACACTTCTTGAAAAACATGTCCATTGAGTGCTTTGCGCTCAGGTGGTAAAAAAGGTATCTCAATATGATGTCAAAGACTTGAGAATGGTTGTATGCTAATTTTCTCCATTTGGACCAATTTTTAAAAAAAATAAGAGGTACATGACATTGTACTGGTTAAGATCATCTGCTTCTACAGCATGTACTGTATACTTAACCATTCTGAACCGACTATTCTCAGGCCACAGAGACAGCACAATGTATTTTGAAGACGGAGAAATTGATTGGAAAGCTAGCTCTTATAGAGCTGGAACCGACTTCATGCTAATGCAAACAGGTTAGATCCAGACCAGCCACCAAGTAAATTGGCAGCTGGCCTGTGATCTAACCTCTTTGCTACTCTGAGTATTTTTGGTCATTAAAGTTATGCAGATATTTAAGGTTTAGGAAAGCAGATGACACAAAAATAATTTCTTTAGAAAATTACCCAGCATCCTAAGGGTTAAAGCAGAATATTCCGATAAATTTACCTAGTGCTGTGTCCACAGTTGGAAACAAGTCCTTCAGTCTACTTCGAAAGAACTTGTATCTTGGATATGCATTTGAGTCAGCACTAAAGCTGTACTGCTGTCCAAACATTCTGGCTAACAGTTCATCTGGAAATATAATCAAGACTAGCTTAAAAAAAGGTATCCTGTATTCCTATTGAAATGAAATAATAAAAAATCTGCTTTCTCTTCTTTCATAAACAGCGTATTCGAGTTAAGTTTTATCAGAGAAAACCACAAATGTGTCTTTAACCCATTACCAAACAATAACAACATTTGACAAGTTTTTTGCAGACGGCTCTGGAAAACATTCTGGGAAAAAGAGAAATAGCGCAGACAGACGAATTCCCCTATTTATTTATAACCCGCTTTCAAAAAAAAAAGAGAAAAACGTGATGGCTCACTTCACATTAATAAATGAAAAGCACAGGTTTTTAGCAACTTTTCCATAATTACAGTAAAATATCAAATGACATTACTCACAGTTATGAATTAATACCTTTTCAATCAATCGAACCACACAACTTGTTGATATTCGATTTACTTTGTCAGAAAAGTTCGATTGATGCTAAGTGACGATTTTTCTGCTCCCGATTAATTCCCATTGCGCATGTGCACTGGAGTGTGAAAAACCTAATTTAGCGTTTTTAATTGTTAATGGCAATTGATGCCATTATTTGGTGGTGTATAAGTTTATTTTACATATCTTGTCTTAGGAATTGACTTTGAATGGCCATTTGTGTGTTAAAACAGAAAATCTAATAATGAATTTTTTCTTCCACTGTTTGGATCGTTCGAAGTGTCGATGTTAGCCTGCCCATCAGAAAATAAAACAATCTTCATCTTGAATCATTTTGACTACCAATAATTCATGCACATGTCAAAATTCATGTTGCTAATTGTACAGTCGATAATTTGGCGAGCATTTATTTATAACTCAATCAGAAACAAAATCATCTCTCTATATATAATATTATTTAATGAATACAAAAAAAGAGTACCCGAATGTTTGTAACACCCGAATACTTTTCCGGTTCAGAACCATTTCAATTCAGCTTACTGTCCATAATCCATTTACATCTGCCTTGATTCAAATGCTCATTTAAAAACTCGAATATTGTATGATCATTTAATCTGGTAAAATCAATAAAATAACTTATCTTATGTAAACGATTCAATAAAATGTATAAATCAAAAACGAAAGTAGGATTTGTTTACCGATGTCGACGAGAGGTATAGGCTCAATCGGAACTACTCGGGTATTTCCGTGAGCTGTGTTTTCTATTGGATAAACCCGATGTGCTCAGATTGTGCCATTCCTTGTAAAGAGAAAACTCGGGTTTGCTTCGGGTGTTTCCGGCTTTATGGAATGGACTGGTTTTACATAAATTCATTGCCGCTCATTGAGTTTATTTCCGCCAATCATGAATGAACCATAAACCATTCTATCGAAAAACAAAACACGAACAACAGGATCGGCGCCACCGCTTCAAACTTTAAATTGGACACAGTGTTCAACTCCTTGAAAGGAAAACGAATGGCCGGTTGTAGGTAAGAGAACTTTTTGTATTCTTTCATTTCGTATATAAAACAGTATATCCAAATAGACCATTTTCACATAAAATCGTCATAGAAAAATCGAGAAGGCGAGCCCTCGTCACGCCTCGCTGAATATGCTTGCTCTAAACAAACATCCATTTGAAAAAAACTTCTCCCTTTTAATTAGAACTACAGAATTCATTTTTGAGTATTACAGTACATGTTCCATGCAGTACTAGACTAGAAAATGTGTGTTGCCCACAACACTCCACGGTGAAATAAGTGTCCACCTTCTATCGATTCGGTGATTACACCCTGCTGTATGGCATAATCTATGTTATAATGTTTTTGTTGACGGTCTATGACATTTTCGCGGTGTGTAAGGAAAGCATTAGGTACACATCGTGTTGTAGATGGAATGCACTATTATGCTGACCAATAAAGCAATGATGTCAACTTGTCCATTGCGGACATTATTTGTTATTGTTGGAGCTTTTAAATTGAGTACAAGGTACCTTCATGACAATTCAATAGCGTTATGGGGCGATAGTTTAAATAAAAATGACAGCATGAATTTCCTTTTTAAAAAATAAAATACCCTGTAAAGTATTTAGTTTAGAATCATTACCCGACACAGGTCACAGGTCCTCTTCGTTAGGGCCGTTCCTCCATTTTTCAGTCCTGAAACGGCTTTCCTGAATACACCAGTACAAGGTTGGGCTCTGAAGTGACCCTACATAAGGCCACTCCCACGAAAACTGGCCTCGGTGGGGCTCGAACCCGGGACAGCAGTGTTCTGAGTCAACCACCTTAACCACTGAGCCACGTAGGACCCATATTTGGTTACATATGTCGCCTTATTTGTTGGCAGTATTTTGTTTTACTTGATTCAAGCGATGATATAATTCCCAAACAAACATTGAATTGTTCTTGCAAGTGAGAATTTTGGCCCGAAGGTTTATGGCAATAGATCCCTTACTTGTTTTTTCTTTATTTCACAGAAATCATGATGGTTGGAAATATGACAATTTCAAACAAGCTTCAAAAGAAAAAATGATGCAGACCTGCATAAACATTGACTCTGTTTTATAATTCAAGTAAGTACATAGTCTTTCTCATGCTCCTTTGAACTTTACGAATATGTAACGATTCGCCACAATACAACTTGCCACTAACGATTTGCCACAAGTTCATATAACGATTCACCACAGAGTGATAACGATTCGCCACACATTAATAAGAATATGTAACGATTCGCCACAATAACGATTCGCCACTAACGATTTGCCACAGGTTCATATAACGATTCACCAGAGTGATTACGATTCGCCACACATTAATAACGATTCGCCACAGATTATAAATATTGTATTGTAGTATATATTGTTGATTTCAATAAACAATCATTATTCAAATTGGAAATCTTTATTTTATTGTCATTCCTTGTTTATATAAATAACAAACATTATTTGTATATAGTCCATAGAAAAGTTGTCCCGTCATAGGTGTGAAAAATATCACAATTATCGATGGATTCGGTGTGGCTTTAATCATTGTACATTAAAGATTAGATAATACGACAGTGTTAATCATGTTCCTTAATTGATAGATAAGTGGATGTTGATTGAATGTTTAAAGACTTTCATTTTACCAAGTTTGTTAACTAGCTGTGAATTATAAAATGAAACGTGCCGCTGAGTGATAAATGGTTTGGAGACAGTAAGTATGAATACGCAGAAACCAATATGGTAATATTTTATTACTAAAGGACGACCCGTTAATTGGCCGTTAATTAGAAAATTTCAAAACTGTGGCGAATCATTATTGGTTTGTGGCGAACCGTTAATTGGCTTGTGGCGAATTGTTATCATTTGTGGCGAGTCGTGATTGTGGTGATATTTACAAACATAAGCGTCATAACCATAGAAGATAACTTTTGAAAGCAATATAATAAAGAAGCAATTTCTCAAATGTCAAAGTTTTTTTTCTTTAATTCAAACATCTCTGATAAGATTATTATAGAATAATTACATGTGTAGCAAAGTTTTCAGGAAACAAACAAGTTTGACAAAGGTCTGACTTCTTGACATTTCCTTCTTTTTTTCCTTTGTTTAAAAAAAGAATGAGAATGAAACCAAAATAAGTCAAAACATGTTGAAATATAGATTTTCATCAACAATCAGTTCTTTTTCTTCCTGTCAGATAACTGCTTCAATTGACTACCATGGAGATAGAATTATTTCCAATGTTACCAATTAAGAATAATCAGTCAGTTAAAATGTAGCCAGTATTTATGGTGGCATAGAGGTGACAAGTATGCATTTTTTTTTCTGATTTAGAAAGTCGAAATAACGAGAAAATTAAGTCATTATTTCGACTTATTAACTCGAAAGTAACAAGATAGTTAAGTCATTATTTCGACTTACTAACTCGAAATAACGAGATAATAAAGTCATTTTTTCGACTTACTAACTTGAAATAGGGAGATAATTAAGTCATTATTTCGACATGCTTACTCGAAATAACGAAATAATTAAGTTTTTATTTCAACTAACTAACACGAAATAACGAGATAGTTAAGTCGTTATTTCGACTTATCAACTTGAAATAACGAGATAGTTAAGTTTGTTAAATATGTCACCTTTTGTTTGGCAGTATTCTATTTTAGTGGATTCGTACTGTGATGATATGATTCCCAAACATTGAGTTGTTCTTGCAAATAAGAAGTTTTCCCAAAAGGTTTAGGGTGATTTAGTTGTGTGTTTTTTATTTTACAGAATGCATGATGCTTGAAGAAGAATGACAGTTTTAAACAAGCTTCAAAGGAAAAGATGATGCAGACCTGTATTAACATTGGTTCTATTTTTTAGATACAAGTAAGTACAAATTATGAAAGTAATGTAACAAAGAACAATCTTTTGAGTGTCAATGTAGTTTTCTCTTTAATTCAAACAGTTCTGATGGAATTTTTAGCATAATTACATCTGCGGCAAAGGTTTCAGGAAACAAGCAAGTCTGACAAAGATGGAACTTCTCAACATGTCCTCCTTTTATCACTTTGTTTTCAAATAGTCATTATCCACAAATGTTGATGAATTTGGTGTTGCTTACAATTTGAAATTATTATTATCTTTTACAAAACCTAGAATGAGAATGAAACCCCCAAAAAATCAAGACAGGTATCAATTGGGGTGATCATGTGACCAATGTTTACAAAAAAAGGTCCGATTAAGATATCCATGCAACAACTCTTTTCAGCAGATTACTCTTGCTTTGCACTATTTTATTTATGCCATGTTCCGACCATCAACTTTCCGGTTCTGGTGATATATGATAACCCATTGTTTATAATGGCGTTATGTCTAACACTCGGTAGAGGTATTGCAATCGATGGGTGATGTGTTAAGGTCATTCGCATCCCACAACTCGCAACTCTCTGCATGGTCTTGGAGGGGATGGCACAGCTAAAGTTGAAACAACATTCACCGGTGGTTGCGGATTATTTATCATCGCAACATGGCATATATAAAATAGTGGAAACCAGAAGTAGTCTGCTTAAAAATATTGCAATTTGTTTTATATTGCAAACATTGATCATGGGATAACCCTGCCTGGATACACAGCTTAAAATATAGATTGTTATCACCAATCACTTCTTTTTCATTCTGTTAGATAACTGCTTCAATTGATAACTATGGGGAATGAATTATTTCCAATGTTACCAATAATCAGTCAGATGAAGGTGGTCAGTTTTGGCAAAAGATTTATGTTTTTATTTTTCTCTTTTAACAGCCATATCTGATGACTATCTGGCAGAGTAAGGAAAAGGTAACAACAACAAAATGTTCAGTGATGGGAGACCACATGGATTTGATATAATCAAAAACAGATGAAGATTCACATGGACTTTGACTACCTGATTAATGAAATGTTCAAAAGCTTAGTTTTCTCTTCAAAAGACTAATTTCATGAAGATAAAAATAAACCTAAACAGTGATACACCATATTTAAAGGATAGTGTTTAGTGTTAGTTGGTACTGACAATATCAAAGGACAATAATATAGAAAAACTGTCTATGGACTATGGAATATTCTATAATGATAACAATGTCACACATGTTTCATGGTCCTCATTTTCTTTTCTTTTTTTGAAAAACTAAACTTATTCAATTAATGAGACAAAACACATACTATGTTAGAACTTCTAAGTTAGCCTGCAGCAGACAAGTGAAAGACAGTAACTTGAGTCATTTATTAAATATCTTTCCTATCTATTGCATGTTTATGAAATGTTTCAAGGAAACAAACATGAGAGTTTGCATACATTGTAAACACCTTAATTTTCAACATTTTAAAACCAATTATGACAAAGGTAAACATTCTCTGAGAGTATGTTTGCCTTGTCACAATTGCTTTTATTCATTGGTTAAAGAAATTTCCAATTATATCTATTATTGCTTTAAATTCGAAACAAAATTTTGGAAAATTTTGATGAAAGTCTTAAGGATGTATGTCAAAGAACATTTGTTGAAATTTCTATTTAAAAAAGTTGATCATTAATGTTTCTGTCATACTTTTCCAACTTTCAGGAGGTTTTTTTCTATTCAAACTATGAAGACCAGGGAACTGTTGATGTCAAGAATGAAAATAATGTCAATATCAAGCTGTGACTATTTTTCAACCAATGTGTTAAAGGAAAGAATTATAATACATGAACCTATGCTGTATGCTGAGTATCACTTATGTCTTTTAACTACATTTCATTAATCATTTATTGCATACAGTGCTTTATTTTTAAGTGCTCTAATAGAAAAACACATAAAATAGCAGTGTTTTATGTGTGAACAAAGGTTAATAAAACATTATTGAAAATTTATGAAATCTTTTTCTTTTATTTGAAAGTTAAACAAAAGACCTTTTGGCTACAACAAAGCTATTTTTTGTAATTGAATGACCTTTTGGAGATCAGCAAAGCAATCTTCTTGGGATTTTCTTATCTACATTAAACAATAAAGAGCAATTCAAACAAAGACCTGATTGACTTTCTATAATGATGTAACTTAGTCCCTAACCATGTACAAGCAGATGAGTATGTTGTTAAATATTGTTTGGTAATAATAACCTAACTGACCCTTCTTCATCACCAGTTGACATGTTGTTTGGTGTCATGATGATTTAAACCAGTACCTACAACACATGATTTTGTGAAGAAAATTCTATGATTTTATGCAGACACTTGTGGTTCAAATATCATAGTTTGGTGGTTCTGACATTGTATGAGCAGTTTGTCCTTACATGACGAATGTCTCTTTATTGATTAAAGGCCCTCATACACAGCCCAATCAAGCTAAACCCATATAGAACATCTACCATCAAAAAAGTTTACCAGGAGTCTGCAAGGAGACTTATCCTTTTACTGAGCCTTTCCTAAATGTGACAAAGATGACAGCTTTGTGACAAAATGAGTATTTGCTCCCCAAAGTAAGCCAATTCTTATATTTCCACAAAGTTGTACTATGAATTAAGATTGAAACGCATATTCAGTATGCAAGTTTTTTCACAGAACCCATGCCATTGAGTTGAGAGAGCGGTCTAGAGGCAATGCCTTAGTTCATATTATATATATATAAGTATAAATCCAACCTTAAGGGGAAATGCCATTATCTCATCATTTAAGGC
Source organism: Cerastoderma edule (assembly GCA_947846245.1). Classification (NCBI taxonomy): domain Eukaryota; kingdom Metazoa; phylum Mollusca; class Bivalvia; order Cardiida; family Cardiidae; genus Cerastoderma; species Cerastoderma edule. The sequence goes on from OX401411.1 coordinate 26,519,534, forward strand.
GAAATTATTTCTAAAGCCCATTTCTGAAATATTTATCATGGAAATCGATAGGAACTGTGTTTTTACCCTTCTTCGTGGTTCATTCTTTCAAAATAACCTTTGCATATCCTTCTAAAGTCTTATTTAAGAGAAAGTTCTCCCTAAGTGTTTCGCCTTAAATACAGCACTATAAAATGTCCCCTTATGACGCAATCGGAACTACTCGGGTATTTCCGTGAGCTGTGAAATGTTTTCTATTGGATAAACCCGATGTGTTCAGATTGCTTATGACGGTCTCTAACTATAAAACATACATAAAGGAGAACAATGGAGAAGACTTTCAGATTAAACTTTTGAAATACTTCTATAAGCTAATTCTAATTATCTTAGACCGTTTGCCAAATATATTATGCATTTATTATTTACGGAACCGTGTATTAATCCCCTGTTTGGCAAAAACAGAAACATGTATTATACATTTATTTGAAGCATTGTCTTTGAAGTTACTTCCCTTTTTACAAGGACATAACATTTATTGTTACCTATACATAGTATGCAGTGTTATAAACATAAATGTTATTTATTTAAATTTATATCAATTTCAAGTATATTTAAGTCATTATTGTTGATTACTGTAATAGGACGTCATGTAATGTTAATAAATATTCCAATTTTTGGAATTGTTAAGTTGAATTTGATGTACTACTCCTGGTACAATGTATTTATTACGTATGGTATAAAACCACGACTTAGGACTTTAATGATGCCCCTCCAATTCCTATTTGCCTTTGTCTAACAGTCCGTCCGTCCGAGCAGACAAAGCACTACGTAGGCAATTAAATATTTTACATTGCGTGAACATGAAAATGCTGTCCGCTAAATTAACAGACAAACAGGGACCACATTTTTCGCTCAAGCTACGATGTACAAAAACAAATGGGAAAGGAAGAGATACAAGTGTTAACCCTGGTCATCACCAGCGATTAACATTTATCCAGTAAAATATTGATAAAAAGTAATCCATATCACCATCGAATGCTTGCATTTCAAAGAAAGGACTTCCCGTAATTTTTCTCAACATTCACTTTCTTTATTCGTAATTAGAATGCACTTAAAACCATTCTTGATAATCAACTTAATATTGAAATATTTTGTTAATGTGAAACATTTTTAAATGATGCATTTCATAATGATGAATTTAAAATACGAAGTTATGATATAATTCGAAGGGATAGAAGGGATTTGCCTAGAAGTTGTTTATTTCAAACAATCACCCTTTCTTATGAATTATGTATAGAACACCATAGTCCACAAATGATGAATAGAAAGATAAAAAAGAAACTTAGAAATTTCAAACAGAACATGACTTGAAAGCCTTATCTAACACTTATTACTACAAATTACAATATATATCCACATTATGCCTCTATGATAGCAGAGTAACATCAAATGTTCACCTTAAAGGACACCTTATTTAATCAATCTTAATTTCTAATCCAGCAAGGAAGACAAAATAAAGAAACGTCATCAAGCTATGTTGAGTTCAAATGATGAGCATTTTTTTTAGAAAAAAAAAACCAAGTCGTTTTAATATGTTTCTGTTATATGCGGCATTCAATGGAATCGCCCAAAGCAGAGCTAGGAAATAGTTTTTTGCCAATAGAAACTGCACAGGGAAATTATGCCATTATCGGGAATTAAACTTCCAGGTCGTCAGGTCTCAGATTAATTTCGAATACACTCGTTATTATAAGCGTATTTAAAATATGTTTAATTTTCAACCATGACGAAATCAATCTTAGATGCTTGAATTGAATATTAACATGATACGGACCAGCCATTATCTCAATTAAAGAGTCCCCTGCTAAAGTACATTGGCACAAATCTTGTCAATAATAATCACAAGACAGTTTCATATTGATAGCGTGTTTTTCAATAATCAGTAGTCTTCCCAACACAATTCTCTCAGTGTTTTTTTTATGCGACTCAGAATTGACATTGATTGAATTATGTATCACTTAAAGAGAACAATCACTTTTCCAATCTGCTATTAAAGAGGCATAAAATACATATGAGTGTATGGTTTGTCAGACATTGTAAAGAGAACTCATTTCATAGTATGTGTTGTATCAAAGCACTGCCCTACAATCTTAAATTATCAAATTTACCTATTACAATAATTTGATTATATTGCATAAGTTTGCATTAGCAATATTAAGTATCACTAATGCCAATCAAATATTTAACCAATAAGATTAGTTTAACATGATTTAGAAAACACATGAACTAATAAGAGCACATCACTTGGATTACTTTCGTACAAAAACGTCAAATCGTTGTAAAATATTGCAGAATGCATAAAAACGGTGAACGAAGTAATAGAACTTATGGAATGGAATTTCAGATTTAGTTAAATCATCACTTAGGCGAACAAATCAACTTTTAATATGTTTTAAGTAATGTATCTTCTTGCTTAATGTAAAGGAATGAAGTGTTTAAAAGTTATTTGTTGTTGAATTTTCTAAAAAAATACATATGGCGTTGTTTTTATTGTCTGTGATTTTTCAGTAAACTAAGTATTCAGCTTTATTGAATAAGGTATCACTTAAGGCGAACCACTGAATTTCCGTTCTACTATTACTTAGAGATTCATCCTATGCATAAATGTGTGAGGTTTGCATTATTATGATAAATGGAACAGTTTTTAAAGTACCATTTAGAACAAAAGCTTTGTTTTTTAATCATCAGTAATCATATCCTAGGACAACAATTTGGTTTTATTGCATGGGTTCAAAGTATGCCAGAAAATATCATTTAAGGCGAACCATTTCAATTTTGGTTAATAAAATGATTTAAGCATTATTTAGAAAAGACATGTTTAGAGCGAGCATATTTTTGTAATTTCTTTCGTAGGAAGAAGTCATTTCGTTTTAGCTTTTTGTCATGCTTATTGCAAATGAAATGGTGAGCAATGCAATATCACTCAAGGCAAACAATTGCTGTTTATAGAGTTTAAGTTAAAATATCACTTAAGGCGACCATTTTAACTTATGATACGTTTCAAGACAGGCATTTTGTTGGCATATGAGCTTTTTATTCAATTGGGCTTTTATTTATTAAAGACAATGTTTTAAAATCCTAAGTTTATTTGGAATGAATCTGAAACCAGAGGATAAAAGTTCAATTTCAGTATGTAGCATATTTCTCCAGTGTGTCACTAGACTCCGAATATATCATGCCTCTTTAAAAGCAAATTCGAAATCTGAATGTTCGCCTTAAGTGATACTCATTTGGTTTTTCTCCTTTCCTTGTCCACTAAAGATAACACATGAAGATATTGTGTTGAGAAGATAAGTTACATTATCGAAAATGGTTTTGTTTTTTTTCATTATTAAAACAGTCTTATAACTATGCTTTACAATAATGAGGACATTGCGGTGCTATAACATGACTCTTATTTGACAATCGACAGTCTTTTTCACGTTCAAATTCTAGTCAAGCATCTAAAATTAAAGACCCGATATCACCACCTGAATGCATGCATTTCAAAGAAAGGACTTCCCGTAATTCATCTCAACATTCATTTTCTATATTCAAACTTAGAATGCACTTAAAATCATTCTTGATAATCAACTTAACTTTGACACATTTTGTGAAACGTTTTAAAATGATACTTTTCTAAATGATGAATTGAACATACCAAGTTATGATATATTTCGAAGGGATAGAAAATGTTATAGTGGGGGTATACTTATCCTTATTAAAGATGACTTGCCAAACGATCATCGTGAGGATTTGATGAAAGACAGCTTGAAATAATTTGCCTAGAAATTATTAATTTCAAACAAACACCCTTTCTTCTGTGTTATGTATACACCAACATCGTCCACAAATGAATGGATAGATAAACAAAACTTAAAGATTTCAAAATGAGCATGACTTGAAAGCATTATCTTACACCTATTACGACAAAATACAATATTTATCCACAGTATGTCTCTATAATAGCAGAGCTATATCAAATGGTCGCCTTAAGTGACATCTTATTTAATTTACCTTAATTTCTAGTCCAGCAAGAAAGACAAAATAAAGAAACCTCATCAAGCTAGGTTGAGTTCAAATGATACTATCTTTTAAAGATAATATAAGTCGTTTGATATGTTTCTGCTATGATCGGCCTACATTGTAATCCTCGAAAACAGAGCTAGGCAATAGTATATTGCCCATAGACACTACACAGCGATGATATGCCATTGTCGGGAATTATACTAACCTCTCCTCCGGTCTCAGATTTATTCCGAATAAACTCATGGTTTTAAAACATAAAAATACTTCTATTCTTTTACCAATTCTTAATGCTTAAATAGAATCTTAACATGATAAAGACAAGCTGTTGGCCCAATTAAAGAGTCTTCTGCTAAAACGCATTATCCAAAAAATTGTAAATAAGAATCACAAGACAGTTTCATATTAAGACTATGTTTTTCAATAATTAATAGTCTTCACATCACACATCTCTCAGTGTTTTTTTTTATTCGACTCAGAATTGATATTGATTGAATTATGTATCACTTAAGGCGAACAATTACTTTTCCAATCTGCTATTAAAGAAGCATAAAATACATATGAGTGTATGGTTTGTCAGACATTGTAAAAGAGAACTCATTCCATAGTATGTGTTGTATCAAAGCACTGCCCTACAATCTTAAATCATCAAATTAACCTATTACAATAATTTGATTATACTGCATGAGTTTTCAATAGCAATATAAAGTATCACTAATGCCGAACAAATAATTGACCAATAAGATTCGTTAAGCATGGTTTAGAAAACACATGAACTAATAAGAGCACATCAGTTGAATTACTTTCGTACAAACACGCAAATTCGTTGTAAATTATTGTCGTGCAGAATGCATACAAACGGTGAACGAAGTAATAGAACTTAAGACAAATAAAAGGAATTTCAGATTCAGTTAAATCATCACTTAAGGCGAACAAATCAACTTTTAATATGTTTTAAGTAAGGTATCTTCTTGCTTAATGTAAAGAAATGAAGTGTTTAAAAGTTATGTGTTGTTTGAATTTCCTAAAACACCGAATAATGTTGTTTTTATTGTCTGTGATTTTTCAGTAGACCAAGTATTCAGCTTTATCAAATAAGGTATCACTTAAGGCGAACCACTGAATTTCCGTTCTACTATTAGAGATACATCCTATGCATAAATATGTGAGGTTTGCATTATCATGATAAATGGAACGCTTTTTAAAATACCTTTTAGAACAAAAGTTTTGTTTTTTAATCATCAGTAATCATATCCTAGGAAAACAATTTGGTTTTATTGCATGGGCTCAAAGTATGCCAGAAAATATCATCTAAGGCGAATCATTTGATTTTTGGTAATTTGGTAATGTTCGCCTTAGGTGACATCTTGTTTAATTAACCTTAATTTCTAGTCCAGCAAAAAAGACAAAATAAAGAAACCTCATCAAGCTAGGGTGAGTTCAAATGATGTTTTTTTAAGATAATAATAATTCGTTTTAATATGTTTCTGCTATATTCGGCCTTCATTTTAATCTTCGAAAACAGAGCTGGGCAATAGTTTTTTGCCCATAGACACTACACAGGGAAAATATGCCATTATCAGGAATTAAACTTCCTGATGGATAGTCATGCTTCAGATTCATTCCGATTAAACTCATGATTTTAAAGCATAAAAATGCTTCTATTTTTTATAACCAATCTTAGATGCTTGAATAGAATCTTAACATGATAAAAACAAGCTGTTGGCCCAATTAAAGAGTCCTCTGCTAAAACACATTATCCAAAATATTGTAATAAATAATCAAAAAACAGTTTCATATTAAGACTATCTTTATCAATAGTTAATAGTATTCACACCACAAATCTCTCCGGACTTTTTTTTTCTTCGAATCAGAATTGTATCACTTAAGGCGAATTGCTGTTTAAGAGTTTAAGTTTAAATATCACTTAAGGCGACCATTTTAACTTATGATACTTTTCAAAACAGGCATTTTGTTGGCAGATGAGCTTTTTATTCCATTGGGCTTTTATTTATTAAAGAGAATGTTTTAAAATCCTTAGTTTATTTGAAATGAATCTGAAACCAGAGGTTCCAAGTTCAATTCCAATGTATAGTATATTTCTCCAGTGTGTCACTATTCTCCGAATATATTATGCCTCTTTAATAGCACATTCGAAATCTGATTGATCGCCTTAAGTGATACTATTTCGGATTTTTTTCCTTTTCTTGTTCACTAAAGATAACACATGAAGATATTATGTTGAGAAGATAAGTTACAATAATGAAAGCAAATGTTTTCTTAATTAAATCCGTCATATAAGTATACTTTACAATAATTCGGACATTGTGGTGATATAAAATGGACAATCGCACTGAAATTAGCACTGTTAATAGCTTTAAGACACAGAATAATGAAATGAGGAGAGGAAGCAATCTTTTTATATCTCTTATCTATGTCTCTGCTCATTCACACTAAAGATGATTTGCTATACGATCATCGTGAGGATTTGATGAAAGACACCTTGAAATAATTTGCCTAGAAGTTATTTATTTCAAATAAACACCCTTTCTTCTGTGTTATGTATACACCAACATCGTCCACAAATGAATGGATAGATAAAAAGAAACTTAGACATTTCAAAGAGAACATGACTTGAAAGCATTATCTAACACTAATTACGACAAAATACAATATGTATCCACAGTTAGCCATTATGATAGCAAAGCTATATCAAATGATCGCCTTAAGTGACATCTTATTTAATAAACTTTAATTTCTAGTCTAGCAAAAAAGACAAAATAAAGAAACCTCATCAAGCTACGTTGAGTTCAAATAATAATATTTTTTTAAGATAATGATAATTCGTTTTAATATGTTTCTGCTATATTCGGCCTACATTTTAATTCCCAAAAACAGAGCTGGGCAATAGTTTTTTGGCCATAGACACTACACAGGGAAGATATGCCATTATCAGGAATTAAACTTCCTGATTGATAGTCCTGTTTCAGATTCATTCCGATTAAACTCATGATTTTAAGGCATAAAAATATTTCTATTTTATTAACCAATCTTAGATGCTTAAATAGAATCTTAACATGATAGAGACAAACTGTTGGCCCAATTAAAGAGTCCTCTGCCAAAACACATTATCCAAAATATTGTAATAAATAATCACAAGACAGTTTCATATTAAGACTATGTTTTTCAATAGTTAATAGTATCCACACCACAAATCTTTCCGTATTTTTTTTCGACTCAGAATTGATATTGGTCGAATTATGTACCACTTAAGGCGAACAATCACTTTTCCAATCTGCTATTAAAAAGATGCATAAACTTCATATGAGTGTAAAACCTACATAAAGAAGAACAGCGGAGAAGACTATGAACTTACACTTTTGAAATACTTCTATGATAAGCTTATTTTAATTATCTTAGACTAATTGGCAAATATCATATGCATTTGCTCTTTAACGAACCGTGTATTAATCACGTTTTTGGCAATAACAGAAAAATATATTATAAATTTATTAGAAGCATTATCTTTGGAGTTAACTCTCTTTTTTACTAATACATTTATTTGTCTTTTACATATTATGCAGTGTTATGAATGTGAAATGTTGTTCTTTTAAATATACACTAATAATGACACAATCTTAATATTGTGGAATATTGTGACAGGACATGTAATGAGGATAAATACTCCTATTTTCGGGATCGTTTAGTTGTAATTGATGTACAACTCTTGGCATTATCTATTTATTGTATATGGTATAAAACTACGACTCCGGATTGTATGATGCCCCCCCCCAGCCCTATCTGCCATTGTGTAATAGTCTGTCCGTCCGAACAGACAAAGCCCTTCATATATAATATATAGCTATATTACATGTACATGAAATTACTCTCCAGAGCGATAACCAAAGAAAAAGACACCACATGTCTTGCTCAAATTACTAAAACAACAAGTTGGAAAGGAACAGTAACCAGTGAAATCCCTGGTCATCACCAGCGAACTAGATTTATCCAGTAAACATTTATCATTAAAAATAATCCAAATCACAACCTGAATGCATGCACTTCAAAGAAAGGACTATCTGTAATTCATCTCAACATTCACTTTCTTAATGGTATTCGACTTAGATGAATATTCTTGATAAACAACTTAACATTGGCATATTTTGTTTATGTGAAACATTTTTAAATGATACATTTCATAATGATGAATTGAAAATACCAAGTTATAATACATGTCGAAGGGATAGAAAATACCATTGTGGGTAATACTTATGTTCGCCTCAAGTTAAACTTAATTTAATCAAGTTTTAATTTCTATTCCATCAAAAAGACAATGTAAACAAACGATATCAAGCTAAGTTGAGTTCAAATAACAGTACGTTTTAATATGTTTCTGTTATATTCGGCTTACTTTGCAATATTCTAAAAAAGAGCTAGGAAACATCATTTTGCCCATAAATACTACACAGGGAAGATGTGCCATTATCGGTAAATAAACTTTACGGTCATCCGGCCTCAGATTCGTTCCGAATAACCTCTTTAATTTAAAGCAGAAAGACATACTTTAATTTTTTAACATGATGGTATCAATCATAGATGCTTAATAGAATTTAAACCTAACAAAGATCAGCACCCATCTCAAACAAAGAGTCATTTTTTAAAACAGATCTTCAACAAAGAATTAAACTAAATTCATAAGGCTGTTCATATTTAGACTATGTTTTTCAATAATAAGTAGTTTTCCAACACAATTCTCCCCTGTGCTGTTTACCTCGACTCAGAATTGATTTTGATTGAATTATGTATCACTTAAGGCGAACAGTCATAATTCCAATCGGCTATCAAAGAGGAATAGCATTCATATGGGTGCATGGTTTGCCACAACATTGTAAATATAACTCATTTTAAAAGTCTCCGCTGAATAAAAAAAATCCCTTGACATCTTAAGTTATCAAGTTAATCTATGACACTATTTTGCTTATATTGCTTATATTGCATGACTTGCATCAGCAAGAAAAAGTATCACGTATGACAACCAATTAAATATGTGATGAGTTAAGCATGGTTTAGAAAACACATTAATTAATGCGAGCATATCACTCTAATTACTTTCGTGGAAAAACGTCTATTCGTTGTAAAATATTGTCTCGCTAATTGCATATGTAATGATAAGCAAACTTATAAAACTTAAGAAAAAAATAATAACTTTTGATGTGTTAAAAGATATGTATTTTCTTGCGAAATAAAAAAAAATATGCTTTAAAATCATGAGTGTATTCGGAATGAATCTGAGAGCGGACGATCGGAAAGTTGAACTCCCGATAGTGGTATATTTTGCAATGTCTAGTATCTATAGACAAAATACTATATCATTGCTCTGTTCTTGAAGATTAAAAAGAATGCCGAATATAACAGAACATGTTAAAACCACTTTTTACTTAAAAACAGAATTATTGCTTGAACCCAATATAGCTTGATCATGTTATCATGAACGAACCATTACATTATCGTCATATATCGGTAATATTTAAACAAAAACGGTCAACGTGTGCTGTAGTTCTGACTACCTTCAACCAATATTTCAACTTGACGTTTACCATCGCCGACCAATTTATATTAGCCAGATGCAATGATACATTAAGCAATATAAGAAATTGAGCATGAAGTTGTTGCATTGCTTTGTACAATGATAATCTTTTATGACGAATTATAGATTCAGACAATTTTTTTTATATTATCGTTTTTAAGAAATAAAAATGTTGAGATTTGGAGTAAATTTGGGAGATTTAGGGCAATCCATAATTCAAACTTTGTGGTCGAAATTTGAAAGGCTCAATCTTTATCAGCCTTTCACTTTTGGACAAATCCTCATCCTTCAACACTGTTTCCCCCCTCTCCGCCTTAACCCTCAGGGTTAGTAGTATCCTATAAATTCTCGACCCCTTATCTAGGCCCGCTAAACCTGATTGGTTAACCAAGATAAAACTTCGGTAATAAACACCTTTGCGTAACCCAAACAACTTTCTCGTGTCATTTCGGTTTGTTTAATCTTAAGAAAATAAATCTTTATTAAGGGATTGTTCATCTTCAAAGCCTGTGAAAGTCAACGTTTCATCCACAAGACCTTTCTTGCCTTTCAACTTCTTTAGGCCATGGTTTCAAAAGTTTCGCACAAAACATTCAATGATTCTTGAGCAATTTTTTCTAGGTTGAGACCATTTTTGGTAGAGAGCCCGACGGAGACGCACAGACAGAGAGGGAGACAGAGACAGGCAGATAGAGAGAGAGAAAAAGAGAGGGGGGGGGCAGGGGGCAGGCAAAGAGACTTTAAAATGAAGTGGTAATGGCATACTCATTTCATGATAAACGCCATTCTCATAGACCACACTTATGTAAAACGAAAACGAAAAATGTTCAGATTTCATCTGAATCTAGAGGAAACAAAAGATACACGTTCAAAAACATCTTTATTATATTAGAAAGTAAGCCTAGGTTATACTCAAAAACGGACCATTGGTTGTTAAATAATAAGCAAAAAAGTCGATTTTACTTTTGTAAATACAAAGTACTTTATTTACGTGTATATCTGAGACAACGGATGTTATATGGTTGGTTGCACCCTGATCAATGCGTAAACGATTAGTTGTTCCCTCCCGACTTATTGATATGCGGCCCTGGTTTGTTGATATACGGTTCATGGCGCCCCTTATTTTGGTATTTAGCCTATCGGACGACGTCCTATAGGATCAACACAGATTTGTCCACAAGGCTGTCCACTGCAGCATATCTGACCATATTGACAGTCCCGGTTATTGGTACATGGTCGCTGGGATTCGGACGGTAAGCAGGCTCGTCTTGATGGAGGTGGACACCGATCTGGAATTATTCATAAGGTCATTCATAAGTTAATTCTTGTTGGCTTCCAGCATGGTGGTGTTGAGTTGTATGAGGGGTGCGTTATAACCAACATCGAGGCTTTACACAGATCATACATTACTATTTTATATAAGTGTAGGGGTGAGTGAGAGCGAGCTATATGTAGAGAGCCCGACGGAGACGCACAGACAGAGAGGGAGACAGAGACAGGCAGATAGAGAGAGAGAAAAAGAGAGGAGGGGGGGGGGCAGGGGGCAGGGAAAGAGACTTTAAAATGAAGTGGTCTACAATGAAAGGACCGTAGTTGTCAAAATAATCGTGCATGTGGTGTTCAGTGTCGTTTATATTTACCAACAATGAAAGAATAACTCCGGTTCATAATATTTTTCTTAGTCACCCGACAGCCACATGGAGTCAAACAGCGGGTCTCCCTTTTTTCTATACCTAGCAACTGCTAAACGCGCACCATATGCTATACTCGACATTGAGGTATGGCTATATCAAAAAATGTTTTGGAGAGATTCTCTTGAGTGATTTCCTCGGTGTGGAGGATACAGTGTTTGTAAATATTATGTTAACATTTGGTTGAGAACCCAGGCGAAGGACCTGGATATTTTCAATATTAGACAATCTTGTTCTTAGAATTTCATTTTCTAGTTGTTCCAATCTTCTCTTTATTCAATGATTGTATTAGGAAGGGAAAACCACCATTTATTAGGGAAGAAAACCTTCATTTGTTGGGAAGGTGATGTACGGGGAAATCGAATGTGTCATTTGTAGAAGTAAACATTCCCCTTGGTTTTTCCTCCTAAATCAGAGAACTCGCTTGAGGTCCGGATCTTTTTGACAGACGAATGATTTCATCTTATTCGTCCCGGGGGATTGGAACTGTGCAAGAAAGAAGAAAGAACTTCCACACTGATTTCATGGGTCGTATTCTGAGCAATTCCCGCACGGGTTTTCGGTGTGCGCACGCATCATTTTTCATGTTGGCCAATACCTATGTACTTGGTACACAAACCATGAAACCATATTTAGCAAACGACCTTCTAAAACAGCCGAATTCCTGGAAACCATCTATTTCTAAGAAACATATATTAACCTCTTGACCAGGTTAAGCTAGAGAAATGTTCCATTGCTTTGGCTGAATCATCCAAAATAACTCAAAGATCGTTAACTGCTTTACATTTACCTCAAAGAGTATATAACAAATTATGTAGTATTTTTGATCCTAATAATTGTCTGCATTGTCCAAAAAAGTTTGGTTTTGAAAGTGATGTTTTATCGACCTGCTAGGAATGATTTAACTTAATTGATCTTTGGATTTCTTCTATTTGGTTTTCGAGTCTATGTAACACTTTTGTGGACTAATCCAATTGTTGCTGTAGATCAGAATTAGTCATGTCTTTTCTATTTTTGTATTTCTGTCAGTAGTTTCCTTCACACACTTTTATTTTATTCGATAATTGCTTTTGTTGGTTCCGAGTCGAATGACGTAGTGACTGGGCACGCTTTTGGGTAGTTTACGTATTTTAGGGTCGTATGTAGCATGTCGCGTTCGGGTTTCATCTTTGGGCATCATATTGTCAATGCTACACACTACCTAGTCTCAATAATGATCCGTGAACGAAGCTTTTTTCGTCATTTGGACATTTATCGTGCTTCGCTACGTCTCAAGTCCAACGTGATTTTTATGTTACAAAATTTCGAACGACCGACTCAGTGCTTTTAACTTGCGATTTTTTTGTGTTCAAGTGGACCAAAAAATAAACGGAAACTTGAAATACATACATAAATCATTTATGAATCGTCTCAGCCCACACAAGTATCCAGTACACCTCTTATATGCGAGTTATCTATCAAGAAACATCGACGATGCCCAAAAATAAACAATCGCCGTCCATGTTGTTTACCACCGGCCGCGAGATTCCCACGAATATCTTGTGGGTCAAAGGTCATCGCATTATGTATACAGTTTGGGATTAAGTACGCGTCTTTCAACATAAGTCGAGTTGTACTAAGTTGAGCTCTCTTCACATACAGATTCGGAGAAGATATGCTTGGATAAGATGTCTTTTGCAAACCAGCATTTGAAGCATAGTCCGTTATGGTTTTTCTAAAATAACATCACTGTTTTTGTTATCTATTAATTCGCTTATTTTGTTTAAGTAGGCCTATTACGTAATTGTAGTGTTACCAAAAATAAAAAAATATATATGCTTTTTTTTCAAAATGAACGGAAATCCTTTCATGTTTTGTTTTGAATCGAATCTAACAGAAATAAGGATCATTCAACCCTTTCCCAAAGAACAAATTTTCGACTGTTCCAAATAGAAAGAGTTTGCAGACGACATTTCAAAATGTGATGAAATTGGAAAATAATCTTCTGATAGGGCAGAAATTATTGTGGGAAAAGGACAAACTGCTCTTCACAATGAATAGCTCCTTTTCCAACAATGTTTTGCACAGTATCTGCAACAAACTGGTCAAATGTCGTTATTGTTTGGGAAAGGGTTAAAAGTTCAATTTATAAAATTGTGATTGGAGCGATATTTACGCCTAGCGTAAAACGCCTGACGTCGGACCGATAAAACTTGTAGTTGATTTCCTTGAAACTATAACAAACTATTTCCTTCACCTGTGTTGGATCGGTGATGTTCAGTCCTATGAACACCAAACATATACTTACTGCAACTAGTGTTTAAAAAGTTACTCATGAAGTATTGCGTTATGTGTTCATCGGGTACATGATATCAGCGACCTGCATGTGAAAACCGCATAACCAGAGCCTATCTATCACGTATTTACACAGTAGATTTAATGTCAAAGGAATAAAACAACACATTTTGACATGATGAATATTTTACTTAACACCTTCATAACAATATGTCGTTGCACAGTGTATATAGTGCTTGAAGAAGGGGTGGGGATAAATAGTTCAAGCTTATTATCATCAATCCTTTACCAGCCAACAAGAGGAATCTGTGGGTTTTTTTGCAGACGACGTTATATACATGTGTCGTAAACCTCGCCTCGTGTAGCAAGTTTTACCGGGTTCGGGCTCTGGATCAAAATTGTCTAACTCCGGTTAAACAATTAGTTAGTCAGGATCACACCACTAGCTTTTAAATTAAATGACAATTAAGGTAGCTGAGCCTAACAAGCAAAATAGCAAAATCTTAAAAGGAAATAATAAAGATTTTAATCCCTTAAAGTTACAAAGTCAAGTTATTAAACCAAAATGAAACAAAGTGCTTTTCTCACAATGTTTTAAGTTCGGACATAAAGCGTTCAATAAAGTTCAATCAAATTATAAAGGATAAATTCACAAAGTCAAAAAGATTAACTCTGTCCAAGCCTATCCATTATCATCAATTCCTCATCAGACACCATGAACAAGGAGGATCTGGGTTTTTTGCAGACGACGTTATACGCATGCAATATTGGTATAAGATATAAGGAGCAAGTAGTGCGCTGTGTTTCAAATGATATCAGTTCTACAATTCATTCAAATTACGAACCTATAATGTCAACCTATTTACCAAATGTAGGACCTTTATACATGTACTTGAATCAGGCTTCTGTACCGAAATGAAATGTTGCTCATAAGAAGCGAATTTTCAATTAGTCACATTCTCCTTTTTAATTAAGAACTGTAATCTGTTGTTACAACAATTTGTTCCGCCTGTTGATCGCTGAAATTTGGACTTCTAACAGGTGTTCAATGGAAGTATTCTTTTGGAAAAACTGCTCTTTTACAGAACGTTTCTTCCCTGTGCATTCATATAACCTCCTACAAATACTACAACGAGTACATGCAGTGCATTCACAAATGGGACAATCCTTTTCAAAACAATAATTTGAACTCTGTATTTCACACTTGTCCATTCGATGCGTTAGCAATTGACTTAAATCTTTCTCTCCACAAGATCTCTCATATAGTCGTCTGTGATTGATTTCATAAGGGATCTTCCATATGGAAACAGAATTCTGTCCTACACGTCCACTACGCCTAACTTCTTGCCAGTACGAAAGTACACTTTTGGAAGCCCTCAATGAACGATCACTTCAATATCGGGTACGTTGACCCCAATTACCTACAGAACACGAATGGAAGAGACAGACAAACAGAATTCCTTTATTATCCATTTTTTGTTTGTTTCTTAGTCCTAGAACTGTGAAACATTTCCACGATCCTTCCCCTTGTGGCCTTAATACTGTCTTTGTATACTTGAATCAACAAACACCTTTCAAAGGAGGTTACACTTACCCAATTTGTCACTCGAGGCAAACCATCCAAAACAAAGAAGACCAAAGGTATTTCAATTTGTGTCAGTATGACAATCAAAGACCATCACATTTGAGTATTAAGTAAGAGAGAACAAATTTTGCCGAAAATAAGAAAATTAACGTCGAAACAAGTTTCACGGCATAATTGACCAAGTGCCATCGGCGTAATAGAGCAAAATTGACAGGTTAGTCTGATCAGAGACATAGATGTTATGATTGTAATCTATGTCTCTGGTCTGATAAAAATATTATCTCCATTTAAGTTTTTATTGAAAAATAACGGAATACTATCATAATATATCAAGTTAACTTACAAAAGATTAATAAGAGGGGGAAAATGTCCGCCCTCGATCTACATTACAGTGAGGGGACAAATGTGCGCCTAAACCCATTACTAAACAATAACCAAATTTACAGGTTTGTTGCAGACGACTCTAGAGAACATTGTGGAACAAGGATAAATTGTTCTTAATGAGCAATTCATCCTTTTCCCACAATGTTTTCTACATAATAGGAAGATCATTTCCAATAACATCACATTTTGAAATGTCGTCTGCAAACCCTTTCAATTTGGGACGGTTGAACATTTAACGTTCGGTAAAGAGTTATACAAAAATGGGGGCAAATGTTCGTATGTTCAACTTCCCGTATATCATTTCGCAAGTTTTAGCCAATGCGTTGAACTAAGTCTGCAAGAAGCGCAATTTAACTTTCCATGTATTTGGTTTCAATTAGGAAAAATGACGGCCTCAACTTTGTCTGGACTTCCCATTTTTAAAACAATATAGTTAACAACCGTCGAATAAATAAATCCATCGTTTCAAAAAAAGTAACAAAAACATAAATAATCAGATGATGAAAATACTGAGGGAATTATTTTAGTCGAAGTACAGTATCAAGTGCTCACAAATATTGTACTCCCGCCAAACGCGTACAACGTTACTAACAGTGAACATGTGTAAATTGAGTGTTGACCTGTTTATCGGACCGTGTAACATAACCCAGAGCGAGACTTAGCATCCGGATGTTTCGGACTTTTACCTCAACGTTTGAAAGCAGGTTTTATGTGTGTGATTTAAATCAAAGTTTTGGATATTTATACAAAAGTGACACTTTTGAGACTTCACACATCGACAGATAAAAGGTTGATCTCCAAATCGGTATGTTTGATTTCATAATCCATTGCATATTTATGGAATGGTAGGTGGTTAAACATGCGCAGAAAATCTGTGCGCAAAAATCTAACGTAAAAATCACGATTGACTCTGGACTCGAAGGCGTCAGTCAAAATAGCAATAGCCTTCGAGACCAGTTATCTGGACTACACACTACCAGTTGCTCAATAGGTTGTTTTCTATGATCAGCAACGGGTCTATTTATTTGTGGATCTGTCTTTTCCTCATTAGAATGGCAAGACGTTGATTTTTGCTAACGGACGGCATGGTAAACAGCTGTAAGGTGTATCTTTGAGTTTTCGGAAATCGTCTTCATCGAGGGCCTCACAAGCACAGTGGAATCGTTGTATGCAGCTATCGAAGTCGATTGTGATGGGCAAGTCGAAGTTTGCACATATTACATAGCCATTTCCAGGGGTAGGGGAACACTGCTTTTCCCTTGGGAGGCACTCCGTGGATGGTCTGGACCTTTGCAGTGTAGTCGGAATCATCAATACCAGCTTAGTTGTTGCTGGTTCTTGTTTTTTGGAGCTTGTGTGGTCCTGTTCGTGATGGTATCGCTTCCTTGCATATTGAAACTATTCTGTGTGCATCGTCTGCAACTAAAATCTAGTGTTTGATATTTTTCCAGGAAATCAATTTCATTATCACTTAAACAGCAGCAGCTTTCGAGAATCCAATGGATTCCAAAGATGCAGTGCACCTTTTTGGACCTGCAGTTTCTCATGCATTTAGGGATATCAGCTTCAGTTCCTTTTATCACTGATACTTTGAACTACTGCATGCTCTTTGAGAGTTCACTAACTCTTTGGATTATTAATTTATTCAGATATTCGACTTTGTCCATAAGGTCTTGAAGCTTAAGGATATATTATCAATAAAGGAAACATGGTTTGGTCCTTTAATGTAGAATCTAAAAGTTGTTGAACATTAAGGGTTGTATTCAGACTCTACTCTGATAGCGAGAGACACTGTTTTGACCATATGTCTGTAGAGGACGAGAACTATGTACTTTACTAGAGTGCAAACTGTGGTGGTAGTACATAAGAAGCATGGCCTCTTTAGAGAGTTCAAATGAGATGCTGCATCAGCAGTGATGACTTTCTCACCATCCTTATAGCTAATACTGATGTTAGGCTCTTACTGATATTCATTTTTACAATTTCCTTTTCTTTCCTGATAAACCGGTTTCCGGATGACACTAAAATTGGCAATTGTATGCATTTTCGGATATGAGTTTACGAAAGGTTTATATATATTTCTTAGAAAATGGGTCACCAATGTGTTTAACAGAATTTAACTCGTGTACTCTTATTTGAAATTATAAAAATGGGGCTATCTTTAGCTAACCGTATTTCGCTGTATTTGAAAAAGGAAGTCGCTGCAAGTTTGTTTACCTCGACCTAGCAACGGTAGTCAGGGGCCTTAACGTCTAGCGATTCTCGACTGTTTGCAATAATCTTTCGAGCAGAATGTCGTTCTTCTATAAACATGCACCATTGAGTCATATTTTCTCCAAAGAAATGTTGAATTTACACTCTTTAACTTGATTCTGTAGTAACTGACTTTCACTTTCCTGGTCCAAATGGCAACTTTTGTGATATTCAATTTCTTTCTTCATTTCCGGCACATTTTCACAGTTCCTTTTGCTGAGCAGTATGACTTAGTGATAATTAAGACTTTTTTTAGTTTAAGCAAAGACCGTAAAATATTAATTCAATCGTCCAGGCTACATGTAAACCTATCTCTAACGGAAGTGACGTCAATCATTTTTTTATATCACTGTTCTCATTCTTGAAAGCCATACCTGCCAACCCCTTTCAGTATTGAATCAATGATTATTAGATTTCGTTTTCGTTTGGTTCGATAATTAATGACTGTTTCCAGCGTTTTCTTACTTTTTTTCCCTCTCAAAATATTCCTCATTGTGTGAGTTTTCCTCAATTTGTGGAGTCTGGCTGACTTTGTCATACTGCTCCGCTACCCATTGACTCTTCACATCCAGTGATTTCAGAGCATCACCAATGGACTGTTTACACTTTTGTAATTAGCTATGAACAGACCCTTTTTCTTCCCGCAGTTGGTTTGGTTTCCCCGGAAGATCAGAAATGGCATTCTTAGTAGTTAGTACAGTGTGAATTGAGTGAGCCTTGTTCTTTAACACTCACTAAATCGTCCTTTAACTCTGAGAAGTGTCTATTTCTAAAATCATTGTGCTAACAATTCAATTGTAGAATTATGTTGGCCATTAGGCGAAAAATGTAAAGATAACAGAACGGCGTATTTGAAGTTTAGTATTGGCCATTCCCTTTTTGTTGGATGACGGCATTCAAGACAAGATAATTGAAATGAATTCAGTCTTCTATACAATAAAGCATACCGTAGTTCATTGTGTCACTCCGGTGAGAATGTATGAAGCTTGTACAAAAGACCTTGTCTGTGAATTTAAGGAAAAGATCAAATGCTTGTCTTGAATAATTTCGTTTAGGTCTAACGATTTTTTTAGAAAAAGCCATTGAACATGAGGTAAACTTAGTAATTTCAACAAGTAAGAATATCTTTCATTAATTTTATTCTGCTTGTAATATTATGCATTCTTGTAATAAGTAATGAGTCTACAAATTCAACTAAATGTACTCATTTAATTGCTGCAAACATAAATTAAAGAAGGGAAAACAAAACAAGGGGCCTATAGAATCCTAAGGATTATATTTGAACAATGTTCACATCCGGCTTAAAAACTATATGAACCCTATGATATTGTCATAGCATTTGTAATGAGTACCTGTATATAGCTCTTACTCAAAGGGAAGTGACCATTGGATCACTCACACTCACCACAGCAAAAATAAACAGTTACAGACAGTAACCAAGTATCTTTCCTTCAAATGGTTTATTTTGTAAACAATGATCTTAATTTGAATTATCCATTGGTGAGTGCCATTATTTATTATATCTCAAAGTGCCGTGATAGTAATCAGGGCTGGGAATCACGTGACCAGAAAGGATAGAGACCGCGAAATAAAATGGTCGACTTCTTAAAACCGATGAGTATCCTTTCATATAGCAATATCATGCACGAAATGTAGCGCAAAGTACCCGCCTTACGTTCCAATTTTCTCCGCCGATCAGTGTAATGGTGCCAGATAAGCGGTTTCTTCAAACACTCAACAACAGTGTTTGAACCTCGCCGATTGCAGTTGGATACGTTCTAACAACAACTGCTGTCGAGTGTTTGAAGAAACCGCTTATCTGGATACTCACCGGTTTTAAGAAGTCGAAGCGTTGACAGTCGCCATTTTATTTCTCGGTCTTTATCCTTTCTGATCACGTGATTCCCAGCCCTGGTAATATATGGTAATTATTTGATATTAACAATTATTGTCACCAAATAGAAGATCTTTTTGAATTTCTTTACTTGCTGAAATCTGGTAATTTTGTTAATCACAAAGATGATCAGACAAATGCGACGGCTCACTTCACGTTATTTAACGAAAACACAGGGTTTTAGCATCTTATAAGTAAAGAAATGGTAAATAGTCTTTGGTTTAGTGACAAGGATTGTCAATACCAATTTTTTGACGTTTGTAACTCCAAATAGGGACATCTCTGAGAGAGTATCTTTAACAGCTCAGTAAGTGGTTGCAGTGAAAACTTTGTTACTTGAGTTCAATCCCCACTGTTGCAGCTGGGTTTGGGGGAGGTTAAAACATTTAAAAGAGTGCCGCAAAATAAGATGAGCTATGCCTTTTTTGTCTAAATTGCTTAAATGTTTATCAATCAAACACAAAGGTTCTCAGAAGCATTTTATGCTTTCTTATGCATATCACTATAAAAAGCTAATTTCTGTCTCTTAAATTGCTTATACCTGATTATACTGATAAAAGTTCATCTATTTTATAGGGTGCTTTGTTTGAAACTTAGTGCATTTTTCCAATGTGACAAATATTTAGTCCTTATAGCAGAATTTCTTTTTTACATCACAGATAAAAAGCATTGTCTTCTGGAAGATGAAGGGGTCATTCAATTCAAGAGTGTAAAGTGAAACTAACAGAAACCATGCCTTACAGTAAGCAAACAGTGAAGGCAGTATGATGCACCACTTATCCACTACTATTAACAGTTGTGTTGGAGGGACAGATGCAGAGGTATATTGAAACCCATTTAATATTTTGATTGCATGACCTGCAAATATTTGTCCTGTCAGTTATACAAATAATGTAAGTTACTTCAGCTTCAAATCATGAGAAAAAGCAAAACTCAAAGGGACAATATCATCAATTTTTTAAAGAAACTGATCACTTATTCTGACAAAGGGGTGACAAATGCTGTCATAATGCATTCATGCAATATAAGGGTGATACACATTCACATATATGTAAAAAAATTGCTATGGTGACATTTGAAACTTAAGTTGCATGGAATACTGCTTGTCCCGGTAAAATGTGTGCTGATTTAGGCATGTATGGACAAAAGTAAACCATTTTCTGGCAACAAAATAATGCGTTAATGTGAATACAGGTATCCCTTGAATATGCGAATCTGAATTTCTTTTAAACAAAGTAAAATTTTAAATTAACAATCATGACTAATTCATGTTTTCAAACTGCCAATCATTTACAAATCCTACACCAAACAGCCACCTGTTGTTAATTATCATGATTGAGTAAATGTGGGATGTTTTGAATCAAGCTGTATTAACTTATTCAAAGATATGATCATCGTTTCTAGTGTGACAAGATCATAAACTCTATAATAAAGATAACCATAAGCGTAATCTTGATAGAAGTGACCATAAATACCATGCTGGACACATTTTGCTGAGGTCATTAGGTATTACCTAATTTAGAAAAATAAATTGTTGAAAGAATATCATCCAAGACTATCCATAGCATGAAAAATAATTCAAGTATTCATTTTTACAAGCCATCATTTCGAGACAGCTCTTGAAGAAATTATACATGAAAAAAAAACCAGCTCATAACTAAATCTTGAAAAAAAAAACAGATTTTTCTCACCTTTTTTACACCCTTAGTGAGAATGTGTGTGAAACTAAAAAATCATTTAATTATTTCTCTTGAAAATCTATGTTTGTTTATACATGTATATGCATTTAGTTATACTTAATAATAGTTGATGGTATTTGATGTCATGTCTGTTGCACTTCACCATTTAAATTTGAAAAACACTTTCATAGTACATGTAAATAAAACTATGTATTCTCTACATATACATGGTATAAAGTTGTGATAAAGCATTGTAGTAACCTTTGTGGTCTAATGGTAATGGTGGTTGACTTTGTACCAAGGGATCTTAGCTAAAGCCCCTCTGGTCTCTTGGGAGTGTTCTTTGGCAAGAGTCTTCAGACCCCATACCTAGTACTGGCTTCGGATATCCATAAAATAAATGGAAATTGTTGACATTGCATTTAACTCTTTAGAAAAAAAGGTATTCATATCTAAATATGATTCTTATTTATACTCTTTATGAGTGTCCAAAAAAACATCAACAGTAGGAGTTGAGTGAAATTCAAGGATAATGAAGAAAATACACAGGAGTAGGATTGGAGAACCTTAAGGACTACCATCTTAAAGTGTTGGTCTTGAAAGATAAATAGATCTATATCTAAGCCATCTGTTTTTTTATCGGTTTTGCATTTGATAGTTTTGTGTCATGTTAAGGAAAGCATGGAACAAGAGAATTGCGTTTTTTCCTGGTATCATAGGGTACATGTATTATGAGTTGGCAACAAGCGCTTTGTTTGTTGTTCATAGAAACTGAATGTATAGCTCACAAGGAATATTTATTTAAAGGAAAATACAAGAAGTAAAAACATTTAAGCTAGCGTTGTTTGGGAGGTGTTTGGGTCGCCAATTTAAGTTTTGAGTCTACTTTGTTATCCTATATAAATATCCTAAACATAATTACTTATTTTGTGCAGTAGGATTTTTTTCAGAATCAGTCTATCATCTTCTTATCCTTTTAATGTATGTAACGCTAGGAGAAAGCAAATGGTGTTTTTCAAATCCTGTAAAGGTTAGTCATATGTCAGATATAACTCTGAAGAATACTGCAAAAGGTAAACAAACAATTCACAATGAATACATAGTATTTGCATTGGTGTCTCCTAATATTGAGAACAGGCATTCTTTTGAAATATGACTGGAAAATCTGGTTAAGCAAGAAACAAGCGAAAAGAAGTTATTAAATTTTCATACAAGGGAGTTCACACAAAAAAAAACTTGTTGATACCCAAAAGGATGAAGTCAAAACGATGAAACGTCAACCAGAGTCAATTAAACAACCAGACGTCACAATTAAATAGAGAGAATGCCTTGAGTTTTCCAATATAACTGACTCTTTTAATTTTATGAATTTTGACTTGAAATTTTCAGATATCAATTTTGACATGTTACCAAATCATGATATGTAAAAAGTTAAAAAACTAAATTTTGGTCCATAAGACTGATTTCTGCAGTCACTAACACACATAAATGTATGCATAATAAAAACATACATTTTGTAAAACTTGTTATTTTCCAGTCACTTAACAAACCACCTTCACACATGTTTGTCTGAAACATAAATCTTCTTATAAAGACTAATAAAAAGAGAAAGCTATTGAAAAATACAAACATTTAAATACTAATAAAACTATCTTTGTTGTATTTGTTTCCTATTTGTTTTCCAATTCATACGATTTTCTTTTCTTATAATAAATATTCCAGCAACCAATATGGATGCATTTGGCAATTGTGATATATTTTGTAGGTCCTATGTGGCCCAATGTAAAATTCATAACCTTGATGTCCAAAGTCTGAACCTCACTAGCGTTTTTTTCTTGGGATGTCCTTGAGACATTTGAAATTTTTTAGTCTATTGCTGATGAAAGCAAGCAGTAAAGCAAATGAAATACTGTTGACATTGCTTTTAACCCTTGCAGGATTATCATCCATTTGAATCACGTCATTCAACTTCAGTTCCTTCAGCACTTTGATTTTTATCGGTATTAATTTGATTTTTCCCTGCCTTATTATATAAGTTGGTTCATCCAACAATCCGTGATTTAGTACCGGAATTAGCACCATTCGGAGCTGTTCTAAAGTATTTATTCACATACCAATGCCACTTAATTAAATTTAACAAGTCTCGTAGAGTAAGTCGGGCGGCAGTACTCAATGAATACTTTTGGAGGCATTGCTTGATTAAAATTTTATTCGTTTTGTACTTTTTCTATCAGTTTGTATGTTTGCTGTTTAATGTTAACTTATTACTCATTAAATAGTTTTTTATAGTTTTAGGACTCAATGTGACCATTGTTGTCGACGATCCTTATTACCTTAAACAACAAAACCAATCGTAATAAAATGTGTGTTGATTTTATGCGATGGAGTCAGTAGCCTTATTAGTAAATTAAGACTAAGAAGTAAGTATGTTTTGATCATCTCAAAATTATGCGTTCTTGTTTCTATTTACACAAGAGGAACTGTTACGGATCAGTGTTTGTATAAACCAGAATGAATAACGAAAATTTTAGTTTGATCGCACAAAACAGGCAGAAAGTGACCATTCTTACCCGTCAGTGTGTATCTATTTTGCTAATGAAGAAGATCATAGCATATACATAAATTGGTAACTTATCACACAGTGCCCTTAGAATGACTTACCTGGGATCTGTTGACGACGGCAGCATACTCCGTAATCGAGTGGAGCATAACAATAAAATATTCTCTGTGGTTGACAAGCATTTATATCCCATCCATTACACCCTCTCGTGCCCATACTCCCATCAGGACATCGCATACGAGGACCCCCGGGTGGACCTGCTCGACGCCCCCCTGGAAAATAACGGCTGGGATGAGAACAGTACAACCTCGCATCTTTGCTCATAATTGCTTTGTAAGTACACATGTCAAAATGTACCACGTGAAATTTGTGTTTAAGGTGAAAAAATCGTTCTCCTAATTCAAATGAAGAATTGGATAAAGATTAGAGAGAAATGCGATTGTAAATCCTTTAAACTAACCTTGAACGGAGGCAGAGAGTAAGACAGCTGTTAAAGCCAGTATAGTGATGGTGTTATACATCCTTACAGCTCACACAGTAGACTTTATATGAACTACCTGTTAAATGTAACTTGTCGTTTATAGTCATCAGTTGCCTGGGGATCGTCAGGTTTTATTTATTTCACCGAAATATACGTCCTGTTATGATATATCAACGAGAATTGATGATGATTAAACCACATGACATTGCAGAATTTGCACTCTTGTGGTGTGAACTCGTTAGAGTGTCGCTGTCACAACAAAAGGTGTGTTTTCTTCATTACATATGAGGGAAGGATCATCTGGATTGACTGTTACGATATGCTTCATACAATTTCGGGTTTGCCTTTGCTTCAAACAATTTCGGAATTGCCTTAAATATAGTAATATATCTACATTTACTGCTAGACTGAACGATTTAATCTGGAATATAACAGTTTTTGTGCTATAGTTGGTATACTCTCACTCGTAAAGTGATTTGGTTTGTGATCCCATCAGTTATCCACGACATCTAAAATGTCCATTACCGCGTGTTCCACCATAAAAATCATTTACTTTTTAAAGACATGTTCTACAGTTTTATTAAAAATGAATCCTTTCATAGAATTTTCTAAAAGTTTGATATGTTAATTAAAATTTCATTGTGAATTCAGAAATGAAACGAAAAATGCAGGTCGATGAGTTAGGTTGTTTGTAAAATGACAGATTCCATGGTAACCGTTTGGGGCAAAAATGTCAACATGCCCATACCATCTTCAAAGGTAATACAATAATTTCTAGAAGTTTTATTGACACAAAAAACATGAATTCATACATTCAATACTTTATATTTCAATGGTATTTTAAATTATTACAATCTGAACAATTTTTGTAATCTAAATCATTTTTTCAAATTTCTGTAGTGGACAAAAAAGATATTTCAAAATTCCTTTCATAGAAGTTTTTTTATTTTTCAGAATGTTAAGTAAAATTTAATCTTGGAATGCAAAAAAAGGATATCTTGACGAGTTGGTTTTTCTGTAAAATGACAGTTCTATGGTAAACGTATTTGAAAGATATTTATAAAAACGACTAAAATAACTTAAAACTTGACAAATAGAAGCTGGGTGCTTAGTATGCATGAGAAATATATAATAATGTTAATACTCTATCACAGTTTTAAGGATAATATGATCATTCTTTGAAAGAAATTGCATACAGTAAATTTCAACTTAACAAAAAGGTGACGTAAATTAAACCGTACCACATTAAAACGCAAGAAAACAAAAAACACTCACCGAAAATTAACGTTCTTATCACTGTCTGGTACGTCTCGTCATTACGAGTTTGATAAATGAGTTTGGGGTTTCGAAACACGGTCACCTTTCCCTCAAACTAGATATAGTGACAGTAGTATTTGAAAGCAACAGAAGATGAAATATATGAAATGTTGTAACGACATTTATTACAAAGTATGATATAGAACCCATGTGGCAAAAAGGAATTGCTTGTTAAGAGTAATTCCTCATTTTGCACCAGAGCCCGTTTGCTGTCTATGCCTTAGAAGAAAAACTGTTTATCAAGAAAAGGATTTTAACATATTAGTGTAAAATAAATACCCACATCAAAAGATGTACAGTGTATGTCTTTTGAATGAAATGATTTTATATGTTGTATGTTTTGTTTTTTGTAATATGTCGATGTATCGTTGTTGGCAAAAGCATGATTGCGTGGATCTTGTCGGAAAATTATTAAAATCAAAACTTAACCATCCTTACAAATGCGTTGGTGAATGATGCCCTAGTCAAGGCACATGTTAGATAAACGTTTGCATCAATCGTGAAACGAGTTTTAACCGACTAAAATTTATCATTATAGATTCTGCTTCCTGTATACTAACGATTGGCCAGGATATATATGAGGTTATGTTCCTGTATACTAACGATTGGCCAGGATATATATGAGGTTATGTTCCTGTATACTAACGATTGGCCAGGATATATATGAGGTTATGTTCCTGTATACTAACGATTGGCCAGGATACATATGAGGTTATGTTCCTGTATACTAACGATTGACCAGGATATATATGAGGTTATGTTCCTGTATACTAACGATTGGCCAGGATATATATGAGGTTATGTCATTTATTCATTTAACAAAACGTTGATGAGCGATGATAAGAAGAAGAAAACAAATTATTATTTGAACTAATAAAACTAATAACTAATTTAAACTACCCAGCATTTGGATGATTATTACATTACACGATTAAAATGATGTATAAATCAATTAATCAAATCAATAAACATCATAAGAGTAAACTATTTTGAGTCAAGTTTGCAAACGCCTAGCCGGTTCACTTAATAGGCGGATGTTGGAATGGTAAGTGGGAGAAATAAATGATTATTGGCTGGGTGGTTCTGATCGGTTCTTTCATGGACCTCCCAAATGCCGAATTATTGACCAATCAGAATAAAGCTTTACATTCACTGCATCATAGTCTGTTTTTTTGCTTCACAAGCGATTCTTAAGCGACGGATTGAAAAAGGAATAAGAAATGGCACTTTTGCACGAAATGTGTGTCTTGTAGGTATCTAGGATAGGTGCAGGTGATATGCATCTACCCCTTTCCAAGCCCAAAACCCATAACAGATGAGTTTTCGCCGTACGTAGCAGCTCAATTTTAATAACATCAAATCAACAAAGTGAAATCCTCTAAAGGAACGTGTTTTTGCTTGAGTGGATATGCGATGAATTAATCTCCGCTTTGGAATAGTTTGTCAACGCTATTTAACACACATAAAGAAAAAACATACAATTCTTGAATTATCGGTGCATTTATTCAATATTTTGCATCAATTAGACGGTTTGCTACATATTCTGCATAGAACACAACCGTTGTTGTTGGAGTTGTTGTGCTGTTTGTGAGCGAGTTGTAGCGTGGAGAAAAATACAGGATTTAACTGTTTTTAATCACCTAATTATGTACATTATGATGATACTGATAAGGGAATATTTATATGCAGAGACATAGATAACATGTTATCTATATCTCTGATATATGTGTCATTTTAATTGATCTATTAGGACAAAAAGACAGATCATTTAGAATAGGGATATTACAAATCTTTCTTTTACTTCCTCATTATTGTGTAGCAAGTATATTTTCCCATTATAGAAACAATGTCATAACGATCAGCACAGTAAAAGAGTACAACTATTTCATAGTATTGCAGCGATTAGAATGTACATAAGATTTGTACTCTGACCTCTGATCTCTTTTTTGCTGATGGAAGTTGAACGCCAGCACAGAAAGACGCCCCCATTAAAGCAAAGGATAGCACAAAAGGTATGCGTGAAAAAGTTAAAACAAGACAGGACAATTTTTTAATTTTTGTAACTTAGAAACGAATAGATAGTTTCACTCATAAGTATTAAGAGTTTATGTTTATATATATAGCCTAGTTACACTTTTGTTAAAACTTGTTTTCAATGCCATGATTATTAAAGATATAAGTTAATCAGAGTGATTTTAGTAATTAATACCAAATAAGCTTCAAATTGTGTTTTATCAAGTTCAGGTACTAAACTCACTGCTTTAAGCGCTTTGTTGAACATGTTAAAAACAAAACAGATGTTCTAACATAACATAGTTTTTTAATGGCCCTAGTCATATTGAAGAGCAAACATAATTAATGATAAAAGTATTGTTTGTGAAATTTGTTTCTTCTTCCCTGAACCCTATATTTTGGACAGCCATTAGAAATGTCCCTCCTCCGCGACCAGTCTGTTTAGTACCAACAGTTTATTATCTGTATTGTATTTCATGAGATACTGCATAAAAAAGGAAGCTGGTCAATTCGTACATACAGCAAGCTTCTTCCGTTATCCACACTAACCATAGTTTAGCTACAACAAGATGGTCAAATTGAGCATATTTAGTTTTCTTTTATAGAGGAATATTCAGAAAGTAAATAAAATGTTGCTCTTCTTCAAATGCACTTCTATAAGGACTATCTCATACGCCGTTACCCAATGTGAACTTTTATGAGCTGTAAATCCCTCGCAGTATTATCCATCATCTCGCACTGACTCTAATTTTATGCACCTAGAATGATTTTGTTTCTTAGTTTTGTAAATGTAAGTTTGGGACAAGTAGTTAAAAGCAACATTAAAGATGCTATCGACAATGTTGTCATGACAGATAGATATCGAACACGGATATCGTAAGAAATAAATATAAGCGATTCGATAACCGTAGGGTAGACTGACGCCGCCATATCGGGAGTAGCTTGGGAAGCATAGCAACAGTAAATAGGCGAAGTGGAGTATTTGAAAAGTCGCGGAACGGTCCATTCCATTAGTGGGATATCAATAAAACCCCATCCAAACGCCCTTAGATATCTGTGATTTTAATGTTCTGGATCTTCTTTTTATGGTAACAAGCAGGGTTGGGAAGCTGTCAATAATCTAGTTCTATGTAACTTCAGAAATCTTTACAGTTCTTTTTACGGTAGAAGATGATTTATTTCGAAAAGTTAAAATCTCCATTTCTGAGAGAGTCTCTGTAAGGGAAAATACACAACTCTAACAACTAAATGCTTGTTACCGGACACGGCTTGTATTTGTTGGAACACGTGCATTGCTTTTGTGGGATCCAAAACATACATAAAACAACATGTAACAACGCACATACAGCTTTTTGTATTGAATTAATCATGTAATGAATACTTTGATGTAAAACCATGCATGTAAACACATTTAGTGATTTGAATGGCACTTTCAGTGCGATTGACGGAGCAGAAACAACCAGAGATAAGAAAAAAAAAAAAAAAAAAAAGAATACTTATCTTGTTTTTCAAAAAAAAAAGAAAAACCTCTGGAAACCTGTGCCATTTCCAATGTGTCAGATCCCCCAGTGATTGGCCCACGCAAAGCGAAAGTGCAATTTAACACAGTTTCCCCATATCATTACATATGCTCCTTACCATCAGGAAATGAAATAATCATGTCCCAATACTTATATGATTTTATTTCCAATCCCACCTCTGAGTTTAGTAAAAGCTCCTTCCAGCATTCGAATTCTCTGAAGTGGAGACAGTAGGTATTCAGATTTTATAACAAAGTCTACCATCTTCACAAAGTGTTTTATAACAAAGTCTACCATCTTCACAAAGTATTTTATAACAAAGTCTACCATCTTCACAAAGTGTTTTATAACAAAGTCTACCATCTTCACAAAGTGTTTTATAACAAAGTCTACCATCTTCACAAAGTGTTTTATAACAAAGTCTACCATCTTCACAAAGTGTTTTATAACAAAGTCTACCATCTTCACAAAGTGTTTTATAACAAAGTCTACCATCTTCACAAAGTGTTTTATAACAAAGTCTACCATCTTCACAAAGTGTTTTATAACAAAGTCTACCATCTTCACAAAGTATTTTATAACAAAGTCTACCATCTTCACAAAGTGTTTTATAACAAAGTCTACCATCTTCACAAAGTGTTTTATAACAAAGTCTACCATCTTCACAAAGTATTTTATAACAAAGTCTACCATCTTCACAAAGTGTTTTATAACAAAGTCTACCATCTTCACAAAGTGTTTTATAACAAAGTCTACCATCTTCACAAAGTGTTTTCACAGAGTGAGAGAAAAAGAATGGCATGCATGACATTAGAGTTGGAATCAGTCTGATGATGTCTCCTTCGTTTACAACATCTTCCATTTGAATAATCTGTAAATACCATTTACTCAGATTGTTGCAGTACACTAGTTAGCTGTTGAGTTCATCAGAACATTTACTATTCCCATCCAACATCTCCAAGTACCCATATTTTGCAATGAACTTTTGCAGAAGTGCATTCACTTCACCCAATTTATCAGAACTGCTTTTCCCTTTCGTTTGATATGAAGGAAAATTTCTTGTTTGAGCTGTTGTTGCACTTTCCATGCCAAAGTACTCCATGAATTGTTCCCTGACAATTTGTTTGCAAACGACCATAAGCAGATCATAATGTTGCTTGAAGGCAGGCACCCTTTACTTTCCCATTAAACTCATTCCGCTGTAGCTTACCTTTGAAGTAATAGAGTGGTCCAGGCTGACGCAGGGATTTAGAGCTGTAAAGCTCCTTGTATGCTTTCTGAAAGGAAAATAGCCTCAAAATAAATGCCCATACAAAATGTTATTGCAAACATTTACTTCTACTTAAAATATGTAGCCCCCGTGGCCAAGAGGGTAGAGTGGTTTACTAAATGTCACTCAGCCCCTCAGCCCTGTTGGTTTGAATCAGAGATGAGCTGTTCGGATTCCACATGTGGGGAAGCCTTCCAGCTGGCTTGCAGTGGGCTGGTGGTTCTACCCAGGTGCTTCTTGCACTTGTGGTCTTCCTCAACCTTTATATAGCTATATGCCTGAAATACTGGCGAAGTGACAGTAAAATCCAAAAATCAAACATCTCCTTAAAATGTTCAACTTTTACTATCTATACTTTACATTTTATATCAAACATGCAATTCATATTAGTAAAACCCACAAGTCAATGATAGTTTTTACAGGGTATACATTAAACAATGTTTGACTTTGAGATGTGATTTTCTAAAAGTAAATTTTCCTGATTTTCTTTCTTCTTTTTTTTTTGGAAATCTTGAAAGCACACATTTTATATGATTATTGATTGACAATTACAAGTATGTTATTTAAATTCTGCATATTTTTCTATTCAAACATTAAACTCCTGTGTTTAACATGCAAAATACCTAGAAAAGCATGCAGCGTGTGACCAACCTCCAGCAAGCCCTGTTTAATATGCCATTGTTCTATCAAACATGGATTCAGGTCTTAAAATCTTTTTTGGGGTGTGGTAGCCAGGGACCGTAGTTGATTTGCCTCCTCAAATCATACACGTGTAAGTTGGTCTCCACCCACAACAGCATTGTACTTCCGTAGGAGTTCAGTGGAACCTATAGCATGCAGAGAAACTGACAAATTACTTTTGAGGAAATATCTATATATAGTATTCCTATATAGATGTAAAAATAAAAATGGGTTAAATACTATTTAATAATTAATAAATGTAAAAATAGCATGTTTGTGTAAATCAAAGTTTGCTGGATTTATAATAATAATAAACTATCGTATAACATTACTAGAGGATGTTGGGAAAGGATGCATCACATGGTTCTTAATTTTGTCGAAATAATTTAATCATCCACATATACTAAGTTTTATGATTATATCATTACTGATCCATTTGAATTCAAATTATATCATGTACAACTGTGACGCACAAATAATTAAACTTACCTTCTTCTTGAGCATCTTGTGACACTTCATGTTTCCTTTCAGGGAACTGGTAACGATAACAATTAAACATGAACTGGGAAATAAACTTGGTTAGCAATTGCAATGGAGCTGCTTAAAGAGGCAAACAAATTCATCAATTATTATGTATCTGCATGACTTTATAATTATTCAACAAGTTTTTCATTGCTGTAGTGACTAAGCAGAAAATAAATAAAATTCAAATTCTATTAATAAGTGCTTCAGGAACTGGTTGAGCATTGAGCATTTTTCATGCAGATATTTTTGCAGAAATTATTAAGACATTTTATTTGTTTAATAAAAAATGAAAAATGTATTTATTTTATTTTAACCAAGAACTTTTCTTATGTAACCTCCATCCACCATCTGGTTATTTCAAATTACTTTGCATTTTAGCTGCAAAGAAGCCTGGGCAATCTTGGCTTGAACAACAAATCCTACTCATAGTGTATTTCAATTTGGATTTTTGTACTTAGGATAAGAAAAGTATACTCTTTCAAAATAATTCAATTTTTGGTGTTGTGAATATGTCAAATAATGGGAATTCCTTTGTTACAAATACTTTCATAATTTAATAAGCATTCAACAAGTAACCAAAGCATTAATTAAAATATGCAGAAGTAAAATATAGAATAACCATGCAGCAAATTAAAATTGATTTTGATCAATCAATCATTAAATGAAATATAAAGTTCAAACAAGCATAACTTGACAAGCTGTATGCACAATAAGTTACTTCACACAGGATTTCACACCTGTTATAGTTAGACTAGTATGCTGTACACCAGTAACATGTGACATAATACTTATAACCACTGCAGTTATGAAACAAAGTTCATATTTCTTACTTTTACTGACAGCATTATAGATTTTGAAAACAAACTAGCAGTTTCTTAATAATTTGCCTGTCTTTGAATGAATGTTATTTTCATGTGCAGGATTTCACACCTGTTATAGTAAGGCTTTATGTGTGTAATGCATTGTTACAGCGATCTGACATGCAATAATGGTTATTTTACTTGAAATGATGTGCCATTTCGGACTACCGAATAATATTGTGAAATTAATTTCGTTTCTGTCAGTTGTTTTACAAATCATAATAAAAAGACTTAGGCATTAATAGATGAATAGAAAATAGTAACTTATTATGCATACTAGACTAGATTATCAAACAGTTTGTACAAGGTAACAAAATACATACCGAAAGCTTTTTTGAAGATATCTTCCAACAGTTTCTCATAACTGTCTAGTATGTCGATGCATTCTTCATGTTTCGTTTCATTCTTCATCAGAATTTCAAGCTGAAACACGTGTGGCTTTAATCCAATTTTGTGTAGGTATGGATGGTGAATGTGTGAAGTTAACACCGCTTTCATCCACAAAAATGGTTTGAACTCCGCAAATATTCTTCCTGTTGACAGACAAAAACGCATTTCTTGCATATAAGTATTCATTGCAAGCTGTCTACAAAAAACATGATTTTACAATTTAGCTTGCGTTTCTTTTCGAATATTTGTTTAACATCATATTTGTATGGGTAGTATATTGAAAAAAACCTTTGAAATGCTAGTGTATGCATGTATATATGTATTCAACAACTTGAGATTACTGGGTATAAGAAATATCTATAAGAACTACCTTGCTATAAACCTCATCATATGTGTAATTGACATTTGGATTTTATAAAAAGGAAATGTAATTGCTGTTGCTTGAAAAGCAGAGGATTTTTTTTTTCAAGGACACTACATTGTATTTCCTAATATTTTACCTAGCAGTATGATATAACTATTCTCCAGTGTTTTTGCATAGTGGCCATGTAGCATCAACTTGGGCGGCTGAAGGGTTTCCATCGTTGTATTGTTATGTTGAATACTGAAGTCTGTTGGTCTTGCTACCCGTGGATAAATCATGTTTGGAGCAAACATGTGAAGGTCTTTGTTGTGCTTCTCCAGAGATTTGTGGCCTGTCCGCACATACACATCCAGATTGTCACCCGTGGTCTTAACGAGGGGATTCTTCTTCAGCTGTTCTACGATACCATCAGACATTCTCCCACCAGCCTCGTCAAGTAGACGGATTTTGGAAGTAGTGGACATGCACACTCCTAAATGGTTGAGAGTGGTAAATGCTTGTAAAAAAATCAATGCAATATAACTGTATATGGTTAACAGAGAGAGAAAAGTATTAAGTGTCTCTCATAAACTATCAATAGGATGACTATTTCATCCAAATACTTGTGAAGCGTTTGACAGAGGCAATAGCTATGAGACACAATCTGTAAGCATGGCATCCGATGATATCATTCAGTTATAGTCAATTCATTTTAAGCATTACCATATTGATGCTATGAAGCAAATTAGGAAACAACAAATGTTAGACCACGACATTAACCTTTGGTTGAAAAGCAAAGCAGTATCTGGTCATGGGGAGTAATGATTTGATTAAATATTAAAATGCATTATATTCAGACAAACACAAAGACATATGATTTATATATAACCCAATTTTAAGAAAGGGTAGAGGAATTGTTTATACTGTGTCAGGCATCTTTAGAGGGAAAAAGGCAGACAGTTCATAATTCATGCATTGTATCTCCTAAAATCTATTTTAAATGATTCAGGAGTGAAAGTCATTTAGCATCTGGTCACCATACATCCTGAGGCTGGGAATACTTCTGTGTTTTGATAAAACACTTGCAAATGGAACACTTGTTTTTGTCACTAAAATGTGAACTCGTGCTCTGGTTGTGCTAGATAAGCTGAGCCAAGTACCTGCGCTCATTTCCCAGGCATAAAGGTTCATTAGTAACCGATTGGGAAATGTTACCCATCAGAGAGGGGCGTGTCGTATAGACTATTGGCGAAGAACGGGCGACTGAACCGTAAGAATAAAAAGGAATGCATGAGGATCTCAGCAATAATTACAAATTATGAAACAAAGCAGTTAAGAATTTATATCGAGTAGATGCTTCAGAGCGACAGCTGCGACATGAAATAGTATAACACACACGCATTCTTGATATTTTACACGTATGTCTTAGATTATTGAGAATTTTATCAAGAAGATACCGGAAAGTAGTTAAGTTTTGGTTCACAGATATTCTTTTCATTTCATTGTACGATACATTTATGTTACCAATGTATTTCTAACTAAACTGTGAAGTTCGTGCTCTGTTGTGCTAGGTAAGATGGGCCAAACAACTTGCCCTCAAACCCATTTCCCAGGTTCAAAGGTGGATTAGTAACCGATTGGGAGATGTTACCCATCAGAGAGGGGCGTGTCGTATAGACTATTGGCGAAAAACGGGCGACTGAACCGGTATATGTCACTTAGTTGGGCTGAATGGGCCCCATGCGGCTATATACTTTGTGCATTGTCATCGTAACACACTTCTCAAATGAAACACAACCTATAGATTTATCATTAAAAACATTGATGCAATTTTTACAAAGACGATTTGTAGAAAAACAATCAAAATGGATAACAATGTTGATTAATGAAAGTAATGAAATTATATGAAATCATTCACAATAAATGGAAAGCACCGTTTGCCATAATACTGATCGCTATAACGCTTTTAATCGTCGTCTGTCTCAACTATGTTATTGTTAGTCTTCTTTTAATAGTATATTCAAAAAGAAATATACGCTGATAAACGTTCCCTATATAACGATAGTACATCTCGTTCGTGAACGGCAGTTTTTAATTACAATTCGAGCAAGGAAAACGAGTTAAATGTGCCCAAAATTGTTTTAAAAAAAAGAAGTATGTTTGATACCTGCTAACCAGTAGAATGCTTGGTAACCCCCCCCCCCCCTCCCCCCCTTTTTCCCCTATCCCCCTAAAAAAAAGACTTTTGTTTCGTCTGCTTACCAAACCCTTAAATATTTGCTTAATTTTGTTAAGAAAAAATAATCAGAGTAGCAAACAGGTTAGATCACAGGCCTGTATCTAACCTGTTTTCATAAGCATGGAATCGGTGATTGTCGCATTTCAAGTTATTGTATAAGACTGGTCTATGTTTTATGCATTTTCAAACAGTATTTCATTAATAAGGCGGATTTCAGTGCACCAATACATATTGTGGGTTTTTCCTACATCATTGTACAATATACTTTCCAAACTGCTGACTGTTTTCTCAGCTAAACATAATTGATCAAAAGTAAGAGACGAAATAAATCAAATTGCATTGACTTCATTAAGGAATATACATGATTTGAGATAAAGGGAATTGAATAGACGATACACGTACATTTCTAGATCACGTGTGCCGAATAGCCTGCTGGGAAAAACCCATTAGTAAATAGTTTGCATTGTGTTTATACAGCTATGGTGAATTGACCCGTTTTCTTTACAATTTTCATAGTAATATGTTTGTTAACATAAAAAGGGTGACCCTGAACAAAATTGTTTATGTGATTTTGGAGCTAGCAAACAATATGAGCC
Organism: Cerastoderma edule; assembly: GCA_947846245.1. Lineage (NCBI taxonomy): Eukaryota > Metazoa > Mollusca > Bivalvia > Cardiida > Cardiidae > Cerastoderma > Cerastoderma edule. Next base: position 26,555,720 of record OX401411.1, read on the forward strand.
ATTTTGTTTGAAAAAGCCTTCAAGCTTCCTTCTTGACCCCACACACTTTACGACAAAACCATCAAATTAATGAACGAAACAACCTCTAAAGACCAGCTAAGGAAAAACGAACAAATGAACGAACGACATCATGATGTCGTTGGTTTCACTACCTTCATTTACTATTTGTTTTATCTTTCGTTAGATCATTGACGTTTCGAGACATCGCTTTGACATAGTATCTTTTGTGGGCTGTTTGTATTTTATAACTCGCAACGTTAATGATATGTAGCGGATCCCATTTAGAGTTGTTGAAAACTTAAGTTCATTTCGATCACATTTTATTTTTGTCCATAACGCTGTACTAAGATTTTGTTACAAGGGCGTGAGTATTTATGTGTTAAGAGTCTCTGGAATGCCAGAGGCGGTGTTAACATGGGTTGACGTAATAGGATCGTCTTATATCCACCATTTTCAATGTCAGACAGATCAATACGCCAAACGTGACAAACATAATGGTGGGACCCAGGGAACTGCAAATACAGTGCAATATCGATTATACATTACTCCGGTGTCTGTGCATTTCTGCCTTTCATATGCACTTCATATTCATCCACACCAACTCTTAACCAAACATTTAAAGGCTATTTGGAATTCAACGGGGCAGGGAGAAATGATAAACACTTATTTCCTTTTTATAAAATGATCCGTAATCAATTAAGACAATGTATTATTATCATTATTACCCATGTCAATACAATGCACGCTTTAAGATCCAACCAGTTACCTCCCTTCTTTTCAAAAGCCTTTTACTCTTGTCATACATTACTAATATTGTGAAGACAAAACATGCCAACCATGAACGGTTTACTTTATCTAAAGTAACATGAATTGTGTTCCAATGGTTTGATGGGAAATATGTCTTACTATATGCATTTACCGAGTTACTTGATTTACTGAAAAGAGGAGATTGATTTTTTTATATTCATCCTCTACATGACTCATGTAAGTGTCGTTTAAGCTGATTCCATCCATTGCATTTGACCTTACAAATAATGTTTTAGTTAAATGGATTCATTGCTGTGCATAACAAGACACTAAATGTCAAAAGAAGTACGTTACCTAAAAGATATATATATGCATCTATCTATCAGTATATCTATCAAATGTCATTTACGTCGGATAAACATAACCCTTTCTTGATCTGACAATATTGTTAATAGCCTGATGCAGTTTCTATCGTATGGATGACCGACTTGCCATGTTTGAAGTCAGCAAATCGTCTTTGTTCCCACTGTTTCTCTAGACGCAATTCCACGAAGACGTCTTAGTCTTAGTGCGTCTGAAGAATAACTTATAACTCTTCCATGGTATAATATCCGATATCAAGTCTGCCGACCTCTTGACTCGACAGTGCGTTGATAGAGAGGCATTAAACGCCTTCTAGTGGCAAAATGAACGACAATTATTGACCAGAGAGCATCTACACTTTTTAACACACTGTTTGGAGTCAGTGATTCCATAACCACGGAAATGGTCAAACTCTAAAATACCTACTAAATACAAGGAAGTACATAGATCCCTCAAGTCTATTGTGTTGTTTTTGCTAACTTTTATGACAAACGACTAACGCCGTGTTAACACTGTTAACGGTTAGATAAAGATAGTTGAGAGAATTGACCATTAAATTGAGCATACCATTAAAGATCGAAATAAGAATTTACAACATTTCTGTCTTTAATAAATAGGAAATCTTCGTCAACAACACCCTTTGCCTTGTCCTAGGCAAAGTCTTCTTTTGAAAGCATACAAATACTAGACTAACGTTATCATATTGGATATAAATGACAAATGAAGAGCGAAATAGTTTCTTAATTTGCTAAGAGTGTGGCTTTAGATCAGCCCGTGTAATAAATGAGGACATTTGCGACGATGACTTGATACGGTAGGCTTCAGGAAAGGCCTCCCTTTATAATGCATCAGACTAGTTGCGCGAGCTGGTCATGATTATAACTTAGAGAAGATGTCATAAAATGTGGGCACGCATTCTCGTTAATTGAAAATCAGTCGCGACTTGTTTAAAATATTAAATAAACCAACAGGCCTCCACATGGCCCGGGGCCTTCTACATGTATTGTATATATATAAACACACAAGGTTTCGTTACAGTTTAAATTAACTTTAATCATATGGAATTTAACGGGTAGAAGAGAACCCGTTTGTACTTGAATTGTCAAACCAGTGTTGGAAACAATATCAGATGGCATCAATTAAGTCCGAAGATTTAAACTTTGCTGGTGATTGAGGATACAGAAATAAGTTACAAAGCGGAATTACTGGCCGCATAAATGATTTTCCTTTGTCTCCGTGAAATGGAAAGTGCTTAGCTCTACGTGTATCGTGATTGGTATATATTAAGTTAGTGATGCTAATAAAAGAAACTTAAACAAAACACAACTATGATAGCCCAATCGCGTCCTTTGTAATATTAAATTGTTGTTAAGTGTTCCATGGTCCGTGTACCGCAGTTATGTTACTTTCGCAGCACTATACACAGGGGAAATGGTAATTAATCAAACTGTCATGATCATGTCCTGCAAATGTAAATCGTACAATTATATATACAGCACATCCATTCAAACAAAAACTACATTTTAATTGATGTGTAAACGATGTTATAAACACCCAACACGTGCCCACACCTACACGTGCCCACACCTACACGTGCCCACACCTACACGTGCCCACACCTACACGTTCTTTGCGATGCAAAACAAATCAGGGCAAACTGCGAAATCGTTCGTCTTCACAACATATTTACGGTAAGAGTGTATATGAGATTTATAAACAGGAAAAAACATTTTAACCTTTGAATCACTAATAAACGGCAAATCTAAAGACGAACAAATTCGACTCTGTAAATTCATCAAAATTATAGTTGAATCTTTTCTAATGTTACTATGTTTTAACATTATACTAGATATATGCAAATGGTATGTATCTATATAAACATTGCGTTAAGCGACCTCATATGTCAAAGTATTGTTTTGTGATACATTTAACACGCATTTAATTCAAGTTTCTCCTTTAACTTCCTCTTTAAAACCATAATAATAAGTATTTTTTCAGTGGAATGAAAATGGAGATAGTGATATATGGAGAAAGTGATGTAAGGGAAATGATAGAGATGTAGAGATAGAGAGAAAGAGACCAGTGAGAGTTACAAAGCATTACGCCTCGATTACGTTATGTTTCATGTTATCTTATCTTTATGTCTTCTGTAAAAGAAATTGAGTGAAATAAAGATTTTTTGTATAGATTTGATTTGTGAAATTGTTGATCTGCTGTCTATATGCACTATATTGCAAGCAGGGCTTCCAACGATATAAACCCGTGTTTGGTTATGACGCGATCACATCATTGTTTGGTACGATAGAGTTCCGCTAGAGTGAGCCTCACGAGTGTGAAATACCACAGTACCCACGTGCTCTAGTCAACAGTCGGAGATCACCGGTCCGACTTTACTAACCACATCCACAACCTTCCCTACAGGCTGGAATCTACCGTCAGTATCATGTGGGAGAGACTCGGGTAGATAGAACCGATCAGTCGTATAGAAATGGCTGAACACAATGGGGAAATATTAATATTGAACCATCCATTATTCAGACGACAGTAGTGTGAAAGCGTTGTTTAAATAGTTAGCCCGGAGTGAGTTTAGTTTGGATATTGATCCCCGCGTACCGGTCCGTAACGGGTGTTATTATACTGTTAATTTGCTTGATTGGATAGAACGCCGGATTGTGCAAACAGTGAGTTATTTTTATTGGCTTCAGTTGTTTTTATTACTAGTGTTATAAAAGTGTCATAACCCTTTTTGTGCTGGAACCGAAATCATGATTATGCATACAGGTTATATCCAGGCCAGCCGCCAAGTAAATATGCGGCTAACCTGTGATCTAACCTATTTGCTACTCTGAGTATCTTTCCTCATCAAAATTAAGAGATATTAAAGGTTTTTGAAAGCAGACGACACAAAATCTATTTTTAGAAAACTACCCAGCATTCAAAGGGTTAAAGGATGGTTGTGTAATACTTGTCTATTTATCTTTCTTGAGTTCTTTTTCTTTCTTAACTTTTCGTATCCTGTATATCATAACATGTCGGTGATCCTGATGATTGTGGATTCTGATCAGCCTGCTCTATCCGGTAATACTTATCGCTATTTATGTTTTCTACTGAGCCATTTGATATTGTTTACAAGTTTTACCAATCAATCTTTAAATATTCAGCTATACAACCTGTTGCTTCCGAAACTCGGGAACCCTTTGTGACTAAAGGAGGAACTGTTCTTAACATGAATTCTCTTCTTTTATTACATGATTTTCTTTTTGGTATACCTGATAGAATGTGATATTTCATAGTCTTTCATATGTCGATTATTATATTGATCATTTCATTTCATGCACTAGATGTTCTTAAGGTAAATTCAATAAATTTGACATAAAGTATCCAACCTTACTGAAATAATGATAAATAAAAATGTTTTTCCCATCAACTTCAAATTTGTAAATAAGTTGATAAAAGACAAACTTCTTTAATAGTAAAGTCATATGCTAAAGTATCAAACTTTCTAATCCGTTATGCTGAGACAGATTACATTTATCACTAGAAAAGGTTAGATAAAGAAGAACATGTTTCCTGTTAAATAAAGAAGTGGATCGCCAACACAATATGCCATTTGTTCTATTGGTGCGCAGTGATATATGATGTAATTATAAACTAATTATTCTAATAATCAACTCCCGGATATGTGACTGCATTTGTCTTAATGAGTTTATATTTGATATCCTTTGTTTCCACCTGAGCAGATTGTACAGGTATGTCTGCTCGCACCTCTCCATCTTTAGCTGTTTACGTTCAGATTAGTTTAACTATAGTTTTATAAAGTTGTTAACATTTTCGGTGTATAATCGCCACTCATACATCTGTTTCCTTGATGAATTAACAGTACCCGGATTAGTGATGGACGAATGTCAACTCGCATGGTCGACATCGCCAACAAAGGGAATCGAACCACAGCCCCCATGTCCTTAGACCGATGTTCTACCACAGTCCAATGTTCAATCCTCTTTTCGTTTATTTTTCTATAAGTTCGTTTTCTTAAACATTTAAGCAATCTCTAGCGAAAGCTGAATGTATGTATAAATCGACGTTAATTATGCGGGGCTGCCCCATACAATATCCACGATATCATCAGTAGGGGTGAAGACAGAGGGGAAACATGACCTTAAGTTCATTTCAAATGTATCATTCAAACCAGAAAGGTTTGCGGTAAATACAAATATGAGACCAAAAGTCACCACACCGCACTTCTCTATACTATTCGAAGATTTAATGAAATACTTCATCCCAACTCCTTTGTAAGTCTTTCTTGTGAAAGTATTGCCAAAGTTTTGCATCGAGCCCGATGGAATGTTGTCCGACCCGTTGTCCCAGGCCTGTCCCATGCGTTATGTATTTAAATGTGAATACTTGCTGGCAAGGTGAACGGTCGTTTGTGGTTGGTATGTGATGTCCGTAAAACATGTAATTAGAGAACCCTTTTATCGCGCCCGAATCTAAAACAAGTTTCTGTGTGACGGGTTATTAGTGTACAGATTTATACCATTACGATGCAATTAAAGTGATAAAAAGGTCAAACCTTTGGATATGCTATTAATTCTTGTATTGTGTTTGGCGTTTCCCTATCATTTTCCCACAATAAAATATGCGGAAGTACAACTAGTATTCGTATGGTCACAATAACGCCTCAACACCTCCATGTTAGCCATTGATTGAGGTGGTCGTGTTCCCTCGACTGATAGTGGTTTACCAGATATATCGTCAGGATGCTTTAGGACATGATTGCAGAACTCGCATAACACAACTTCTTAACAAGAGATACAATGAAGTGGGTGGTGTTAAAGTCTGTAAGGGTTGTTGATTGCATTTGGTTTATAGTTTATAACAGATATTCAACAGATCACAATGGACGAATTTGAACCAATCTAATAAGAACATGAGTCTGGTTTCAAACAATACCTAATTTCCTTCATTTAATTTTTCTGTGAAGGAGATCAATATCCTGTCATTTACGTGATCCCCGATCGCGACTTGATAGAAGCTTTAAAGAGTGACGAAACGCAGCTCGTCTTATGTTAATAATGGCACACGTTGTTAAACGTCCAGTGCATTTATAAATGATTAATTGTATGAAATAACATAAATTACACCAAAGCATATAAGGGATGTGCCTTACCGCTTTATATTGCTGTTTATGACCACAAATATAGTACATATATAAGTCCGATTCTAGTCAACCATTTACGGCACCTCAGCGAAACTCTTCCAGGGAACCTAGCGCAATTCAATTAAGCTAGTAATCTCGTATTTCAAAATATCTTACTCATGGAGAAAAGACGACTGCTACTATCATGTACAAAATAAATGAATAATAGTAACATTTGAAATACATTCTGCCAAACAGCAGAATCCAATTTTGAGGTATCTATTTAAACAAAATGGTAATCTTGAATTCAAAGCTATATTCAGTCACCAAATGAAGTTCAAGAAGTTATGTTTCGCATTATTCTAGTTGAATTATGCGTGTGTAGATCAAGATTATGTCATACTTTGTGAACGGTCTAATCTTGATCTCCACTACCCTTCAAAGTGCTCTCATTATTTTACTAGCATGGTATATCCTCGTTGTAAGACTCCCGTCAAAAGTATAAAGAAACGACAATAACAAAGTGTGCACCACTTCTCTGTATAAACTGTCAACTTGAGCGAGAAACCTGACCGCACCTAAACAATTGTTCACGGCAAATGGATGGCGGAAACAGTTAATGTCAATGTGGTATAGTTGAATAGTTTAAGAATCAATTTTCTTTCTGCCTGATTATTTCACAATACGTTTGATTACACATTCAAAAGTATAGGTCTTTTTTCAAGGTGGTCTGTTTAAACAGAAATAAGTGAAGTTGATTGATTAGGCAACCGTATTGTTAAAAGTAGCCAGAGAACTGGAAACCGTGTTTTAAAGGAATATGTGCATTTCGACAGCAACACAATATGTTGGCAATCAAACCAGATTGCTTCTTGTAATATAACGGTAATAAAACATATATTGTTAAAGAATAAAGGAGAGAAAAAAACACTGCAAATTGACAAAAAAAGGCTGGCATAAAAACAGACAAATGAGCTTACTCATATTAAGACAACAGATCGTCCAATAGATTGATTCATTAACAGAATGTAAAACAGCCAGGCGCATTGGCGGAGAGACGTGCTGGCAGAGAAACAGCTAGTCAGTTAGCCGTTGAGACATACAAACATGTAGAGAGACTTGCTCACAGGTAGGCAGGTAAACATATGTACTGTAAACAGATAGAAGAAACAGTAAAGGCAACGACAAATATACAAGAGTTTTTCAAACAGCCTTCGGGCATTTTTCTTTACAATGTCGTCATCCATTTAGCAATCTATTCTCTGTATCATGTTATATGCGCGTGATTCATTTCGCGCCAAAAGCCGGGTGTGATAACAGCTGGGACGTGAGGTGTTCTGCATCAATAACAGCATTATACAATAAAGCATAGCCTTAGGTTTAAAACGGAAAGGCTGTATCATCTCGCCTACAAAATCAACTCGAAATCATGCCTGCAGTTTAAACTTCTCGCTTTTCTAACAAAGATCTCGAAAACTAGAAATATCATAATAGTAACCGCCTACTATAACTTGCATGGTAAGTCATGTTAGAGAGACATAGTTCTATCTCGAAAGTGTTCATTTAAACATTTCAAATCAATTTATGTTAAGTAAGTCCCACTGGACCAAAATAGTTCAATTTGTTTCACTCAATAAGTTATTACTTTTGGCTTATACGACGGCGACGGTCGTTATGCATGTATGTGTGAAACATTTGAACGTTTTTAACACTAGAGAAAAACTTTAAACATATTAATCAGAATTAATAGTGACTGGTAACAAATCAAGAAATTGGCAGAATGAGAAATCGGTACGAGCGATTTTCTGTTTTCGCCAAAACAATTGGATTTAAGATAAAAAATTATAGCAAAACCTCCTTCATACCATTTTAACCCTTCCAAAAGTTAAGCGTTTTTAAAAAAATCATCAAAATTGTTAAAAGGCACTTTACCAAATTGGGTAGAAAACACTTATGCAGCAGGGGTATCTTTGGCAATGCAAATTTCGCCATTTGCCGCATTGTTTAGAAGGATCTATAGAATACGGAGTCGTACTGTGGTTATCAGTTCACGATACGCTTGGTATTTCGAGGAAAGCGTAATAGTGACCCGTATTCCAACAGGTCTGAGTATAACTTTACGACAACGTTAACGTCTAATGTTCGCACGAGTGTACGTATGTATTGGGTAGTTAACGGGTCAAATATCAATATCCCCTGCTGAGTTGTCGTTCGTTTCACACTTTGTATTTACTCACAATTCTCCGATGTGCCTACTAGTAAATACCCGTCTGGTTACGAAAAATACGTCTCTCCTCTTTTCGGGCGGATTTCGGCCATTTTATGAAGAATTGATAGTCGTACGAGTGATATAGAGCACACGTAAACACACGACCGATCTTAGTCGTAGCTTCCGTTTGTGATCTTTACTACATCCGGAAATCCGATTAGCGTTTACGAGAAATATTTACTTTTTTAACTGCATATACGTTTACGATAAAGTTTGATATTCTTTGTGAGATACTTTCTAATTACATTTACGATTACGAGAAAAAATGTCGTGCGAACGTTTATGAAAAAACAGGCACGTGGTTTAGCCTCGTCCGCTAATGTGTGCATGTTAAGGAAAACTTTTAATTACACATCAACTAATATAAAACTTGTTTACGTAAAACTTTAAAGATTGTATCTCTTATTGTTGAATTTAAGACATGTTTACATCTATTTAGGGGTGGTAAGTGTTTATTTCAGTATGAGTCATACATCAGAGTTATGAATTTATCATTTATCGGATGTTGAGGTGTGGGTTGACATGTACATGCAAATAGAGTTGTTTGTTCCCAATCAACTCAAAATACTGCCGAACAGACGACATTTCATCTTTCGGTCTATAGATTAATCAATAGACATTCTTGATCTTTACATGAAGTGCAAGGTGTGTGTGTGTGTCAATAAAAATATGATAATCGATCCCCGTTTTCCGTAAAAACTTTATAAACCTTAATAGCTTTAAATGTTGAATATCTTTTTATAACTCATAGGAGCTAATTCTTATTTATGTGTTTCTGTTTATTAAAGGTATCAAAGATCCAAAGCCTATAAGAGGTTTTTTTTAGTTTCAAGTGAAAGTAACTATTCTAACAAATCACGCGATTGTGTTGCAATTTTATTCACATTTACTCACATTTTTCTGTAGACCACAAAGGTTGATTTGGGCGTTGATAGCTATGATTACATTGCAATGCTATTGTCATTAAATCGAGAGTAAGACGTTACACAATGCACTATAGGGCCGTCTAGCACATCGCGGTTTTATAATTAAGACAGTCGAATAAGATGGGAAGGCCATGCAAATGAAGCGGTCATACTACAGGGGTGAGCCAGGGCAGACGGATTATTTAGGGAGTGCGGTTGAGAGTTCACAAGCCATCAAAATTAATTAGACACAATCTACTTATGCAAATTGTAATCTATACGTTATTCACGGTGACTGGGACCTGTAAGGCTATCAATTTGTAGGACCAATCTCGCTTTATATTCAGTTTAAGTCGGGCTATTGCCGATTAGACTACACGTGTTTAACATTACACCTCACGCCGTTATGGGTTTAGTTCTAAATGAATGCATGCGCTCGGTGCTCAGTTAATGCTGGATCTTATTTCATTAAGGTAACCTCATACAACATCGTCGTTTCGTCTTTTTTCTGGTGTTTTTAATATCATATTATATGCTTTATAATCAATCGCTAGGAAAGGAGAACGATGCTCGTTTTCGCTTCGTTAAAAGCATACTAGCGCTCAGAAAAACGGCAAAACTGGGTAGTATGACTTATCACTTATGAAAGAATATGTTGAAACATAGCGGAAAAAGACAAGATCATGACAATATAACGCCTGCACTATTTATAATCTATTCTTTAAAGTGCTATTTTCATAAATTGGGTGCCCACGAATTTAACTTTATTGTTTACATTCGAGTAAGATCTAAAATAGCAAGAATCGCTCGGATTAATGAGTGGCGAGAAAAATCACATGAAACACTTGTAAATACTTTATCAAATATTAACAACATGTACATTCAAAATGCAGAATTTCTTGGGTTTTATTGGTTCCCAACGTTTCTCGGCTGACCTAGTTTTATCGCTATTTGTAAACAAACCTTTTAGTATTCACTCTTTTAAAAGGGAATTTAAAGTACTTTTAGGTAATTTATAATCATTCTTGAACTTTCAAAATTTAAGTGGAAATGAGAGCAAGTATGGCTTTAATGGTTGTGATCGAAGACTTCTTTATGGTAATAACAGTACCAAGGAAACACGCATTTAACGTTATCATTTTATTTTTCACATCAAGGTTTTTCAATGGTGTGTTGTCTATGTAAAGGATGAGAGATATTTGTATTCGTCTATTGTCGTTTATTCAGCTGTATAAAAAGGGGCTACCAACCTTCCGATAATGCAATATTGTCAGGGATGCTTTGAATAAAATTCTACTTGCGAGATTTCTGTAAAACTGGACGGTTTACTGAATTTATTTTTACAATGCATTCAAGCTAAGAGAGAAATGATTCTTGTTTTTGAAATCATTTTATTGAAAGAATGGCAGCATGTGATAATAGGATACCGATGCTAACCAACAATAGAGAAAGTTCCTCCGTTTTCCTTCTGTACAAGTATAGTCTAACGGCTGTATGTTTGTTTGAAAATGTAACCTTCATCATTTGGAGGAAACAAAGATATGAAATGAAATGAAAAGAGTGTAAGAAACGTTTGGTGTGAACACGTCCATGTGAGATGTATATAAATCATAAAACCGTCGGAGGGTCGCCTCTGTATAAATAGTTCGTTGTAATATATACCTAGGGGTTAGTTAATGTAAATAGTTTGGGCACGTCACATTTCAACGTGTATGACGGTCTGATTGTTTTCTGGTTACACCATTTGACAAGATGGAACAAAATGACTCGAGTTTGGAATTTTGTCATGTCCTCCATTGTCGTTAACATGAAAGACCTAACAACGAATCATCAAGCTGAGCTGACTTCCATACATTCCTCTTGCAATGCCTAAAATTATGCATGATCATTTCAAAATGCGTCCATCTCTAATTGGTCATTTAAACTTGTGTATTGATAAATGTTGTTTAATGTTTGATTGTCGCAAATGTGTTAAAATTGGATTTTCCTCCTTTTGCAAAGTAATAATGTGGAAAGGGTTGTAATATCAAAATAAGACAGTAAAAAGTTTAATTATATATGCGACAAAACATTCTGAATATAAAACAGTATAAGCCATATATCATATTTGTGTCGTAAAAGATAATGTTATGCGAGTGCATCGAAACTCATGGAAAAAGAAATTTGTCACATATACCGTTTCAGACAAAACAGTCGCTTTTAAAACATGCGATTTTTCATGGCTCGATATTGATTTGTTTCCATTACACAAATCGTCACTGACAGACTATAAGACAGTATCTCGCTCGCTTTCACCAAAGGGGTTTAGTTAGACATGAATGTCACGTTTATAGATGTTTTCATTTTGTCCTGAAGATCAAGTGTCTACACATAGACAAACACACAGAGCATTCTAGCAGCGAACATAGTGTTAATTCAGATATGGTTGACAACTGTGTTGTTGAAGAATTTTTATTGCATAATTATCTAGACGTTAATGGCATGTAAAAACTTTGGCACCGAGATCTTCACAAAATTCGGCTTTATGTATCATTATCAAATGTCGCTCCGTGTGTTGGTTTGTCTCGTGGGACACGACAAGAGTTTCCGCCATACCACGTGGTCAATGTTGCATTCATCGATACCTTATTATTCTCTTTTATTTCCAGTAAATATGGGCGGCAAGAAGATGGTGCATGGCAAAGTGAACCATACGTCAAACAGAAATGGTATCAACAAACATTCAGAACGGATGACACAGTGCACAGTAATACAATCTAACAGTGATCGTGCACCAATATGTGATACTGCCAGACGCAACGGACAAGCCACTGAATTAAAATGTATGCTTCTCAGAACATGTGGAGCATATTGGCTGAATATAATCAAAAGGACGGTCGGGTCAGTGCAGTGGATAAAGACTGAACGTTCGACAAGGAGCACTGAAACATTGGCTGAAAAAGATATCAAAGACAGAGACACACTGTTCCCGCGCCATCTAATATGGCTGATATTTGCGACGACGGTAATATTCCGGCTGTGGTATGTGTCCAAACCCTCCAACTGGTGGGTCCTTCATCCAGATGAGATCTATCAGACTATAGAAGGTAGGTGCTAGAATAATTTCATCATATTTGGAGTCATGGAGTAGCGCAGATTTGTGTAATCACTTTGACAAAAGATGCGAAATGGAAATTGCAATGAAGAGAAAAGTTGAAATGTGACATGTCTTTGTGCAGTCAAGGCCATAGATTCAATATCGTATTGTTTCTAAAGTAAAAAGGCATTTATTGAAATAGCTAAATTTTGATTGTGGTCTCTCTCTTTGACATGCAGCAGTTCAGACGATGTCTGTGTAGAACATCTTTGAGGGTTTCAGCGTATTTTAATAACAGTATAGTTCAAACCAACGCAATAGGTAGAACATCCGTTAAATTGCTTTTGTTTGCTGCAGATCCGAATAGCTATTAACAAAGATAATGTAGACTATCCATACTCATACCTCGAACGTATGATTCGAATGGATTAAGAACGGGACAATGATTCGTTAGTTATATGGCGAAGTTAAGCTATACGTAAACATTTAGGTAAGTTGTCCAATGTCTATAACTGTAGTATTGTACTTCACAATCGATCAAATCAATAATAACATAAACAAAACACTTGAGGTAGATCTACAGCGATTTGTTGTATGATAAAGTGAATAATTTGTTGCAGTCGATTGGTTTTCATGATATTTGGCTTATCGCTAATTAGTAAACTTAAGTATCTTTTATACATCTACAAAGTAATACATTAAAAGACTTTAACACAAACGAGTGCCTTATTCATATCAGCTCAAAGGTTTTGTTATCTCTATGTTAACATGCCAAAAATAGATTATATGTATAAGAATATAGCATCAAAATGCTCATACAAAAACGCCCGCGTTACTGAACTGTAAATATGTGTACATCAACTCATACAAAACGGATAGGCATAGGAACATTGATAGAAATGCGACGACATGTGCAGTGTGAATTGCAGACCAAATAGTAGACGACTTCCACTTCATAGCAATTTTTCATTTTTTATAAATATTGGAGATAGACATAAGAAAAAACGTAACAATTGTCAAAATCTTAGTTAATTTTAACTCATTAAGTTTTTAAGTTGTAACAATTCTAGTTAATTTTAACTCATAAAGTTTTTAAGTTGTAACAATGGCTTAATTGATATATGGCAGATGACGCCGGAAGTAGTCGAGACCAATTAAGGCCAGTATATTACAATCATAATGCCGTTTATTCGAATATGTGTTCTTCCATGTATAAACTAAATGAAGTAATGTTGACGCCAATGCGTTATATCATTGCATACAAAGTAACTTCGATACATTATAATAACATCAAGTCTTTGTTTACCTGATAAAATCATAAGTACAATAAACAGTTTCCGCGTCGTTGAACCACATACTACTGATGATTGCAAATACACTAAATGGTTGGTTAAATAACTTAATATTTCATGAAAATTATTGATTTACCCGCAAGGTTTTTGTACAGTTCAAAACACTGCGAGAACATTTTAATCTTTATACGTATCTCGTAATGCAATAAATGTAGAGTTAGAGACGCATCGCTAGGTTAATGATTTTATTTGAACCCTCTTTGTACGTGTTTAAATTAATAAGACAACACTACATGTCCGAAATGTATTTTACCTGATTATGTCACTACCATTTGCCCTGTTTAGTTATTTATCAATATCATTGGGCATGGAACCTATTTATGCATTATCCACCTTGGTGATTGTTTATCTCGGCAACTCTAATATTAAACGAATATCTGAATTTACCTCATCCAGTCTAGACGGAGGCATAAATGTACGCTTGTCATTGATGATGCTTAAAGGCGAAAATGTCATCATTAGACTAATAGGGATACTGAATCTGCTAAACCACACTGTCGGATTATATTTTTGAGTTATCTGTACCAAGGTAGATACATGTCCCCGCGGAAAGGTCTCACACACATCCTTATTATCGTGACACAGTACGGGTTTCCTACGGGTCTAGATTACCTGTCGACAAGGACTAATGACTAGTCTCGACCTCAATATTAACGATAAGCTTCGACAGTTATCGCACTTTCCCAGGGCCAATCGTAAAGTCTCTCATGGCCTGAATCAATTCTACAGTGTTCCATGTTCGACTTGAAACAGTGAAAATTGTTTAATAATTCTCTGGAGGCTACCCATTCAAGTGGAACGTAAAAGTTTTCATTTTTTTTCTATAACAACCCATAAATATACCATCACCATTATTTTATAAGGGCGTGTCTTCTTGATAGAAAAATAAAGGGACGCGACATGTCACATGGACTATAGGGGGTGGGGGGAGGGGGTGGGAGCGGTGATTATGAAACATGTGATTAGTGTAGCCCCGTTCACATGGGAACAGATTCGGTTACCTGTTCTACCGTACAATGAAGTAAACACGCGGCCCTAATCCGGGTGTGTGTCGAATATAAAACAACTTCATAAATATTGTAACACCACCATCATAACAAAATATTGAGGTTATAGTTTTTAAGCAGAGGCTGGTCGTTCAGAAGAGTTTCGGTTATATTCGATTAACCATTCCTACTCTATGGAATCACATCGACCGAATATGGATTTAAAACTATTCAAAACTACACTACACCCACTGATTGGTGAATGATGTTTCTTAATGTTTATACAATTGGGTCAAGTGATGTAGTGGTAAAACACCATTCACTATTTGGCTGTAAGCCCTTTGACAGAGACGCCGTCATGCCGAAGGCTGTTGTTATCTAGACTATTCATTTTAATTTATCAAAAAGTAATAATCTTTAATGAATGATAAGATATTTCTAAATCACATTCAATCATGGATGCCATGTTTCATGCGCATATACAAATACCATATTTTTATCAATGCTGTCCGTGGTTGAGAAAACATAGTGTGTATTGGGCGTTGCCTTTGATGCTAATTGTTTTCATGTTTATGTTTATCACCATTACGTGTATCGTACAGATATCTTTATGAAATCAAACCCAAGGGCTTTAGGACCGTTTTATTCTTGACACTCAACCACCCACGATATAGTAATCTTTAGACGGATTGATATCCCACTCTAAAACACGGTCAAATATGTCTAATAGCAGGTATAATGCTGTACATCGAGCAATACACGTAACTCCTTAGCTGGACTGACTGGTCTACAATCGCAATATTTATAACCATCCAGTAAAACAGAATAGAACGCAGCGAGAATCCGTGTTGTCAGCGTAAACGCGGATCCGGATCGCATGTGTTAACCTTTATTGTAATCCTAATCCGAACCGCACATGTTGGGCCGTATATCAGTGAGGAACTAGAACATGTCAACTAAACACTTTACGTATAGAATGGATGAGCCCGAAAAACTAGTCGAAAACTAATGAAGACCATAGATCTGTGTGTACGATGAGAGTATCTTTTCAAATAGGTCCGATTTATATGGCCTATATGAATAGGGTAATTGTAAAATTATACGCCTTAGTTCAGAATGGTCCGATATGTTCTAGCTGATAGTGTCAGCGGTGGTATCAGTAAAACGGATCTCTCCTAACCCGGACCCTCAAGTAGGTTGCCATACCCTTCATCGGACTACTGCCGGATACTACTTAAAGTTGATTCCTTCATTGTATATAAGAAAAGGTCAATTTGTTAAATCTTTATTCGGGACAAGCTGGTCCATTCCCAAAGATCAACCTAATAAAAACCAACTCATGAACCAAATGTATTGTTCTGTCATCTAGTCAGAAAAAATAGATTTTCCCTAGTTCAAGGAATGGACTTTGCCGACATTTGTTGATGAACTTGGGCTGGTCCTGAGTTGGTGCAGTTCAAAAGTCTGTAGTATTTGAGAGAGATTTAGGTGGTTCAATGTGCCATTTTGAAAACAAAAATGACTTTCGTTTTGTGAACCAACTCCCTCTTTCCAAAGTTGTCCGGATAATCATTTCAGCTTTATATAGAAACGTGTTCCGAAAAGTGTATTTCCGCAGGGATTTGACTAATAAAGGGTACCCAATACAGACCTAGTTTTAACAATTCATCTTTGAATATTGATAGACGACCTATTCATTTCGCAGTGAGGGGTATCTGATGATCAAACTCGTTGTGTCAAGGTCCATAGATCAATCCAAACCAAATAAAGTATTATTTGTTTAGGTTTTTCTTACTTTTCAATATTGTTTTGTACAATAGAAAAGTGATTGGCTGTGGGCGTTTACCATAACGCTGAGCACAAGACAGAAAGTTAATGGATTTGTCAGTTTGAACTTATGTCTTTGTAAGATATTAGGTACAATTCCATCGTTCTAAACATATCTTAAGTAGTAACCATTTTAGACATAGATATATAGATACAGCTGTTTACTTCACAACTTAATCCTATAGGTAGAATATACTTTATTTCCAACAAACCACAAAAGGTAAGCTTATTTTAGATTTGTTTTTCATTTGATTAAACTCCCATGTTACCTCCGCTGGCCGATACAACAAATACCCGACTTCTAGTTCTATACCTCTGCGAGTTACCAAATTTAGTCTATATCAGACTGATATTGGGCTAATATGACCGCGTTTTGCATTAACTTTAACACCAAAAGGTTGTATCATTTTGATAAAAGTCATAGTTGCCCTTATAAATGGGAAGCAATTGATCACTGGGCTCAAAGAAGGTTTGGTAAAGAGATCCCAGCCGTGTTTAGCAAAGAGCCGGTAACACCCCACTTGCCAAATTCATACTTTTGTTGACTTAGTATTTATCCTACAAACCACCTTCTATAACATTCAGGGATCAGAGGTCTTTAACAATCGAGTTGTCTATCTGATATCTCACTGCTTGTACAGTCTGTCCGTGTATCCCGGATTCGGAACAACACCGTCTGTCGAGAAGAACAGTGTCCTTTACTGTGAGCTATATCTCTCCGCTTTACTTTTAAGGACGTTCTCGGTAGTTTAATCTGCGCATTTCATCTGCGCATCCGATGGAAATAATAATCTGTTACAGAAGAGATCCTTGCAGTAGTCGGACAAACATTTTTATTCGGATGAAATTTACTGTATGCAATTTTTTTCAAAGAATAATCACAGTATTCATAAAATTATAAAAGATTATTAACATTTATATATTTTTCTCATGCAAATTAAGCCGCCAGCTTCTTTTTTCTTTTTTTTTTTGCAAGTTTCAAGTTATTTCAACCCTTTCTATAAATGTTTTTCAAATACGGTTACCATGGAAACTGTCATTTTACAGAAAACCCAACTCGTCAACATATACTTTTTTTTGCATTTTGTTTTTCAAGATTAAAATTTACTTGACATACGAAATAAGAAAATTCTATGAAAGGAATTTTTAGATATCTTCATTTATTTGTAATGCTTTTTTGTCGAATACAAAAATTTGAAAAATTGATTTGGATTACAAAAATTGTTCCGATTGTAATAATTTGAAATAACATTAAATTGTAAAGTATTTAATGTATGAATTCATGTTTTTGTGTTAATTAACCTTTTAGAAATCATTCTATTACCTTTGAAGATGGTATGATCATTTTGACATCATTGCCCATAACGGCTACTATGGAAAGTGGCATTTTACGAAAAAACTAACTCGTCGACCTGCATTTTTCTTTACATTTTTGAATTCACAATAAAATTTTGAATAACATATCAAAAATTTAGAAAATTCTATGAAAGGATTATTTTCTTATAAAACTGTAGAACATGTCCTTAACACAATGTTTATTGGAGTTTATGTGTTGTTTGATCAGGGCTACCTAACTCCTGGGCAGAAAGAACACTTCGGTCGATGTCAAGTCAAACACCGGCTTCTGTAAATAACGGCCTGTTTACTAGTCAAACACGTCTCAAATACCCAAATCTTTATACCGCTGTTAAACAAACCTTAACGCTGAAGTTGTAAGACGGCCTTTGGCGTATTAGCTATGTCAATTTGAAGGTGTAGGATGGCGTTTGTTTAGTGGAGAATTGACTGATCAAAAGGACAGCACCAAATTACTCATATATTTATCAATCGTAGGTGCATATTTAGGCGTTAGCGATAGATATGAGACATATACACGTAAACTCATGAGCTTATCGTTAAACTGGTCGAAAGTACGTTTGTATATCACACATTTATGTAAAACATACGTAGGCAAGTCCACAATACCGATATTTATCACAGAAAAAAACAGAGGGTCGCTCCTATTTGATATTTCTTTCCTTTCTGGCTTTTTATAAGATGTAATTTAATTAATAAAGAAGCTATTCGCCTTTCAAAGTGAATTTTTTACGTTGACTCGTTCATTGAAAATTAGCGATTTCTGGGGAAGAAACGGTCCACTTAACTCTTGAAGTTACAAGCGCATTCAGAATGTTGATGGGAAATATTTCCCAAGGACCGCCTATATATTTCCTTTTTTTTTGATCCATTACTACACTGGTCTAAAACAGAAGGCTAGAAGCGAAAATGATGTGTATAATACATAAACCACTGAAACTAAACGGCTAGATTTAGTGAGTTTCTTCAAAATCCAATTTAAAGGGATATACCTTGTCATATACATGTATACAAAGAAAAAAATGTTTATTAGGTCTTTGATGTATATGATTTGTTTACATTGGGTCAAGTCAACACTAAAGCCTTAGCATTACCATACTACGCTATACTAACAGGAGGTAACCCGATATTATGCTTGGTAAATATGTGTCGCTCACAACCCAAAGGTTGTACCGCTGAAGAAAATGTGACATTCTAAAGAGTCACGAGTTATGTGTATTGCTTAAGGAGCTATTTACTCTGAACGGATTGAATTTAGGGCCCCGATGTACAATGTTATGCTCATGTATTATGACACAGCCTACGTATGCGTGTTTCGCACATTGATTCTTTACTACCTTTCAAGCATTGTCCGAGAAAGTCTTGAATTCAACTTATTCAACGAGTTCACCACCACATTAGACCACATTCATGCTGATTGGTTCTATAAGATGGTCCTGGTTGATGGTACCTGCAGACCTTCAGACAGCAGTTATACCTGGTGCTTTTGAAACCGGGTTGATTTCAAAATTTAACACTTGAATACTTTGACTTTTAGTGCTAATTGTCTTTGGTAGGGAAGAAAGTTTTTCGCCAGTCTGAAATGAAGAAATTCTTCATGACGGAGAAACGAGAGTTTGTGAGGATTTATGACAACACGTTATTTCACTCCCTGTTTACAGGCTTTACCAAACTGAACACACGGTGTCGTGTAACATACACTTTACATAAAGGGGCTTATTCGTATTTTAGATGACAATAAAACATCCTAATATAGCAAAGTTAATTGATATAGTCATTTCGAGTGCACGTTTTATTACCATTTGAATAATTAATGATTTAGGAACCGGTGTCAGTCATCAGGTGAAAGTAGTTTTAGTAAAACACTAGTATGTTCGCGTACATTTCAAACTGTTTGGCGTATTATTAATGATACCCTAAGGGTCTATATCAGTGGTATATTTCTTAATTAAATTGGATATCATTTCGATTAGCGAGTATACGTATATGATGTGTGCATTGAACCATATCCGGTATCGAAAATGTTGTACTGAGTTATTGAAAAAGATTGCAGCTCCCGATTAGGTGTGTTATCTGACGAGGCTTATAAGAAACGCAATCACGTTGTCGTTTGGTAGAACATTTAGCGGTGTGTTACAAACATAATGAAAGGCAGAATGTGGATATGTATACTTTGGTTTTGTTATGTCATGAGTCAATAAGTGCGGGAAATACTTTATATGGGAAAATTGGGAAAACTATCAAGTAAATCATTGATATTTATAAAAATTGGGCAATCATAGAATTAGTAAAATTTATACTCTTGTTTACGCCTACTTAATGTATCATGACAGGTATTTAATGGTTAAGTTATTTCATAACCCATTAAACACGTGCTAAAAATAAACTTCAGACAAGTCAAGAAACTCAAGAATGTAATGTAGATCTTCTAAACTATGATACGAATGATTTACGAAAGCATTTCCCAGGTTTTGTGATTGATTCTGGTTACACAGAGAATAGGTGGTTGGTGTCATGAATCGGAAATGTTGTCGGGCAAGACGTAGGAATATTATCCGGTGAGCCGAAAGCGAATCGGATAATCATCTGAAGCCGAGTCCGATAACCTTTCCTATGCAAAGACACCAACAGTCTGTGCTATTTACCCTATCTCGAATCAAGCAGAGACATAGATAACACGTTATCTATGTCTCTGAATCAAGTAATCAAGCAAAAGTTGAAAACAAAACAGAAAACGGTTATACAAATAGAAAGTCAAGACTGACACTTGCGCGCAGCGATCACGTGACCTAGTGACGGATATCAAAATTGTTATACGGCCACCTGTTATAATGTAGTCCCTGGAGACAAGATAAAATACATCGCTTGTTGTTGGTATTTAACGTTGGTTGAATACTAATTAAACACCGCTACATTTAAAGTTCCTTAAATTTATGTAGCGATATAAATCTTGCAATGATTATTTGTCTAGAAACACAATACATACAGGAGCTTGTGGGACACAGGGCCTTCTTACAACTTTTTTCAAAATTTATGTTATCCAAAATTAAAAACCACTGATACTCAAACACGACTTGACTTGTAAACATATTCAATGAAACTGTTTTGTGATTTTATCCAACGATGTGCTCTGTTACTCTATGTCTGTATTCCGTTAAACAGGTCGCAAGCAGACTTCAGATTTAAGATATCTTGCATGCGAAATCTAAACTATTGTAAATCAAGAGAAAATTCCCCATTTCGATTAAAACAATGTACCATACTAGAAGTTGATTCTTATTCTTCCATGTCTCTTACAATTGTTTAATTACCTTTTGGTATCTTGTTTTCCTCTTCATTTAAGGCGCGTGGGGATCATTACAAAACCTCTATTGTTCATAATCTTTAAAGCCACATTATTTATTGATATGTAACGGCACAATTTGTATATTGGCACATAATAATTTGCTTATATACTGTACCATGAATTGCGCTAATTCTTGTCATCAGACTTTTGTCGGATGATACTAATGGTTTATTTATGCCGTAAAGAGATTATCATTTCGTGACGGCATTAGTCTATAAACTCACCATGCACTTTTACCATGACGATATACTTTGCAAATAATCACTCAGTATACGAAGGGTGACAAAGATGTGTTGGGGTATATAAAGATTGTTGATGTATGTTGTACTTATTAAAGTAAGTTGACGACAGTTTTAATCATTGTGCCAGAAAAGAAAGAAAACCAAATCGTGTAAATTGCACACTTCAGTCAATGTGCATTGTGCTGGCTTATCATTAAAAACAAGTTATTGTCCATCTAATGGCAGCGTTGTTAACAGGAATTCTAGCATTCGGACTGTGTCAAAATTTAAGAGGAACTGATATAAAATGTTCGTATAAAGCTGTCTTATACGTATCTATGAAGAACGAAATCGGCTTATCTATAACATATTTGTTCATCTATCTGTAATAAGATTATCTACTATATGCCCGTTTCAAACACGCAACCTAAACATGGTTTGTTGTAGAAAATGTCGCTTACCGCAATCCAACAAGTTGAGTGGATATGCTTTTCTGATGCTCTCTTAACTTCGTATATGACGTCATTCATGTCGTATCTAATACGATCGTTTTGCTTTAACAAATAATACATATTGCTCGTATGCAGAGAGCGCTTCATTGACGAACCAGAAAAAACAATGGACAACCCGGTTGAAGAACAAACAAAGAGTGATTGCGCAGATCATTTTATGTCCAGGGAGAAAGCCGTCTTTATATTCCAAATGGATATAATACACAGACCGGCATATCATTGCGGCTTTCTGACAGGAATGTATCTAAACGTATGTGTTGAATTAAAAGCGGAAAGTTTTGTCATGTCTAAATCGAGACAAACTACCGAAAGCGTGTAATCAAATCAGACTTCAATCACATGAATCAACGGTATAAAATGTCGACAGTTTTAGTCGGGTTCGTCGACATATAAACACAAAATTACGCGAGCTTATTGATTAGGCATCCTTACAAAATACTATTAAAGCAAGTAGGTTTTATGGATATTTAATGTATGTTTTA
The DNA here is from genome assembly GCA_947846245.1 of Cerastoderma edule. NCBI lineage: Eukaryota > Metazoa > Mollusca > Bivalvia > Cardiida > Cardiidae > Cerastoderma > Cerastoderma edule. Next base: position 26,578,302 of record OX401411.1, read on the forward strand.
GTGTGATATTAACTTGATACAGGCCTACCGGCCATTAGTTCACCAAATTGGATGAAGTGAGCCATGTTTCTGATGTTCATATGGGCGTGAACACCGAGTTTCTGTCGACCCTTGATATACATTACAAACACACCTGACGTCGGGTCAATATCGTTACAGAGAGGGTGAAAAGGTACAGGACCTCTAACACGCTAGCTCTCAGGTTACAACAGTCGATCCATTACTAGGCTACTTATCTAAATAACCTGCGACAAACAATTACATAAACCATTGTGGGAAAAAGGAGAACATGTTGGACTAGAGGAATATCGTTTTTAGATGTTTTGTACTGGTCTAATTGCTGATTCATTAAGAGAAATCCCCAAATGGCATGTGTTATTCTCATTCTTTGTTTGTCTATTAAGATCATTATATACCGTTGAGCTTGACGAATTTACGTTTTGATTTGACCCTATATTGTTTGATGATATTATCCATCACGGCTGAGCAGAGCTCGCGAGTCCGAGCCAAGTATCTACCCTATTAGAGAGAAACCCCTGAATGTATACCTATACACTAGGCGGGGCAATAATTTGATATAAACTGGTCGTCCGTAGTTCATACCATGGGTCATTAGTATATCAGCGTATATATTAGTGGCTAACACATTAAGGGCACCAATATGTCTCGGTAGTTGAAAAGAAAGGATAAAAAAGAACGAAAGGGCTATCGACTCCCACTCAAAGTATTGCGGCTCAAGTGCGACTCCACATTTTAGCTGACATTGGAAAAGGTGTAATAAAGTTTGATTGTATAGAATAAGGGAATGAATAAGTATTTGTCAATGTCTAGATACCCTTACGGTGCTATTTGATGGCCGTCAGTCAGATTTGTTACCTTAACCTTTAAAGTGCTGGAACCGACTGCAAACAGGTTAGATCCAAGCCAGCCGCCAAGTAAATTGTTTGCTTATCTGAGTATCATCCCTCTATTATTATTATGCAAATTTTTATGCTTTTGAAAAGCAGACGACAACAAAATCTATTTTAAGAAAATTACCGAGCATTCTATGGGTTAATTGTGTTTCTTTTTCATTTGTTAATATTTTGATATGCCGTTTTATAGAGCCTTGAATCTCCAATGACGCAATATCTATAATGGTGCAAAAAAGGTATCGGAGAGCGGGTAGAATAATTATAAATCTGTGCAAACAGGATTTATAGCACAACTTTGAATGTGATGACAACCTTTATCAGCGATTATATCAACAATAATACTTTTACGTTCATAGATTATTACGAAGATAGATGAGTTTGTGTGATGAGTGAATTATTCAATATGGTTTATAGTGGTTTACTTTCTTACACACACAAAAACAAGCATGACAAATGTCTATGTAAGATATTTAATCGCGAATTGAAGCTAGCTAAACGACAATGTTTATATACTATTCAAGGCGAAGATTGGGTTATGTTACAATTGAGGACCAGATTTTTATAGAACGTTTTCTTTCTTTTTTTCTTTCTACTTTTTCAATCGTCCAGTTGGTCACCGTTTTATCGATTTTTTATGGACCATATGAAGCCAACTAACCATTGAACTAATGAAATAGCCAATAAATTCCCTTTGTTGTATTTAATAGAATGAAATTAAATAAACATGAAAAGAAGTTTGATTGATTTGGAGCGGCCGAATAGAGATACACGACATAAACTCAGCGTGAACTAACCTTTAAGGCTTCGTGGCGGAGGGAAATATTGACCCATTTACTCCATAATTAAGTACAGTACCATATAGAAAACATTGATACCTAAGGAAGTAGTTTCCGTTCTCTCGCCATGTTTCATAATCTGGTCCATAGCGTAGTTTTCTGTTAGCATCCTTACGTGTTGCCGTTCTCTGATTCGTCAAAACTTGGAAATGTAACAATTTTACGGATGGCAGTGAAAAGGCTATGAAGACCCCTTAGAGACACCACGTCTATGAATTGCTTTTTATATGACATTCTTTTATTTTCCAAATATCGCCCCAAGAATAGATAAAACATCTCGGTTAAGCGAAGCTGACGAGAAAAGACTGAGTGATGGTTTTATGCACCTTATTATCACATTGATCGAATAGTTTCGCATCGTTTTTAACGTTCATGTTTAGCGACATAGTTTGGTGTAGGGTTCTGAATTACCGAATATCTCGGTGACCAGGGAATTAAGTGTCGGCCGCAGATCGGTCTATCGTGGCTCGACGATATTCCAATATCTCGGTGGCCAGGGAATAAAGTGTCGGCCGCAGATCGGTCTATCGTGGCTCGACGATATTCCAATATCTCGGTGACCAGGGAATAAAGTGCCGGCCGCAGATCGGTCTATCGTGGCTCGACGATATTCCAATATCTCGGTGACCAGGAAATAAAGTGTCGGCCGCAGATCGGTCTATCGTGGCTCGACGATATTCCAATATCTCGGTGACCAGGGAATAAAGTGTCGGCCGCAGATCGGTATATCGTGGCTCGACGATATTCCAATATCTCGGTGACCAGGGAATAAAGTGTCGGCCGCAGATCGGTCTATCGTGGCTCGACGATATTCCAATATCTCGGTGACCAGGGAAAAAAATGTCGGCCGCAGATCGGTCTATCGTGGCTCGACGATATTCCAATATCTCGGTGACCAGGGAATAAAGTGTCGGCCGCAGATCGGTCTATCGTGGCTCGACGATATTCCAATATCTCGTTGACCAGGGAATAAAGTGACGGCCGCAGATCGGTCTATCGTGGCTCGACGATATTCCAATATCTCGGTGACCAGGGAATAAAGTGTCGGCCGCAGATCGGTCTATCGTGGCTCGACGATATTCCAATATCTCGGTGACCAGGGAATAAAGTGTCGGCCACAGATCGGTCTATCGTGGCTCGACGATATTCCAATATCTCGGTGACTAGGGAATAAAGTGTCGGCCGCAGATCGGTTTATCGTGGCTCGACGATATTCCAATGGTTATTTGTTGTTAACAGATGGGTGACCGACCGGATGTGTTGAGTTTGTCATTTTGAATGTATGTTAACAGGTATTAAATTTAATCTGTAGTTGCAGACCAAACTTGAATTGCATCTTTAACGAACCATTCAGGTCTAGATTCATGTATTGGTGGATTTTAAAACGTTTAATGGCTGTACATGTAAAGTGCATCCTCCGGTCCAGATAAGCAGGGATCTGGTCACATGAACCTCTGGCCATCGCCTCAGTTTCACGTTGATGTTAGTGTACGCTGCTATAGATGTAAGACTTGTGTACATGAGTTTAAAATGAGTTTAACTAGAAGGGTAACAGGGCTATTATACAACAATAAAACGACCAAACATGTTATATGGATATGGAATCGTATTTCTAAAACACCTGTAACGTAAGTTGACACCGAAATTGACATACTTCGAAATATACAACGAAGCAAAAAGAAAAAGACAAATCAAAAATAGAAGAAAACGACGAAAGGTACAGAAGCTCATCTTTATTTCGGTTTTCTAGCTGAGCTAGAGACAAGGGTTCATTAAATGTATCTAAAGGCCTGAATAACTTAGGGTGTGTGAGAATGGTGGCAAATAACGAGATGTTCCGAAACGACGCTCATCTCGCAAAACGCATATGCTCGTACTTTTAATTACTTCTAATTACAAAACATAGTTTAAACCCATGATCTCCACACTATGGCTATCAGCTGCAATGTGTTATGTTTATGAAGAATCCGTTCGCCTATATATGTTGCAGGGAATATGTATAATCAGGGAATATGTATAATCCCTGAAAATTTCAGGGATTATGTATAATCCCTGATTCACTCAGGGAATATACATAATCCCTGAAAAAAAAGCAGGGATTATACATATTCCCTGATTTGATGACCAGATTTTTAGACATATTCCCTGAAATTAATTCTGTCTTTATTTTCTGGATTTAAGATTTATTTTAAAGAAATATCTGCAGTTAATTAAAGTGCATAAAGTAATTTCTGCAGTAAACCAAACACAATTTCTCATATAAAACAGTTCATTTCTGGAAGGACATCACATTTACGTATTCATTGTTTTCTGGCTGATAAATTAGCAACATGCACCGTCAATCATACTAATCTATCCAATTGATTAAACGTAATTAAGTTGTTTACACGGGTTTTATGATTGATGTTCTTAATCGATGTTCAGTTCGATGTGTGTGCTACTGCACTCTATTCAGCTCAGGATGTCGCTACTGACAAACACATTCCACTCCGTTCGGCTGTACAAATTGAATCAAAATGTGGAGGACAAGGTTTTACTCGATGTAACTGTTTAGGTACAAAGAAATGTAAGACAAATCGGTGCAGATTTTCAAAGCTAAATTACAGTGCAACTCGAGGTGTCACTCTAGCCCGCCATATAAAAACAAATGAACTTACAGATGACCTGTGAAAACATTTGTCGGAGAAGATAATGAGCAAATACTCCATTTTCCAAAAGGGCGCTAAGATAACTGACTTTATGTGACATGTGAACAAATTAAATGCCAGATGCTTCCATTGTGAATGAAAAAAGCCTTTCGTCCGTGTCGTTCCAAATAAGATGTTAGTTCCCTTTTTTCCAAAAGGGCCCTTAAGTCTTTTTCGAATGACACCGAAGATATAGAATAAAGGGTTAACTACATTTTACTGAAACTGCATGTGCAAAATACAATAACTGACTTAAAATGATCAGGTGATATGTGAACAAATTAAACGCATGTACCAGATGTTTTCATTGTGAATGTGTCTGAAAATAGAATATCGTCCGTGCAAATTCTAGATGCTTACAATATGAATGAGCCTGAAAAGAACATATTGATTAACCCTTTACTCCAAATCTTAAGCATGTTGAGGAAAGGGTTAAAGAATTAACTACAATTATCTGAAATGCATGTGTGAAATAAGATAACTTTGTTTCAATCTGAAGCTATTTAACATGTTACATGTACATGTGATGTCCTTTCAGAAATAAACTGTTTCAAATGATAAGGTGTGTTTGTTTTACTGCATTTGTAAATCCAGAAAATAAAGACAGAATTAAGTTCAGGGAATATGTCTAAAAATCTGGACATCAAATCAGGGAATATGTATAATCCCTGCTTTTTTCAGGGATTATGTATATTCACTGAGTGAATCAGGGATTATACATAATCCCTGAAATTTTCAGGGATTATACATATTCCCTGATTATACATATTCCCTGTAACATATATACGGTGAGCCCAGAGAAAGGTCAAGTAACTCTGACATCACTCACCTACATACAATGTTTATTGCGTTTATCACAAGTTCGTTTCGTTATGAATCATAAAGATCTTTCGATTGGATAAATTTGATTTATATTTCATTACGTTTGATATGCATCGCGAACCGCAATCTAATTAACATTTTTTAGTGCAAACGGCGACGCAATGGCGGTTTCAAAGAACGGAAATTATCAGATTAAAATGCCTTGTTTATTGTTTTGCTATAACCAAATAGCAAGCGAGCATGTGTCATACGTATTTCACTCTCGTACAGAC
>OX401411.1:26584332-26616832 GCA_947846245.1 Cerastoderma edule
CGAATAGTCGAATACGCTGTTTTATCGACAACTCTTTCGAGATTATATGCGTCACCTATACTGAAAAAGCTTGCAAACGACCAAAATAAGGAAATACACAGACCACACTGCGTCCTTAATGATCTTAGTTATCGATGAACCTTAAACTACCGTCCCAACCAATCATTTTCGTAAAAGAATTACAATATATTCCTTCAAAATGCAAATCGCAAAGTAAAATGGGTCTTTACCAATATTGCAATTTATAGTAATTGACTGGCCTTTTAGGCCTGTCTATGCTGTCGTACGGAGCAGGTTATCCGGATTTCTCTTGACTTGTAAACACACTGTATTTTTAACTCGGAACCACTTAAGCAGTTTATTGTATTTTTCTAACAATCGTGACGTTTCGACGCATGCAGGTGCGTATGACAAACACCTCGGTATAGATCAGATCAGTTGCTTTTTATTGTGTTCGAGTTGTACAAAAAATTACAAGGCAACACTAACTCATAGAAATAAACCAAAATCAAATTATATTTAATGACGTCTTCTTCTTTCTGTATCTGCTTCTCACGTGTACAATGATGAAAACGTTGATTGGCATTTTGTCGTTGTAGCATCCTGATTAAAGTTATAACAAAACCTTTACTATAGTCATACTCAAACTCTACCAGGCGCCAAATGAAGTTACTCAGTTAAAGTGTATGTTGTATAAAAGTATTATATTTGTTTTATCCATACATCTAACTTGACCGAAGTGTACATGAAATTAGCGGATGGATACATTATCACAAGCCTTTGTATAAGGGTATATCTTTTTTTATACTTGGCCGCGACTTTACGTGCACTATAATATGGTTTATGGAATGCCTATACCAAAATAATCACTAAATACAGTTGTAAATTTAAAGTATTTATGGAAGTGGGATGGTTATGTCATGGTTTAAAAGCTTGATGAAAACTTATTAAGATGCGTTTACAGCAGATGATCTTCATATGACAATTATTTTGACATGACGTCTTTTATATCAAATGCATTCAAAGATTTCGATATTTTTAGTGTCTTTATATCAAAATGACGAGTAAGCTATTTAGTTCACGTATATCCGATGCAAAGTACATGTAAAGGAAAAAGGGAGAGGCTTTTCTTACAATATTTTCTACCCTTTCCTAAAACATCTCCCATATATGTCACAAACTAAACTGGTGTCAGCATTTCTTTTGAACTTAAAAAGATTTAACATTTGTTGTTTGTTAAATGTTTAATATATGTATAATTTCCTGAAGATAAAACAAATTTCAGGAACAAGGTTTCTAGATTAGGATTCTTGGTACAAACGACGTTATCTTGACCAATGAATTAACACTTTTCTATAGACACTTAAACGCGCTCTCTCAGAGCTGTGTGTATTTGGAGTTACAAAAGTAAAAACATTGGTATTGAAAGTCCTTGTCACTAAAGACCGTTTTCCATTTCTTTACAAATAAGTTGCTAAAACCCCCGTGCTTTCGTTAATTAACATGCAGTGAGCCATCGCGTTTGTCTGATCATCTTTGGGAAAGCCGGTTTATAAATAAAAGGGAGAATTCTTCTTCCCGCGCAGTTTACTTCTGTTACGTGACAACTAAAAATATTTTCATATCAATGACCTCCCTTTACTTTTTAATTTTCACATTATAATTAAGATTACATGATTAAAGTTGTCAAATAACAATTCCTTTCCAGGAAAAAAATTGTAATATATAATCTGATTTGAAATGGCATTTGTTCTGTTAAGTCTTTAATTTTGTTTTTCTGACTATACCCGTGGTTAACCTTTTCAGAAGATGTATCGTAGTATCCTATGTATAAATAATTCTTATTTATTATCCCGGATTTATCATGCTCACCGAATGACAAACGCCTAGGCGCTGATGGTAGACTGATGAGTACGGTAGACTGATGAGTACCACCTCTTACTCTAAGTTAAGACGTTGTTTACAAAATAAACCCGCCCTTAGATATCTGCGATTTTAATGTTCTAGATCCCCTTTGTATAGTTACGAGCAGGGCTGGGAAGCTGTCAATAGTCTAGTTCTATGTTACTTCAGAAGTCTTTGTTGTTATCTTTAGAAAACGATTTATTTAAAAAGAATAATCTCCATCTCTGAGAGAGTCCCTTTAAATATTGAACTTAATGTCTATAGTTAAGATTTTGTCTGTCTTCTTTCTTCTTTTTTTTTCATCCTAGTTCAAACAAAAAGACCCATCTCTTAGTACTATCAGTACTTTGATTGTAACAACAGGGTTTGAGTTTCATCACATTGTGTGTTTTTCAATTGTAATCCGTTTCGGATATAGTGAGAGCAATACTTCTCATTCGAACGTGGAAGTCGGCGTCACATCTGGGTTTAGTTTTTACGTGCACACAGTACGATATGGGTTAATACTTCACAAATATCTTTAGTGTCATCATGTAGAGACCATGAAATAATCTATGGTACCTGACAAAGTTTCAAATCTCTTGATTTTAATTTTAAGCAAATTATGCGCGGCCTTTCGTGCTTAGAAAATCCTGGTTTAGTTTTTACGTGCAACTTTGTATCTTATGAACTACTGTTTGTAATGGGTTGATACATCACATTCGTGTTTGGTGTCGTTTTGTAAGGTCTTTGATCGAGTTTCATATGTCTTGTTTTGAATTTAAGCAAATTATGTCGTATTTTGTACTTAAAAAAAATATTGGTTAAAATTGTGCATGCATATTTTGTTACATGTTGCAACTTTATTGCTTTACTGGTTGGCATCGAAAAAGACAAAATGTAATAAAACTTAACCCGTTTTGTAATAACTATTACATAGTGCAACGTTATTAGAAAACAGCTTTACTTAGAGAATTTCATTTTGGTATGTGCTGCTATTTGTGAAAATTTCCCACCATAAAAGTGTTAAAACAGATAAATAAAATCGCCATTGTAATTTTCTGATAAGCCTTCGTCGGCTATCTTAGTTACTAGGTCTAATCTTTTTCGGTACATTGAGTCATTCGGAACGGCATCCTAGCTTGAACATCGCTCAACTAAAGTTTTCCGATGACTTCTGACCTTTGCTCATAAGCCTCTTTTGGCTTGGAAGCGGTTATCTATTGTGTGAAAATGTCATCACGTAACCATTATGAATATTATAACAGAACGGGTTGGCATCTTAAAGTTCGCTTTGTAGAATATCAAGCCTTTTCATATGTTTTATTACATAATGCAACTTTATTACAAAACGGGTTGGCATCGAAAAACGCAAAATGTAATAAAATTCAACCCGTTTTGTAATAATTATTACATAGTGCAACGTTATAAGAATACGGCTTTACTAAGAGAACTGCACTTTGAAATAAAACCATAGAGTTACCCCTTTTGAAGTCATCATTTAAGTTTGTCATCGGAAAATCTTCATACGACATTTGCTATGTTTGGTATGTTCATAGCATTGACCACTGTGCTAAACCTAACTATCATATTACTTGTACAGCCAATTGATCTTATTGCTTATACGCCAATATATGCTATTCACCAAAGGTTCTCGCCATATTTTGGTCGTATTCAATCGGTTTTTGTGTTTCACTTACGTCAGAAAAAGAGATATTATAGTCCATTTCAATATCGCTGATAAGCTTTATCTGGCCAAAAATAACTTTATGTGTCTCGTTTCGAAAGGTTCTGCCATATATGTGTGCCATATCTCAAACATTTATCGCGAACAACCAAGTTTTCTAATATTTTTACATATTGCTGATATACCTATGTTGGCTTTCAAGCATCTCTGTTGGCCTTTTTTCGGTACTTGTTGCCACTTGCGATGGGATTTTTAGTATCTAAACGCTAAAACAGACATTTGAAATATTTTTTGTAATTTGCTGATAAGCCCATTTCGGCTTTTTAGATACTTGGCTTGACTGTTACTGGTACGTTTAATCATTCGGAACGGTTTCCTTGCTTGAAAATTGCTCAAACAAAGATTTTATGAACGTTTGGTTTTTGCTTATAAGCCTGTTTTGGCTTGGAAGAGGCTACCTTTAGTGTGAAAATATCACCATGTTACCATTATGAATACTACTACATATCGGGTTTGTAAAGAAAAAATCACTTTGAAAAAAAAATCAACCCGTTTCGTAATAATTATTACATATTGCAACTTTATTACATAACGGGTTGGCATCGAAAAACGCAAAGTGTAATACGCCTCAACCCGTTTTGTAATAATTATTACATTATGCAACTTTATTACATAGTGGGTTCGCATCGAAAAACGCAAAATGTAATAAACTTCAACCCGTTTTGTAATAATTATTACATAGTGCAACTTTATTACATACTGGGTTGTTACACAGCTGCGAAGATGCCAATAAGTAGGCGCATAGCTACATGTACATAATTTGCTCACCTGCGTACACATCGTCCATAGAAAACGAAATTCCGTGGTCTTTATTCAGCGTCTCGTATGACTTTCATGACTCCATTTCCATAAGTTTTTTCATGGCTTCATTTCCATTACTTTTATGTGCATTTCCTTTTCCGAAACCTCCTACGTTTGCACAAGATGGTACAAAGGAAAGGAAATTTGCCCGGGGGAACATTGCTCAAGACGCACCTAGGCCCGCATACACTTATGCTTTCATGGCTTAGCCTTGCCTCTGATTGAAACTAGCATATATAACAGTTCTTTCTTGTCCGTTCATACAGTTCCACAGTCATAAGTCGGAGATTTGTTTTGTATCAGGTTTTTAGCTGTTTCGACAATTTCAAAGTTTTATAACAGCTTCCATAGGACTCAGTGTTACTGTGCTAGTCATCTGATGTGTCTTGCTGACATCAACACAATGCCATTGGCGCTGTCGGAACTCGAAACCAGGACCCCCACACACACACACACACACACCAGTATATAATTACACCCATCACTTTAATCACTGGGTTACACAGGACCCCGGCAGGTTGGGGGAACCAAGCTCCAATCTCCGAACAAGCAATGTGTTTTAAAAAGAACCCGTTTGACGTTAGAGATAGAGTCGTATAAAAGGATCAAAATGGTATTGTCTTCACGACTTCCGTTAGTGGAGTCAGTCAGATGGCGCTTATAGAACATCACCGGTCGTAATAAGAAAGAGATTACTACAAAGTTTAACAATTCAATATATTTTGGTAGTAGAATATAACGAAACCTTGACCAATTTGGATATATTTGTTTTATTTCAGTTGCCCATTCTGAAGTGTACGGATATGGTTTCCGGCCTTACGAATATTTACCTCCGCCGGGATGCAATACAATTAATGTGACGTCAGAGTTGAGGGAAAGTGAGATCAGCAGGGGAATGTACTCTATGCGCTCGTTTTTATTGCCCAAACTGTTGTCTCTAGTGATGTCCGCTGGACGAGTTGTCGTTCCTGGTATGTCGCCGTACCTGGTAAGTATCTTCTGTAAAATACGAGCATTCGTTCGGAGTCCTTCTATGCAAAATATGGAACAAATAGGCTATTTAACCATATGGAATTAGGTGTGGTCTATCCCTTTGACGATGATTCGTTGAATATTTTAAGATAAATGTATTCTTAAGGACAGTATTGTCATTGGTTTCATCAATTTTCACTATTAATGGAAGATATCAAAGCTGCAGTAAAGTGCATCTAAACTGCATCATGACCAAACATGAGTTTCGAATTTCCGGATTTTACGACAAATGGGTTTTTGTTAACATGTTAATATTGGTCCATTCATTTCGTCTTGCGACATGCTATACAGACATCAAACACGGATATAACCTGATACTGGCGTCATATGGATATTAGCTTTCCTCTTTCCCGGCTGCATTTAAGTCGTTTATAACCCATTAATGTCGTAAAACATAAATGGCAGTTTGGTCTATGTTTTACGACACGTGTCAAGTTATTGATAGCCAAAAATTGATAAATTATTCATGCGAAAAATAAACCACATCGCTCGACTGCTGAGGCTGAATGATAACCCTTCGCTTTATAACTTGTATAATGCGTCTGTATGAGGTGTCGCCGCGAAGCCGCCTCTACATTCAGTACAGATTGATCCTAATCGAATAGTGTGAAATATACAGTAATTATCCCTCTAGTCATAGCTCTGAAATATACAGGGTTGTCAAATAGTGTACGAAAAGGCAACCTCGAGATCCTTTATGTAAAAGAGTCGATATTCGGCAAACAAATACAGACTACCATTACTGTATGAATTCTTGGTTAGATGGCTTATTATATTCACCCTACTTATGCATTACCCACAGATTTCCTCAACTGGCCTTAGAAAGACGCGTAACCTCTCATAACGCCTCTGTATTTCATTTTAGGCTCTATCAAATTACCGTTTTATAAGTTAGGCAATAGTTTTTCTTTCAATAAATGTCCTAATGTAATCAAAACATAATAAAATGTTTGAGTCGGTCGTAAATCAAATGAATGTGACAAAGTATAACATTTTTATCCCTTTCTCAAACACCTTGCCTACAGTATCTGCTTAATTGAACAAACAACGTGACGAACAATTTCTTCTTTTGTCGAAAGGGCTTCTTCTTAACCCTTTCCCAAACAACAAATTTTCGAATGTCCCAAATTGAAAGGGTTTGAAGAATGTGATGAAATTGGAAAAACAATCTTCTGGTAGGGTAGAAAAATTGTGGGAAAAGGAAAAATTACTCGTTACGAGCAATTTCTCCTTTTCCCCACAATGTTTTTTAAAGTCGTCTGTAACAATACAATACAATACAATACAAAATCTTTATTTCACTCAATTCCTTTTACAGAAGATATTAGGTTAAAATAACATGAAACATAATGTAAACGAGGCGTCTGCTTTGTAATTCTCACTGGTCTCTACCTCTCTATCTCTACCTCTCTATTTCTACCTCTCTATCTCTTCCTCTATATCATATTTCATATATCACTATCTCCCTATATCACTATCTCTCTATTTGTCATTCCATTGAGAAAATACATATGCTAACGGTTTTAAAGAGAAAGTTTAAGGATAAATTTGAATCAAAAGCGTTTTAAACGAATCACAAAACAATACTTTGAACTATGAGGTCGCTTAACACAATATGTTCATAGATACATATCACTTGCATATATATATACATACATATTCATACATATACACACATTAATACATATACACACATATACACATATACATACACACACATATACATAGTATTTTGTTAAAATATAGTAACTTTAGAATAGATTCACAAAGTGGTCAAATGTCGTTATTGTTTGGGAAAGGGTTAAACAATGGAATTTGTCAGTTCATTGATATTCATCTGCTGAATTTAAGAATGCAATTTAAGAATGATTCAAAATGCTGAAGACAGCATTTGGCGAATGAGTCCCATGATACATATAGTGCACACCCTCATCTCTGTATTAGTTGAGATTTCGAACCAAACAATATATGACACATAAACATCATACTTAAGCACCTTATGTGTCTTGATAAATTCAAACTTAACGAAAAGTCATTTGATCGATCTGCTGGACGTATGGCACATGGTAAGAAATCTGCAGGAATTACTTGATCGGCACTGACTTGATCGGCACTGACTTGATCGGCACTGACTTGATCGGCACTGACTTGATCGGCACTGACTTGATCGGCACTCCATCGTAACCATAGTATACATATGTATCGCAAAATATCGAGTGACAATATAACCAGATACCAAAACACGTAAACAAATCTATGGAAGAACTACTTACAAATGAATAAAACGTGAGCATACAATGGGCCAGGCGTTGCGCTGTACACATTTATACAGTTAGTAAAGTTAATGTTTTCTATATTGATTAGCCATAAACTGCAACAAAAATGCAGGGTTTGTCATAAAATCTTATATTTAGGCATTTTATCAAAACTTCAGATTCGTTGCACCTTAAAGTGTCATGATGTCGATTGTTGTATGCATTCACTCTTTGTGTTCGGAATTGCACCATGAAAACTTTATTGACACCATATTATCTTTTATCATCAATTTGGTCTTTCACTAGATCGAAGTTCTTTTTGTTTTATTTCTTAAACATCTGGATTCCCTTACTCCAATGTTCGCACGTATTGATCTTCGACAGATTTCTAAAAGGAAAATGTTTCGTTATTGTGTAATATAGCTTTCAAGGCAGTAGTCTGTTTCAAAATACCTAATGTAACACAAATCATGACGAAATTTTATTAAGGAACATTACTACAGAAATCTTTAGTATGTCAAACTGATTATTGGTAGGTAGTTACAAGGATGTTCATAGAAATAGCTTTAAATTCTGATAGTAACACATATCTAATAAATCACCTTATATAAGTTGTCAACAGAAATATGGATACATTTAGAGGATATATATGTTACTCAAATGGATAAGCAACGTTTCATTTTTTTTAGATCGAAGAAAATGAATTTATTAAAATCGTACTATTTAAAGGAAGTCACGGCTTGTTACGGATTGCGATCATGATTAGCCAATACATCCCTCGCCACTGGCGGAGCATGCTTTGTAAAATATGTCGTATTCGTTAACGACCATACGATATAGTTAAGGCCATGCCTGCCCATGCTATGAAAGATATCACTCTTCATATTGCTTTGGTCAAATGAAAACACATTTAATTTGAACTTATTTTTATATTGATTTTAAGGGAATCTTGAAGCTCGTTAAATTCACACTTGCTGACTGCTTCCAGGATACTTTACCAGTACTTGTTGGCTAGTCCCGGCATTTCCACTTCGCCGCTAACAAGAATCGAGCCCGCAACGTAGTACTATAGGCCGACGCTCTACCACTGCACCACTGTCGCCCTAGTTTCTTTTGTCTTATGATTTCTAAGGTGGCATAGGATACATGAACCGTTTTCTGTGCGAGCGTATACACCGCACGAATGGGGTAAACATAGAACTATGTTGGTGTATAAACAATCCAAAAACGTTTTACTGCTTCGGCAAATTATTGACTTCTTTGAATTTATGTTTAGAAGTTTGCTATTCTCATACATTCGAACTCGCATAGCTTTTTATTTCATGAAATAGTCATAAAATAGCACAAAATCGCACAAAATCGCAAATATAGCATATACCACAACTATACCATGTAAAATGAAAAAAAAATGTCCGGGAGCATGTCCCCAGACTCATCTGGCCACCTGGCTTAGTTTCCTACATCGCATGATGACGCCATATCAATTTCTGGCAATGTAAGTGAACACATATCCAATTAGTTCAACATATCCTTACGATGTAAATTACTCAGACATGTATCGGTATCGTATGTCATACATAGTGGCGGTATATGGTATTGTGTTTATCATGTTAGTCTGATGACATGCATACATTTGAAATGTCATCTGTAATCGAATCATTGTGGCTATGCCGTAACTTCTACAGTCGTCGGTTAGTAAAATCCTCACTAAAGACTCATTGGCTGGTAAAACCTGCCTTAAAATAACCAATGTAATGTTGCATGTAATTGTTCTCAGATTTCTAAATGATCTCTTACGTGATCCTTGACAATGCCGAACGTAAATATTGCATTTGATTACCGACTTTGGTGGTTATACATTTAGATGGTCAAGAATTCCATGCCTAAGGATATATTAATCAATTCTCGAAACAACTTGCTCAAGAATATCCTTTGTCTGTGTCACATTGGGCCATCCCTTGTCGCGAATTACAAGACCGGCGTTTAAATCTCACTGTTGAACAAGAATATACAAATATATATAATTTTGCTAAATAAAGATAAATCGGCCAATACGTTTTGTCCCTGATCGTCCCATACCTAATGTTATCGTGGACACACATTCTTTCTAGGCAGCATTAACACCAGGAACCATATATTATGTAATCATTAAGTACCGCGACAGACGTTAAGGCTGGTAAAGGTCTGCACATTGCAAAGATACATGAGTATATAGCTAAGAGATGGCTGTAGAATGCAATACCGACGCAATGGATGAAATAAGTTTATCAAGACAGTTACGTCTGTTACAAAGTTGTAGATTTTTATTTCTCTGTATATGTTCCGAGTGACGATCTGCAGACTGAAGGTGTTGTGTCAAAGTTGGTATATATAATTTAGTTCAGTACTGTACATGTATCATTATCGTGTTACATTGTATGTCCGTCATCTTCAAAGTTATCATGCTACAATAGAACATGATTTAGGGGTATGATTACCGATCAGAAGATAATTCTGGCTTGAAATATTCAAACCTTTTTGTCGTTGCCATATAGTTTAGTTGAGAGATTTGCCTTTACCAATATGTTGTCAAGCGTTGAAATATGTCTTTACAAACCGCGTCTATGTGTATCTTCTTTTCAAATTCTTGCATGACTCGCTTAAAAACGCAATAATGCCCGAAATAAAGCATACTCATTTCTACTTTGGGGATAACTAGAGTATGAGGATAAACTTTAAGCTCGTATTTCGAAAGCAGGATCTGGAGTCTTTTGTATCATATATCAGTTTTGTCTATACGCGGACACAAAAAATGACCCCTTATGTCATTTCACCATAACTTCTTTTGTATATATTTCACAAACAACGACTATTTGATTTCTTTGGAAAAATTTCTAGATGCAATAGTTAAAGACTCTTTATTATTACCTGCATGTAACAGCCAGAACAAGGGTGTGTCGAGCGAATAGAGCATGTAAGTGTTGGGAGGGGTTAATTACACCGTGATTTATAGCCGGGAAACCGGACTCTAATGTATGTTAACTATGTAGATCATTACAGACGATATAAAAATCATTAAGGTCCTCCATTCATCAGGATGATGTATGGCTTGATAGCGCTGCAGGTTCCGAGCCGGCCTACTACATAGGGAGGCAGAATGGGCGTGTGCGATTAGGGCATATGATGGCTTTATCTTATTTGTTTTATACCCAAAATATGTTGTAGTTACCGCTTAGAACTGTCTCTTCTATGACATTTTAGCGAACATAATGTATAAAGTGAGTAAGGAAAAAGCATGTATGTATGGGGAATATCGAGGTTTAAACGTTCAATTTGGCCTGAACAAAACGAGACGATGATACCTCATGATTAAAACATAATTACCTGTACAAGCCACATAGTACATTAGTGGTAAGATGGGTTTTCTCAAACATCAGGCTGTATGTATCAGGGACGTAAGATGAATGGCCAAACTCCACCCTTGTTTCTGTGCATGATGAATTATCGATAAGAACATCGGGACACCGAAAAGTCTCACCTTTGGTCCATTGTTGCGTGTTGCAGTCCACACGTACGGATGCTGGATTTATTACATAATTGGATTTATTTGTTCTTCGAGGTCACATGATATCGTCCCGTGCAAGCTTGTACTGTTCGTTCGACATGATGATTTCGTAAAGCATATCTCCCCTGTGTTTGGTCCTATAACGTATCACCTATTCTCAGTAACATCATTAATCAATTCGGACGACTGCGAATAAGCATCGTTTTATCTCATCGAGGTAAACACGCGTCATGTAGAAATACACATCATGGAAAGAAAATATGTATGGAGTTAAAAAATATATATCTCTTTCTCTTTCTTTGTGACGCAGTTTTCCCCTTAAGTTCGCAGGTTGTAGTACCAATCGGGGTTTTTTTCTTTCTTTTTCTTATGTTCAACATTTATGAGCGTAAATGCTTAACTTACAAAACGCTTTATGGTTCTTTACAAAACCAGCCAGTCAATTTACATGAAACATCAAAATTAACGATTGATTCGGAAGGTGGCTCTAGTTAAATATATGAGTCTTCAAATTCTCGCTAAAAAGCCATTGTTTTTAAAATGTTTTTTTTTTCATTGCAATTGACATTATAGTTAATTTATAGTGTTTATGAAACACCGGTTCTGTGTACTATTCAAAGATTCTACGAAGTATTTAACAAAATGTACTATGTATAAACGTATAATATTTTATGAAACCACAGCACGGGATATCACATACGCATTGTACAGATGTACACATGCAATAAGATATATAATATTTGTTTATTCTGTTCTTTCAGGTGATCAAGCTGATCCACGTTGTTCTAACGTCAGCGCTTCCCCCATCAGTGTACGTTTTCTCATTGGCTCATCATGGATCACGTGACATCGCAATCATGGCCGCCATATTCGTTAGTTCTTCAACGACGTTGAACGTTTTTGGCACACACACACTGTTAAACAGCTTCGTAGCGCCAGTATTGTTTATCAGTTTAGTGCCGTTGATCACAGTCCTGACAAGCAAATATAAACGGACAGAAAACCATACAATTTCTCGAAAGAGGAATCAAAGTACCGCCACTGCTTCACTCGAAGAAAGTCCAATGTATACCAATTCAGATGTTCGTGTAAGGAATGGTCATGTAAACGGATATATTCATTGCTCTTTAAATCATACAGTAACAAATGGACACGTGCCGCAAAGTACGCGAATACGCACACACGAGGATGTGAATGGAAATGTTGTGAAACACGCTGCAAATCATTGTGACAAAGACGCTTCTCAAGACGGGACGAGCCAGTGTTATTCAAACAACCATTCAATGACCAATGGTTATACTAATGATAGAAATAACTGCCTAAATGGGAGGCATCTACGAATAGGAAATGGGACAGTCCCAATACAGAATGGTACAATTAGACATTCCAACGAGAGATATGCAAGACAACAATGGACGCCCACATTAAACGATGTACGGAGTTATACTTCAGGCATATTTCTAGCACTGTGTGTTTATGTGAGACTTGACTGTGCCATCGTCCCTGCAGCATGTGTTATTGCCATACACCCCACGTTTATCTTTAATCTAAAAACTTTGACCAATGAACTTATTGTTTACATTATTGGATTTGTAACCGGAATTGTAATTGGTGGGATAGATGATTACGTAATGTATAATAGTTGGTTCCTATCACCAATACAATGGTTTAGGTTTAACGTTTGGCAGGATGGGTCCAGTAAAGTGTTTGGCTCCATGTCTGCTTTCTTCTACATTGAAAAGCTTCTAGTCCTAGAACCATGGGTAACGGTAGTTTTTGCTGCATTTGCTATTTATGTTATTGTCAGTTTTAAGTCTTCTAAGTCTATGTCATTAATCGGGTACCAAAATCAAAACTGTGCCATGTCTGTCGTATTTTCAATCTTATTGTCGTTTTACAGCTTATCTGGACACAAAGAATACCGGTTCTTTCACAATGCCCTAGTTGTTATGTACATCGTATTTTCACAGGCATCATTTTATATCATCAATTTTATTACGAAAAAAATCAAAAGCCATTCATTTAGAACGTGTTTTATGTATTTATTTATAGCATCATTTGTATCTAGTCACATTTGTCAATTCATGCATGTTAAAGGTCCCAGTCTGTCACTTTGGTCGTATGGCAAATCAACAAGATCCCATGACGTGAACGCCTGTCTTGATTTTATACGTCAGCGGAATGACGTTAACGGGGTTTATGTAGACTTCGACTTTCACTCGTTCGGAGGGTTTTCCATTTTACACAGAAATGTTCCTATAATGGCTTACAATGGATACGACATCTATGAATATTCAACAACCGATCGTTGGTATTCTGGGGTAAACAGTTACGCACTGTTTTGGAGAATATCCGAGCTTATATCTGACTTGAACACACCGTATCTGATCAAATATTTGATTCGACATCGTGAATTCAACTACGTAGTGTTCCCTTCTGATGGACATTTTATCGACATCGGTTATCAGAAGGTATTCTCATGTGGAACCATGGCTGTACTCCGGCGTACGTTTCACGTACAAGATGAAATGGCGCTGTGGGAGAGAGCCGAGAGTATTCCGATTGGGACGAACGCCACTGTGATGGAATACGAGGGGTATTGGCTACAACGTTTCGGACAGGCAGCGAAAGCGGAACGGCGTCTGCTCATTTCTAACCGTTTAGATCCACGCAGACTCGGACCTTTCCAGATACTCAGGCATTTGTTTCATGCGGAAGGCAACGAGACCGTCAACGAAAACAATGTGATAAAAGCATGTCTTCAGGTACATACCTACAGGGAATGTCACAGTTCGTACGCACCCGTAACACTGTACGCCGGCAGTTCTTGAGATGATTGAGTCGCTGTCTCTCTCAGTCACCGTACTAGTGTTATTCTTCGTCCCTGAGAAACCATCCCGTCACGCGCATCACATTGGATAAAGAACATGCTTACCTGCGAATTATCAGGATCATTATATTCCGGCCTCACTTGGAAGGGAATGCTTTGCGTCTGCCAGGGACCGCGTAGTGCCAATATTGAGGCTTCTAAATAATGTGGTTCAGTGTAGTATCTATGTCAATACTCTACAATGGTGAGGATCGAACACCAAGTATATACAGTCAAAGAGTTTATTGTTTCTTAGATTAGACATATGTCGCTATGAATGCATCTAGTCGCGTTTAAATCAAACATCAATATCTATTTTAAGCTATTTATGCTAGAATCATATTCATAAATGAGGATCAGAAATACCTGGTTGACCATTTCTGTCTCTTGTGTAAATCATTGTTTTCAGAGCGACATTCTGCCTGCGGAGTAACTCAATTGTACAAAACTCTGTTATTGAGCTTAAACTTGCTGGACTCCAATGAGCTAGCGAATGACCTGATGATAGTTATAAAGAACTATTGAGACCGTCACCGAGTTGAGTTATGACGAGTGTGTACCATCACATGATCGTACAAAGGGCATTTAATGATTCATTTTTTAAATTTTTGTAACCAAGTGCAATTATTCTTATTGGTTTTGAAGCATGTTAAGAACTGAATCTCTGTGTTCATGTCTTTTTTTTATTTAACTTTTCGAGAAATGGTAAGCTAATAAACAAATCAAATGCTTGACTTTTTCTTCATACATTTGTAACAGCTGTATGTACTGACCATAGGAATATAGGTTGTACAGAGTGGCGCGGTTAACCCACACGTCAAAACATCGTCGACGTTCACAGGGAAGACGTGAAAAAACAGTGTTCCTTTCATGAGGATGAATAATATTTCAGTTTATTCATTGTCTATTTATCTTAAAAAAAATTAAGACAATGGTCTCTCAATAACTGAACGCCTGACTGATCTTATGTGTTAATTAAGACGAGGTAGGACACCGATAAAAAGATATTGCTTCATTCAGCACAACAGTCCCTCTCAGTCTACCTTGAAGGGTTATTATCAAGTTTACAGTAACCGCAACCTTTATAAATCGACATCATTAATTCTTAGATATGAATCAAGCATGCACAGGTTAGTCTGGAGCATCATTCATTCTTTAGGTAGAATACACATAATCTGCCATTTTGAAATTCATTCTTTCGTCGGATTATTTTGGTCGTTCTCGATATACCTCGGTCTGGGTCGGAACTATTTGCATTGAACCGAATAGTTCCGGAACGACCGAAGTAATCCGACGACAGAATGAGTTTCAGAACGGTGGATTATGGGTATTCTACCTGTATATGGAGTTACATATAGGCATTTGGGGTACGTAACTACCATAGACTTTCTTACACATACTTCATGTTGTGGGATATTAAACGTTGTTATTAAAGTGCCAAAGAAAAGGATTGATTAAAACGATTGTGTATTTACTTGGGTTTGAACATCGCGTCAAAATGATTTCAGTTATACTGTGATACGTGACTCATCATGAATGGAGGAAGACCCCTCACCTCACTTTCCACAAGGGTAAGAACCATCGGCAGAATGGCAGAATATTGGTATGCTACTTATGAGAATCCAAGCCTACTGTCATTGTGATTTGAACCCATGCGAGTCAGTGATTGAGCTTTTAAGATCAGTGATCTTACCACTACCCCGAGTTGAAAAGAACCATTTACACTCCTTAGACGTTTTTGTCTGTTTGAGCTAAGTAAGACTTGTTCATCATTTGTTAACAGCCAGATTCTCGATTCATTCGTAAGGAGAGACGAGCCTGATTACTCGAGTTGAAATTGAGGATATACTATTGACTATTAACTATGTTTGTAGGACGTACATACTACATGAATAGGCCTGCTATTAGGTACATCCATGTATCACTATGGGTACATGTGTGTGAAATCCATGTATCACTATGGGTACATGTGTATGAAATCCATGTATCACTATGGGTACATGTGTGTGAAATCCATGTATCACTATGGGTACATGTGTATGAAATCCATGTATCACTATGGGTATATGTGTGTGAAATCCATGTATCACTATGGGTACATGTGTGTGAAATCCATGTATCACTATGGGTACATGTGTGTGAAATCCATGTATCACTATGGGTACATGTGTGTGAAATCCATGTATCACTATGGGTACATGTGCGTGAAATCCATGTATCACTATGGGTACATGTGTGTGAAATCCATGTATCACTATGGGTACATGTGTGTGAAATCCATGTATCACTATGGGTACATGTGTGTGAAATCCATGTATCACTATGGGTACATGTGTGTGAAATCCATGTATCACTATGGGTACATGTGCGTGAAATCCATGTATCACTATGGGTACATGTGTATGAAATCCATGTATCACTATGGGTACATGTGTGTGAAATCCATGTATCACTATGGGTACATGTGTATGAAATCCATGTATCACTATGGGTATATGTGTGTGAAATCCATGTATCACTATGGGTACATGTGTGTGAAATCCATGTATCACTATGGGTACATGTGTGTGAAATCCATGTATCACTATGGGTACATGTGTATGAAATCCATGTATCACTATGGGTACATGTGTATGAAATCCATGTATCACTATGGGTACATGTGTGTGAAATCCATGTATCACTATGGGTACATGTGTGTGAAATCCATGTATCACTATGGGTACATGTGTGTGAAATCCATGTATCACTATGGGTACATGTGCGTGAAATCCATGTATCACTATGGGTACATGTGTGTGAAATCCATGTATCACTATGGGTACATGTGTGTGAAATCCATGTATCACTATGGGTACATGTGTGTGAAATCCATGTATCACTATGGGTACATGTGTGTGATGAGTTGTTCGGGATCAACTTGCAGAGACAGTGATGATACGATTCGTTGGGAAGCTGTAGGAAGGAGAATCTCACCCCTTACAGGATGCGAATCCACGGCCCTCTTGTCCCGCGGTCGACGCTTTACCCCTATACTGCTGTCGTCCACTTACTTTTATTGTACTGCTTTTGATGTTCCTTAACCAAAAGGATAAAGAAACCTCTGTGACAAAAATAGAATTTACTTGTAATGCGGACATGTCGTCCTGGATCGGCCTCCAAATACTAATCAGAGACAAACGACATAAACGCACGTATAACATACACCGTTCTACCCACACAAGGCTGTACTGTTACAGGACGGGCGACATTTCAATAGAATTCAATAATCCCCAATTGCACAACCTAAGTGCATTTTTATGCAGTGTGCATTCATCGTCATTATTTATACGATGCATTAACCGCTTGAACACACCCCATTTGAAATATCTTACTCTTGGTTTTATGATGACAAATCTGCGCGTCGTTGTCGCCGCTCATTTGAATACGAATGATGAAATGATTTGGGAATTTCGCTTAGCTTGTTCAAACGAGAATACTTTCTCTGTAACTGAGCTGTCTATAACTTTTATACCGTGATACCCCTTTTTGTTGCATCTGTAGCCTATCTGATGATTTAATACTCACTGTGAAGAAGAGAAGAATTGCTTTCAATGAACCATTTAACCTTCTGTCACAATAGTTTCTACCCAATATATTAAGAAAAGGTTTCTTGTAATTCTTTATCGCCGGTTGTTGGTGTTTGCATTTTAGATCATTCTCAAAATCCCATACCGAGGAATTGGTGAATGGAAATATTCATGCAGTTTCCAGGCACACGAGCATTTTTGCATATGCAACATTATTTCCGTTTACAAGATCTGAGAACGGCATCATATTTTCGGAGACAGGGTATGTTGATTGAAGCTAAAAATTCCTACTTGATTAGTTTGTTTTTAGCGATCTGCATCTTTAACCCATCGTGAATTGGAGAGTCGGCCTCTTGAACGCCCATACAAACGGATACACTTTTTAAAGTGAACAGTTTTATATAACTAAATAGCTAACAAGTTAATAACCAATAACAATGTCCAAGATATCAGTGGTGGCATGCACTGAAAGAAGCAAAATATTCAACACATTCTCTATTCTAGAACAATTAGTTTTAACTTATACAGATTGAGTCTACCAAATAGCACTTGTAATCACTTTAGAAAGACTTGATTATGTTTTTACTTACATTTAAATTTTAAATCTTAAAGTTATTCTTTGAGCACACATGATTCTTTGCAACTACTTGATATCATCAGCGATATGTATTTAGCTTAGATCTGTAGTGTGGGACAATCACGGATAGATGGGTTCTAGATCAGAGGTCGTGTCTGCTTTCTTTTTTATCTGCTTTGGTTTACGTAAATTATAGGACGCTCTGATTAAAGTTCCATTTTAAGAAGGATAACTCCTTCGATAATATACATGTATAACTACGCAATTACTTCTGTAAGAGTCTTCTCCCATTGTAGGGCAGTCATGAAGGAGAACTTTCTATTCAAATAAGCTAGCTCCACGAAATTCATTTTGATCTGAAACACCCTCAATACAAAAAAACTGGCTTAATTTTATTCACGGAGTTTAAACCACAGACGAGAACTAATATATCAAAGTGTAAACTTCTACTTTCGGTTTCAAACTAGCATTCACCTTGATTCAAACAGTTCTGTTATCTTTATATGGGCCAGTCATGTGATAGAATATACATGTTCATGAGTTAGATATCAAATGACACTGTCGTGTACTTGAGCAGTTTAGATTTTAAACATATTCATACTGGATACATGCTGCCTTATCTTGCATTTGTAGCGTTCACTCGCCAATCTAGTTCACGACTACTAAGCTGTATCAACACAATTCCAGCTGGGTGTTATTCTTTAATATACATGTACCATGTTCTGGTTTATGCAAAATAAATCAAGTAAGGACGTTTGATCAAACGAGAGCAGGGGATATTTATCACCAAACTATAAATGTGAACGAGTTGTACTAATTAGGTTGAGTTACACGATAGTAGTTTGGGTGGATGATAACAAACGATGGGGAATTGTTGTGGAGGCGAGGTAAATATACTATTGTATTCTTAGTTAATTGTCAACAAATTTTCTCTTTACATAATGGGCACCTGTAGACCTATCGATCGAGAATATACGATACCCATGCAAGAATAATGTCTATATTTAGTTCAAACTAAAACATGATATTGTTTGAAAGAACTGTTCTCACAACCCTTTCTTTCCTTCTTTATCTTTATGTGCCGGACTGATCATGCTTACCTTTCAAGTCAGATAACCCATACTTCATTCCGACAAAAGAGCCATTTGATCATTCTATCTTAGTTTATAGTGTATAGATTTCAAAAGAAAAGTACTTCTTATGCCTGGATGATTTGGAAGCATTGTGTTCTAACCGTTTCTATACCAGCTTTAAACGGCTTATAACGCGGAAAGAAAATACATGCAACATTAACTGATCCGAACCTAAAATTAATGTAACACTGTGCTATCGGGGAGTCTTATCCTAGTTAGTACTATTTCAATGGAAGAATAGATGTACAATGAAATGATCGTTATCGTTCGGGGCCCGTTTCACTAAGCTGCGTAACTTTACGTAAATTATTTGCGCAAGTATAGGAGTTACGCAAAACTTACGTTCTTGCGTAAAGTGTTTCACTAAATTAACCATTTCTGCGATTTGCGTACGTATGAAATTAAGCAATAAACGTTACCGGAACGTAACGTTATTTAGCAATATTACCGAATCGACAATCCCGATTACCGAAACCTTACGATGCCAACTGCTATGATAAATTCCTTTTAAATTATTGTTGGGTTTTCATTTACAAGTGAAAAGGAAAGAAAGAGAAAAATTGATAACAATGATCTATAAGCTTCACATAAATAAGTTTGAATGATATTCGGCCTCTATTGCTAAGCGAGTAATTAGCGAGAGTCCGTTGATTTACCACGGAAAAACACAAACGCGTAACTTCTAAAAGAACAAATAGATATATGTGTCGAATGTTACTGTTTCCTTTAAGTTAAAATCATCAAAATCGGCATCGTGGCTATTTTTCAATGTGGTTTTAACGATGTTCTATTGACATTTTACAGCGCAATACCATAATACTGCATATTGTCCGAATACACCCTCCTTCAATCAAAATGTTGATTAAATCTATGAAATGACTGCCAACGTGGAAATAAGAAAGTTGAAACCATTTGATTTACTTGACCTTTGTTTCGATATTTCGTTTCAAGATTCAATTGGATAATCATTAACATGAGGAACCGCAGATCGGCTAAGTTACGGAAACTCGAAAATTCTGTGGAAATGCATCTTCACACTTTATTAACGAAGAAATGTTGATAGTTGGTTGATATAACCCGATTTACACACATGACTAGACCCGTTGATGCGCCGTGACACACAACATAACAACTTCATCCAATGAATCTTGATATATTTACGCGGCAGTTTTACGATAATGCCACTAAATGTATGTATGCGTCCGTCTAAAATTTCTCGTCTGATGGTTCTGTTTCGTTCTTAAAATATGACTAGTTTCGCATAATTATGCCTCACTTTTAACCCATTACAAAACAACAACGACATTTGACCAGTCTGTTACATGTAGTATACGACTCTGGAAAACGTTATAGGAAAAAGAGAAATGCTCTTAGCGAGCAACTTCTACTTTTCCCACAATGTTTTCTGTCCTATCAATATCATTCTTTAATTTCATCACATTTTGAAATGTCATCTGCAAACTATTTTTCATACAAGGACAAGTTCAAAATGTAATGTTTTGATACTGTTCACGGCGTTATGGGAAATTCCTCATCACTTCCCATTTCAAAACTCCCTGGAGCCAAATAAGCACAGTGTATTTTATACCTTGAGCTCTGTCTGGTCTTTCCCAATTATCAAGACTACTGTGCTAAACTTCTTTAGACCTTGGGAAGGGTCGGCCTGGATTCGAACACACAACCTCCACACAGTAGACGGACACATTAGTATATGAATGAAGACTTAGGGAAGTTAGGGTTTTGGGAATACACCAGGCTCCACTCATAAGAAAACAACTCTTACAACAGGCTGGTTCATGTTGTTGGTTGGCAGAATATAGTAACTTATTAACATATAACACTGGGGTATCTTGTCGCTGCATAGATCCCATTAATTATATAACAAAAACATTAACTACAGCTCTTTACCAAGAGATAAAAAAAATGAAAAAGATGACAAAAACATCAAATAAAAGAATATGTTTTATTCAATTGTAGGTTTACATTCCCTTTATGCTGCATTTACCACTATATTTAACTTTGATTTTGATTATTGGTCTTACATATGACTTGTTAATCTTTTCTCAATCAATGAAAGACGAAATAGTTGAAATTGCTGCAGTAATGCTAATATTGAAAAGGAAACATGTGTTCATAAGCATAAGAAAAATGTTCTAGAGCTTTGTTAATGAGAATTAATAAATATATCATTTGCTAGATTCACATAGCAAAAAGGCATATTTACAGACAATCTACTACAAAGCTGTAATTTAGTAAAAATTCACAATATTTAGGTATATCTAGAAATTACTGAGCTAAAATAACCCTTTATTTTGAAATTCTTGCAACTTGGAGGTATTTTAGACTATCTCCCAATTCAAATATTGTAAAAAATGAAAATCAAAAGCATCAACTCCCAAAAATGTGTGCTATATGAAAATATTTGACAATTCATGTTAAAATGTTTGAAACACTTAATCAGTTTCATCATATGTTTATTTATAACTGAAAGTTATTATTCTTTGCTAATCTCTTAGAATAATGTGTTGATTGTATAATTGACATGAAACTCTTGCAATGAAGTCAAACAGTCATTATAAAAAAATAGCCTGGCAACAGCTCCAACTCAAAATACTTCAGTTTCGGTCCCACAACTTCGACTTTTTAGTGTGGGCAGCCATGACACTTGCGCGAAATTAACAACTTACGTGACCTATCGAGCTTGCGTAGATTTACGTAACTCGGATGATCCAAGCTGCAACTGCGTGACAGCTTGGAGGCGCCCTGCGATAAAAACGCGTTAGTATTCCCCCTCTGTGTGTGAGGGGTCCAATCGGCGACGAGAAAAAATATGGGCACTAATCAGAAAGAAGGTAGGATTGACCAATAAGATTGCTTATTGCTTCCATTTCCGGTAATTTACAGAAAAAACAAAAACACTAACATTTGTAGACATATGATTGACGGGAAAAAATGAATTCGTTTTAAACCAAAACAGAGTCATTTGATGATATCCATTGTCGAAGGAAAAGACACTTAAGTTTCAATTTTGATAAAATATCTCTTGCATAAAATAGCTGTACCCTATACATATGTATATATTAAAACTTAACATTCATTCGGACAGTTTGTCAACTCTATATCACGATGCTAAAAATGAAACTTTCCCAAACAATAACGATACTTGACCACTTTGTTGCAGACGACTCTGGAAAACATTGTGGGAAAAGGAGAAATTGCTCATGATGAGCAATTTCTCATTTCCCCGTAATTTTTTCTGCCCAATTAGAAGATTGTTTTTCAATTTCATCACTTTTTAAAATGTCGTCTACGAACTCTTTCAATTTGGGACAGTCGGAATTTGGTGTTTTGGAAAGGGTTTAAACAATGTCGTTGGTGTTGAAGGGATTTGCTTCGCCACACTTATTTCGAAATCAATCCTTTGTGGTTATTTGTGTTGGTAAAAAGATAGTCACATCTTTTTATATGTGCGCTAAATAACCGTGGATTTTGATGCACCATTAAAAAAATAGCACATTTACCAATCTAGTGATAATCAAAATCGGTCTGTCCGACTCATTCCATGCATGAAAGCATTGGGCAATACCCTTTCCCGTAGGCCTACCATTTTAGTTTTCAAAAATATTGAATCCAAAGGTAATCAGTTTTGTTAAGATTTCAACATTTAGTTACCCTTCTGTTCCCCAGTCAAGGTCGTGACCATTCTATTCAAACTGCAATAAAACACACAAACTATTCGATTAGGTAAAATACAAACTTTTACTATATCAAGAAAGTAATCGATATTGTATTGGCAAAAAGGATTTGGTTTTGACGATTACCATTTCGCTGCAAACATATATGATATTCAGAAGAAACTTGCTCTTAAATCTGTAAATTTGATTAATATTAATATACTTAAGAAATAAAAATCTATGTCAAATACGTATTCTTTGAGGTCAAAAATATGATGCTATCAACAAGATAAAGGGTAAGGCACGTGTTGTGTGATGTGCGGCGGTGTCTGCATTAGTATCTGTGTGTGACGCGCGTCGCTCCTGTCTAGGGTAATAAAACTTGGCGTTTGATATTTAGACAAACAACCCGAAAGATGTACTATTTGATACTCCCCCTTTATAACATACCCCGAAGCTGTTTATATAGCTTTTTTTTTGCTTAAGGAATCATTCGCTTAAAAGACATAGCTGTTATCTATATATCTGTTTTCCATTCGCGCTCGTCCAACCTGCAAATAATATACTTTGCAATAGTTTCTAGATTTATAATTCAGATTAGACCCATAACGCCGATTTCTATAATCAAGAAAATATCAAATTGAGAGCCTGTTTTCCCATAGAATCGGCCATCAGAAATAATAGGCTAAAGGCTTCTTTTGTGGCAAAAGTTTCCATAAAAAAATTCTCTGATGGTTTAAGTGTTGTCTAGATTTTCGCTTAGAGTCACAAATATCTTTACTCAATGAATGAATATCTACGTATTCAATCGAAATCAACTGTTGCAAGACTTTGGCAATCTACCAAACCAAAAGGAACCAATATTATATTCCCGCCAGAATTTACCTGTCATTTTAACTCCGCCCCTTTCTACAGATTTCCCAACATGCACCACCTCGAAAAATCGATTTCCGCTTGACGCGCTTTTACATCGAATGCCAATCTGAACACATCGGGTTTATCCAATAGAAAACACCTCTGAAATAATAGGGATGACGCCATATTGTTTCCCGCGAGAATGACGTCACTTTCTTTCGTTTCTAAAAATAGATCTTGAATGTAAAATCCAAAATGTCGTTAAATTTGATTGAGGAAACAAGTATACATGTCACAACAACAAGTTCGCCATTTGGTATGAGTTACTGATCAAAAGTGATTAAAAAGGATGTCCAACACTTCCATACACATTGAACTACTTAACGTGCACGCTTAGAAAATGTGTTAATTGGCGGATGCCGATTTACCCGAAAATTTGTAACCCTACACTTATATCCGAGGTGTATTTCACAGCTCACGGAAATACCCGAGTAGTTCCGATTGATCGAATGCATCCAGACGAAGAGTGAAATATCGACGTCTGGATCATTCGGACTAAGATTTACGCTGATATTTACGCAAAACGTAAAGTTACGTTGTTTAGTGAAACGGTCTTTCCAGTCAAATCCTGGCGTACGCAAAAACTTACGTTAATTTCTTGCGTACGTTGCTTTGTGAAACGGGCCCCCGGGACTATCGTGTAGAATATCGAAGCGTCAATCCTATATAAAAATACGTGAACACTAATATTGTAGGAAGAGCAGCGTCCACTGCTGGGTTCACAGGTCGGTGCGCGGACTGGTACCCTATCCGAGCCGGCACCATCAGCCGTGACACAAGTCCCCCAGTCTGCTAGACAACACAACCCCATAGAACAACGAAACTTTGGTAACTATATGTGTGCTTGTTCGTCTCTCTCTCGTTTGTAAGCCTCTCTCCTTCTGTGTACCATACATGCGTATGTGTGTATCTCTACGTTCATTTGAATATGGGCATGTAACTATAGCAAAGAACAATTAAACTTTAATTGAGCAATGCACTTTAAAAAAAATAATACGTTATGTATCATAGCTAGTTCAGAGTTATGACCCTAACCTGGAAAAAGTATGGTATTGGAAAATACTTACAAAACTTCTTGGTTTAGTTAAGTTTAAACCTATTTATTTTACATCGATTGTGAAACGAGTTCTTACAACTTAGATTAATCACTCTCAATTATTTCAGACAACAACAATGAACATAGCAAATCGTATATACGACAAAGGTCATCTTGGATCAGGTTGTATTGTTTGCACGTACTTATCGAGTTATCAAAGACACAACTTTTCGAAAGAGCTTCTATCCCTTAATTATCATTTTATTTCAGAGACTTCCATTGAGTTGATAACGACCATGCAGCTGAAAGCTGTTCCCATACCAACAGTCGACAAAACATTCAAGGTTTGTGCAGCATTCGTGTCTTATTTGGACCGAAGGAATTTAAATGAAATTAAATAAAATAATTCTAGATGAGCAGTGGAACACTTAAACAATGATTTTACGCAGTCAACATTAATTTTTTCTCTAGAAAACATAGAGTGACAAACGACGCACACCATTCACTTCAAGAATGTGCTTTGTTTACCTTTACCGAGATTACCCCAAATACACGCACAATGGACTCTTAGTTTCTTAACACGCCAAACATAGTTTAAAAGTATAAATGAACCTTACCTATAGACAGTGTGATGGTACCTAGCCTTCTCTGGTATGCGTAAAAATAGCTCTTTTGGTATTATCAAGTTTTCAGACTTGATAACTCTAAATCCGATTGTTTCGAGTAAATTGCATCAGTCGAAACAGTACATCATTTAGACAAATAAACACTTAATTTGTTAATATTTAGACATCAATATGTATTTGGATAAAAAAAGAATTCGATGGTTGTGTTAAAAATATTGACAAGCATTTTCTGTGAGAAGCGCAAAGAAACGTGGAATAATTTGAAATAATTCAAAGTGTATTAGATCATACTAGGAATATGCTGTCTGCCAAACCCTATTTGTTTTCTTTTTCATATGTTATGCAATAAATATTATTATCGTCTGTTATAACACGTACAAGATTTTATACTCTACATGCAGCTGATATTCCTATCAACGTTTTCATCAATGGTGCCCATCAGTACTCCCTCGTTTTAAACTGGACATGGTTTTCTAGTTGATGCGACCACTATATACTTTGTGTATTTTCAGGACATTTCCGGTCTTTATAACGGGATAGTAGAGAGTTTCCGGTCTCTGGAGACGGATATACATCAGTTTAAATCCGAGTTTGTGGAGGAGACACATGGCATACCCGTGCTGGCTGCGTGTGTACGAATATTACGCCAGCGGTGTGGTGAGGGACTCTTCTTTACTTCAAACTATAACATTCAGTATTCATACCGTCCGCATTGTGCAATACGCATAGGTCGAACTGTGGGTGGCCCTTTCTAGTCGAAGAGTGAGGAAATGTAGACGTTTACAGCATTATTGTCAAAATCAGCTGTGTTATAATGTTACACTAATGTAATTATACCTCGCGGGAGAAAGCACGCTGTATGTTGGACTTGACCAGTCCGAGTTAGCAATAAAAACTTTAAATTCGACCGAAGTAATTTAATGATCAAGCACAACATGGCATGAGTGAATAAAACAATCATTAAACTTCTTTAGTTCTTAATAAGATTAACAATGGGTCGATAGTAGTGCAGAAATAGACATTCGACGAAAGTTGAGTCTTGGGTGCGAAACAGGAAAAAGTAAAGGTTTTGGTAAAATTTTCCTAAAAATGTATAATCAATGATCGACATCGGTATGTTCAGTGTAACATTTTATTATTCTATTACAGGAGACGAATCCAGTGTCACCATCAAAAGAAAAACGAAAGACTATCTTGAGATTTCATACGACGTGAAGACGGTACAAGACCGTTGTTACGGGGATAAAGACAAGCTGCTGCGCTGTCTTAAACGATTCCAGAGCGCCTGTGAGCATATACGAGACATTTTAACGCGAGCGCCCCAACTTGAGACGAATGCGAAGATAGTTTTAGGTGACGAGGAGAAGTTGAAGCGTGAGATAATGAAGTCCGATGTATCGGATGTTCCCGGCGCCATGAAAGCCCTCCTGGAGAACCTGTCCAAGATGCGCGCCATCACCGCCGGCAGTGACACCCTCCACAGAGATGTTAAGAAAAAGTTCCAGGAATTGTTGGATGCCAGCAAGGGGTTTTTCCTAGAGAATGACGTGTAGACGAACATTTGATACCTGATATGACTTTTTCCATGCCTAAGCCAATGCATGTGGGAATAGAGCGATTCGTTCATTTCTCACAACTAAGATTGACAATGTTAACACAATTTTTTGTTCATTAAGATATTACCTTTTTGTAAATCGAATGTTTCTGAAGCATTATGCTTATTTAGATTTCCGCGAAAAAATGGTATGGGGTCTACTCTCCATGTGCGTGAATTGAATTACTAATCAAACGTGATCGTACTGTTTCGACATGTTTTACCCATGGCCAAGTGTGGCATCAGGTTGGCAAAACTCATTCAAACCATAAACATGTACCAACCTCCAACTCCCTCATGTCCATGGAATTTTCAAAATCTATTCTTGATTCTGATGAGTCAATTAGAAATTAGGAAGGAACTCAATTGAAGAACATGGACACGGTTCTGAACTTTACTACAGAAAACATCAATGTTTCTCCTTATAAGACCCATCGTATGTAAATTAAACAATGATGTCCGACACATTTTGTGATATTGCTGCACCGAAGCCCCGAGATCAAGTCACATTCTCTCTGCTTTTCAATGACTTATAAATGAGAATTGAACTTGAACGTAAAGTTGAGACTTATGAGAGATTTGGGCAGCCTGCGTTGTTGACTGCATATATACTCGGGATCATCTTTGTAGGCAATGCTTTTCATGGCGTCAGCGAAGTCATCAGAAATATCGAGTAGGGTTGCCAAAAATCGAAATTTACAAGACTGTGCCATTTCATTGATTTTTCGCAAAAGTGAAGAAAATATTACACAATCTTAACAACAAACTCTTTGTTTTGTTCGTTGACCATGACCGTCAGATTGCCAGGGAACATATTCTGGTCATGTAACCAACATCTCAGGTATATGATCAAACGGGCTAGGCGATAATCCGATCGTCCCCGTCAAGGAACCGAATAGCTATATTGACGATATAAAAATGGGGTCTTACATGGGCCAGTGGTTAAGGCGGGGTGGACCAATATTTTCATGGGAGTGTCCTTTGGTAAAACACTTAAGAGACCCAGACTAGCATTGGTGAATCACAGGGAAGCCGTAGTCTAACTGAAAAAAGTATTGACACAGCATTTAACCACAAAATTGCTGTTGGACCAAACAAATATGCGTCTTTATTGGAACTCATAAACAATATGAACATGCCCAAATGACATCTCAATTCTGCATGTTACCCATCTCATTGAATATGTTGTGTCCAGCTTGTATTGCCCACAAGGTTATGTAGGATAACATTGTTTTTCTTTTTAAAACAATTATGCATTACATATATTTTGTGTTTTGCTTTTATATCCCATGTAAAATGAGGTCTTAAAAAATCCATAATGAAAGGACAAACAATATACATTACAGATAACTTACTTATGAAATGGAAAATAGTTCAGCGCCTGTAGAAAAGACCCAAACTAAGTAAAAGGAAAGCATTTTAGGCTGTTTTAGTAGATAACGAATTTTTAACTTATAGTCATAGATGAAAAATAAATGCCTTTAAAAGGTATTGTGTCAGTTTCATTGCCATACTGTTAACAGGCATTTCCCAACATCTAAAAGAGCAAAGACCCAACAGCTCATACATAAAATCTGTTACTTTGTAATACAGGGTGTTTAAGTTAAATTCTAAGCTAAAAAACTTTTTATTGGAGTTTTGTTTATGTGAATCATCGAGTACTCCCTCTCAACATAAAGTAGTCAATGTA
The DNA here is from genome assembly GCA_947846245.1 of Cerastoderma edule. Taxonomy (NCBI): domain Eukaryota; kingdom Metazoa; phylum Mollusca; class Bivalvia; order Cardiida; family Cardiidae; genus Cerastoderma; species Cerastoderma edule. Next base: position 26,613,279 of record OX401411.1, read on the forward strand.
GATACATCAATAATTGGAAAAAATTGATGTGCAGCATTAATGAGGATGTACCAGAAAGCATGGAAAGGCATACTGGCAGCAGCTAAATCATACAAACCCATTAAAACAAGCAAATTGTCAGAGTAAAATGAACACTATGAACTAAATAATGTAAAAGACACATGAACATCAATATTTTTATTTGCAAAATTCCACTGTACATTATTTCTTTACCCTTTGATTGGAGTTGAAAGGTTATCAATCAGATTTCTAGAGTTTATCAATCCTTGGCAGCTGGGGGTTGAAACACATTGTGTATTGATTCAATATAAGGATCCATTCTCCGACACAATTATTTCAAGTTCAATCAAATAATTGCAAGTTTTCCAAGAATTACTAAGGTTTCTTGCCGCTTTGATAACACTAAAAGCAGATTTCAGGAAGGATATATGAAGTAATACTTACAGTCTTATAAAATTTAAAATGTTCTGCAAACACTGGCAACAGAAGCATTTTACAACATAAATCTCTTCAATTAGCATCAAATTCCAGTATTTTAAACATGTTTAATCATTGTTTGCTAGACAATCTTTTCCCATTCACATTTCTATCTTTTTTTAATCAGCATTTTGCAACAATCACAAACAGATTTACAGACTTTGTGACCTGCAATACACGGCTAACTCTTTATCTTATTTGGATACATTGTTTTTGTAAGAAATGAATCAAATAGTCATAAAAATTAACAATTACCCATTAATATTTCTGAGTGTGTAAAGCAACCAAATCCAAAACAGAGTTTTAAGAAACTGTAGGCTGACTTGTGAAGCATATCAAAAAGTTTTATCCTTTGAGAGCAAATCATTTTGAAACACTTGAACTTATTCATTTTGAGCACTCCATGATGTTATAAATTTCAACAGCCCACTATATCCATTGACGTCCACCATATGTCCTGAAGGAGACAAACAGGCACCTGTCATATCAACGCATTTTCCAGTACAAAATGGGAATCCTGGACTAGGGTTTTAATGAAGTATCCCTTGGTCTGTATGAAATGCCCTTCCTTTTCAAGTCTCTGATGATTCCTGGAGGCAAGCGTCCTGTAACTGATATCGCATAGCAACCTTTCACAAACCGATCTGAAATAAAGTATATTTCAAATAACCTTTGAATGAAGCAGATAACATTAAAATCATTGATGATTATGTCTATAAATATGGGTATATGTGCATCTTCAACCAATGCATCTATTTCGCAGAGTAAAGTAAAAATCAAAGATTGAATTTGTGTAGCAGAGTGAAGTAAAAATCAAAGATTGAATTTGTGTAGCAGAGTGAAGTAAAAATCAAAGATTGAATTAATGTAGCAGAGTGAAGTAAAAATCAAAGATTGAATTTGTGTAGCAGAGTGAAGTAAAAATCAAAGATTGAATTTGTGTAGCAGAGTAAAGTTAAAATCAAAGATTGAATTTGTGTAGCAGAGTAAAGTAAAACTCAAAGATTGAAATTGTGGAGCAGAGTAAAGTAAAAATCAAAGATTGAATTTGTGTAGCAGAGTAAAGTAAAAATCAAAGATTGAATTTGTGTAGCAGAGTAAAGTAAAAATCAAAGATTGAATTTGTGTAGCAGATGAAGTAAAAATTAGTGATGGACTTTTTCACATAATCAAAGTGAATGTTTTGTAATTACCAATATACTTTAAACTTATTAACCATATGGGTTTAAAGGCACATCAACAGCTAATGTCAACACACATAGTTATGATATAGATAGAAGTTTATTGAATTACTTACAGGCTAAAATTTATAAGTCGTGAAAATATATCTAATGTCTTACAGTTTGACCCTTTGTTAAAGTATCATTTAAGTACATGCACCATATATTTGTTGGTTGGTTAGAACTGAACAGATGTTTATATAACATCAAAGGGCATTCCAAATTTTTCAAAGGAGGAGAAAGACACCTAATATTTAAACCTTAAGCTGCACCCTGGTAGGAAAATCAAACTATCAATATTTAAATATGACATTCTCAACGATTCCTAGTGGTTACCCCATACCCCTATAACAAGAAACCTTTTCACGAAGGAGCTTATTGAGGGGTATTTTCCTATAACTGCACGGTATTTTCCAAACAGCATACACATATATTGGAAATGGTGAAGGGATATTCCACTTTGAAGACATATGTATGGGTTATTTGTCATTATATTGATAGTTGTTGTTCCAAGTAGAATACACTAGCAAGAAGCCATCTATATGTTCTAAAGGGTATTATTATCTGTGCCAATTTGACCTCACCTATTCTTTGCCATTTTGCCACCCAGCTGTCTTCAGGTCCCATTAACGCAATTATCCTGTAAGAGAAAAGACATAGTAATAATCTATTCAAATCATACCCACTTCCTGCCATCAGGAAATCTCCAAATCACAATCAGTCTATAGTCAGATGAAAACCTTCAAATACCACTTCCCAGTGGCATTCCCAATCCAAAAAAACCCAACCAGCTACACCAAAAATATCTTTCTTACGTGCATTACCGAAAGGCAATACATTTGCTTAAGGCGATGATGTCAAAATTTACTTGTCATTTTAATTCACATTAATACTAACTTAGATCTCTTCAAATCTTCCATTTCATATATGATTAATGTACTCTTATGTTTCATTTAATTTGCAAGGCGATGGTTCAGTTTGAATCAAGGATGTTGCATCAACGACGGAAGCAAATTGTCAATGTATTGCCTATAATCGCAAAAACAGTAAATATCATACTTATTGATTAAGAATTCCTTGAATTCTCGAAATTAACTGTGCATCATCACACATATGACCTAGAGTGGTTAACATTATCATATTTGTTGAAAAAAGAGTAGTACCATGTGAATTTCATGTGCCCTGATTTGTTTATAAATGTCATTAACCTCCAATTTTAAAATACTTCAGGCAAACTTGCACTACTTCAGCTACTCATAATAACATGTTCAATAAAACAATAATTAAACATTATACCGTATTCACACTCTTTTAATTGGACAAGTGAACCTTAGATACAGACAAGTAAAAAATTGGGTCTAACTTGTCTGTGGACAAGTTGAAAAATTCCATAATTCCACACCCCTGACAATACTTAATGTTGGATGATACATACCCATCTATATTTGAACTAGTACAATCATACACAGCATCTGTATTGTTCTTCATATGAAGGTACTCGTCACAATTATCACAGCCATCTAATTCAAACTGTTCAAATGTCTGAAATGTAATCATATTACATAAGGCCCAATTGAAGGCAGAAAATGTATTATACAGTGATTTTTTTTTCAAATTAAATCAATGGGCTTTTTTTGACAAAAACATAAAAATGAATGGGATTTAAATCATTTCATATAGAAAAATGATTAAAATGAAAAAAAGTAATGGGTTTTTTGGATAATTTATGAGATTATTTGGGCCAGAAATTATCAATGATTATACATAACAGATCAAATACCTGACAAATACATCCATCAAGCTTATAGAATAAATGGTATTTTATTAAATATACTTTAACTTCAAAATAAAAAGTAT